>JBCNJP010000012.1:32462764-32475264 GCA_039602395.1 Deinandra increscens subsp. villosa
TTTTCCAGGCTTGCTTAACATAATACTCAACCACGGGGAATGCAATTCGATCACCGTGAAAGTATCCATACAAAGTAAAAGATAATTTATCATGTACCACACGAACAGACTCCTTGGATAACACAATATCAGCACCTTCCCTTGTGGCTTCAGATTTGAGAGCACGAAAATTAACCACCTTTTTGTTCAAACCTCCCATCACCGAAGCAGCATACGATGGTGGCGGCTGAGAAGCTGATTTCCATTCGGTGACAGGACTCAGCACCTGGGCAGGCATCACTGGATCAATTGGAACATGAGATTCAGGTGGTTTAGGTTCCGAGGCATGCGTACCTAGCAGAATACTTGTTTCATTCTCCCCTTGGGGTTTCCCAGCGTGATCAATCAAATGAAACCCTACAACCTTCACCTTGTCAACCTTCGTAATATCAGACGTAGTCTTCAGGTTTCCACATTTAAGGATCGGTTTACCATCATTGTTCTTTAGTCGGCTAAACGTGGAAGTTGCACCCTTGCTATCTGGAGCGTGACCCGGCGTATTACTCGCCATGCAGAACGAAGAACCACCGTCGGAACCCTAATTCAATTCACGATCAGCGCTAACAGATTCGTTCCAAGGCACAGTGGGTGAATCAAAGGATCTTCTTCAGATGCGACTTAGACTAACCCAAGGCCAGGAACAGATCGTTATACACCAGCGAGAAACGAACAGGATACCCGGAAAAGGAGAAACCCTAATCAAGGAAACCAGAATTCGGCTAACAGATTCGTTACGGAGAAGACAAACGCAAGGATCTTATTCAGATACAACTTGCATCAATCTACTACCGATTACAGATCATTATACCAAACTTGGAGAACCGATTAGAGGAGGAAACAAGAGTTCCGGCGAGAATACAACGTAAAATCGAAGCCGGAAAAAGAAGAAACCGGCGAGTCACCAGTTTCGCCAGAGAGAATTACCACAGTTTTTAATAATTACCATATAGGGATATTAATTACTTTTAATATTTAATCATCGTCAGACACGAACGATAAACCCTATCACCACACGGGACTAGTAACTTAATTTAACCTAATTAAAATTACTAAGTTGTCGCGAATGGCATATTGTGTGTTAAACGCCTTTTGGTCTTGATCTCGCTTGAGCCACATAAGGGAGATCATTAGGGACTTATTTAAATAAAGTTAAATAAAAATATACGATGAACAACCAAGGAGGCAAAACAGGGCGTTCTTGGATCCGGTTCAGCTCCCACTTCTTCGACATCCCTTTTAGCAAGCGTCGAGTCTTCGAGTCTTGGTTTTTACAAAATTTAAAATTATTATACAAGTAGTAATCTAGCTCTAAATTTTATACAACTTTGAAACACTAAACCCGGGTCCATCAAAACCAAAACGAAAGATTAAATGGGCCAAAACATTGGGCCAACCAGAGAAAAACAAACACGCCATGTTACATACAATCATGTAATTTAAAATAGCGGTCGACTGTAACACACAATATTATATGTCACACCCCCAATTTCCACTAACGGAGTATTACCGTGTGGGGTGTGATCCAGACTAGGACCCGAGTCATTAGTTACATCAAACATAAGTTAAGGGTTCAAAATGTAAATATATCCCCAAACAGGAAATATCAAAACCAGAGTTAAAGTTTAGCGGAAGTTCATAAAAGTTATGTTGTGCAAAACAAACGCCCGATAAGTAAATATTAGTTCAAGTTGAAATTAAAAGCAAGTTCCCAAAAATAGAGGTTTTAACCAACGTACGTGCCCAAAAATCCGATACTCCTAGCGTCCTGCAAAGCATGCACAACAAGCATGTGTCAACTAATGTTGGTGAGTTCACATAAGCACATAAGTATAACTAGTATACATATGCAGTACAAATACAACAGTCTTTATTAGTATGTAAGTATGTATATTACAAGTACAATACATATCGTAGGTAGCGAGCCTAAGTTCATGTCACTAAATCGTTCGCAACTGAAGCTGACCAATTAGTTGTAGGAATAATTCGTTACGTGTTTTGCCTTCCCCGTGTCTACTCGATCACGGTAAGTTAGGCTGACATTGTCCTCAGTCTGACCACCAGTCGGGTGGTGCATCTCGTGCCCGCTGAATGGGGTTTGTCAGACCCCAGTAGTACTACCCAATATCCCCTCGCTATTTGTTATTAACGGTTCGATAAGTAAGGACTTAAAAGATAAAGCATTTTACGTGAACATGTGATATATACTGGATTTGTACTTTAATCATACATAATAGTTATCGTGTTATCACCATAACCTGGGTGCAACGTGTTTGCGTGTGTTATCGTCCAAACCCGGATGTAGCGTAAAAGGTTGTGTAACTCACCTTAGGGTGCGCTGCAACAAATTAGTAAGACTTCGAGTCTTGCGTAACTACCGAGCACCTATCGATTTTACATACGTAAGTGTGTGTCCGCACATGAGTAACATAGCCTAGACGACGGTTCATTGACAAGTAAATTTATATGTGACTTGTGTGATAGTTTTCAACGTGTGATAAAAATCATTTATTCGAAATCGAGTTGATGATGACGTTTAGCCAAAATCACAAGGACTTACAAAAGCCGATGCGAGTATATTATTACCAATAATATACGTAAAGAAGATCGGAAAAAAACATATATGTTCATAATTACAAATATATGGATGTAGTTGAAAGTTTGAAAAATAAAACGTCGTATATATATATTTATATGTCGGGTCAAAATTTCAAGAGTTTAAAGAAAAATCTTTATATTGTACGCATGTGTATGTATACATGTACATGACAATAAATCAATTATATATATATATATATTTCTATGTTTAAAACTAAATTTTATTAATAATAACGAAACTAAAATAAAAATATTAAATTATTTAAATTGTAATGTTTTCATAATATGAAAGTTCAACGAGTACCCTAACCGGGTTTATGAAAAGTTTCACGGGACAGGATTTAATGGTCATGAAATAGAAATTTTGGGTTTTGGACCAAGAAGCAATTGAAATCATTAAAAAAAATAAGGAACAAAATCATGGTCACGGGAGTCGAACCCGTGACCTCTGGTTGGGAACCCAAAGCACTAACCACTGGAAAAATGGGTTTTGTACACATATCCTTACAAGAACTGGTTCAGGATAATAATCAAGAAAAACAAATGTGGCTGGGGGGATTTGAACCAGAGACATCTCGGTCTCCAGCAAACACGCTGACCAGTTACACTACAGACTGATTATGCTAAGAATCAGTCAGTTGAATATTTAGCACATCACATCCAGTCATCACTTTCTTCCCCAAAACTCCGGTGGCCGGAGTTTTATTGCGGGTCACCGGAAAATCGTGAAAACACCAAAATGGAACCAGAAAACGTGTGATTTTGTAACCAAAATTAAATCGAACTCGAACCCGAACATGACTCCGACTTCGATCCCGGAACCCACCAACGGCCTGGAACCTTCATTTGCTTCGAGAGGTGAATTGTGACAAAAAAGGGGTGCTCGATTGGTGGTGTAGGGGTGGTGTCTGGCCGGAGAAAGCAGTCGCCGGCTATGCGGTTTTTTTTAAGAGACAACGAGAGAGGAACAAGAGAGAAAGGATGATTGTGTATCGTTCTAATGAGTTTTACAATCCTAATGATTGAATTTGGAGTGACCGATCGGCTGGAACAAAGACGTAACCGATGAAATTGATATCAGATTTAAGAAAAAGTCGGTTACGTCGACTGTGATTAAATCCTTCAATTCAAGTTTCGTGAAATGGCAGAAATGACCCCTCGACAACTTACACAATTTGGAAACAAGTTTGGAGAGTAACAAGTTAGGTCCTTGCAGGTTTGATTGATTAAAATAAGTTTAGAAAATGGCAAGATAAGTCCCTTGAGCTTAACGGAGGGTTAACTAACCCTAACGGGGTTAACGGGAATAACTTTAAAAGTACGGATACGTGAGTTTGACCGAATTAATCCAACGTATTACATATTTAAAATGCAAACCCTAATTTGGTGTACATGAAATCATAAATACTCATTTATAATTATATAAATGATTCACATAAAATCATAGTTATAAATCCGTAACTATATGTTTTAAATTCCTATAAAATTATAGAAACGCTTCGTACAATTACGTGACACATCGTCACATAAAATCATAAAATACAATGTGTATATATATATACAGATATATCACGTAACAATAATATATAAATATAATTGTCACATAAAATGACAAAACGTTTTCGTGAAATCATAAAATATAATTTATATAAAATTTAAATTATATACATTTAAGTAAGTTAATCGACGTCTAGACTCATGTGCAATGTTCGTGTAACGATTCTAGTTAACTAAGGTAACGGACGTTATCGAAATATAACACGAGTTATTAACGGGGTTAACCTAGGAAATTGCCGGTTGTCACATTATATATTTTGTAGAATTAAAATTAAACAAGTAAAAATAATTCTAATTCGCAATTTTTATATTTCTATCGAAATTGCGAATCACCGGTTACAAAAGGACCGGTTCTGGTTTACGCGCGGTGACAATGGCTCTGATACAACTGTTGGGATTTACAGTAGGTATTCGGGTTACCGATTTTAATTTTATTAAAACCGATTATGTTTATTTAAATTAATTCATAATTAATTTAGCAGCGGAAACGAATTTAAAACACCGCGAATAGGAACCGTAAACATGATCAGTCACCGATCGCAACAAACACAAAAAATAATTTATTTAAAATAAATAAATAAAACAAATATCTAAGCAAGTTAGATATACCTTGGCGGAATTCGAGCAACCACTCGAGACACCCGGATTCAACGGACTATCGCTAGTACGAACTGAGACATCTGACTCGAACCGGCGGGTCAGATCATCTACGGTGGCGGCGGCGACAACGATGGCGGTGGTGGCAGACTTGCCACGGGCGACGGCGTCAGCGGCGGCGCTAGCTGTGGCTTCGGCTGCGGCTCGGCTGGCGGTGGCGGCTCGGGCTCCTTCGGCTTCTTTCTCCAATCTTGAACACACTCTGGCTAAACGGGGATCCTTCGAAAAAGGCGATGATCGGTAGTGGTGGTAGGCGGCGCCGGTTGAGGTCGACTCAAAAAGGGAGAGCGAGAAAGAATTATGGTTGTGATAATTGATTACTTGCTGCAATCCTGTCTCTCCCTATTTTATTAAAAAATCGCGGACCGGGGCTTTAATGGACTGGGCCCGGTCATGATTCTATCCGGTCCACTATTCTGATCAGTCTGTTAATCCAGTAACAACTGATCAATCCGTTTAATCAAAACACGAGCGTTTTGTCCGAAATGTTTTTGTCGTTTAATTAAATAAATAAACAATTATTTATTTAATTTATCAATTGTTCGTTTTAATACTAATTAGCGGGTAATTAGATTTATAGTCCGTTGACCCGGGTGTAACTCTTACGGGTCAATATCGGGTCGTTTGTTAATTTTGTCGGGTCAGGACACCCTTTTCCAACAGGAGGTTCATTGGGACCCCACTTAAAGGTTAGATCTATATCATTTTTTTTTTCATAACTTGTGACACCCCTCCCAGACTAGGTACCAGGAGTGGTCACTCATCGGATTTATTCATGAACACATTGCATAATCAGAGATAACAAAGCAGCGTAAACTATCTAAAACATACTAAAAAAGTCAAGTCTATCATACAAGGTGAAATGCGCACATAACTATGATTACTAATGAGACTTCCAACAAACTATTTTCGAAGTGTAAGGGGAATTCTCTCTGGCTTGCTGGCAATTTTAGCGAATTAGGGTTTCCCCTAGTTCGTGATCTTTCTCTTCTCCTAAGTGATCTTTCCAACACTGATTTCGATTGTGTTTTGCTCCTAGTAGTCCTGTGATCTTCATCTTTAATTGCTGCTTTGGTACGAGTTATATTAGCGATCTTCATTGAATTAGGGTTGGATTACTTCAATTCTAGTTTAACTGATCTTCGTGTAATACCCTGTGATCAAATGAGTTGAGACATCGGTGAGGTATGAATACTGTTAGCGGTTAATCCATTTTGTGATTTTAGTGTTTCGCTTCCTGAGTGTATCGTTTTGCTACTTCTCTAATAGCGAACCGATTAGGGTTTCTTGTTTCTGGATTCCTGTGTCATTCTAATCCGGGTGTGTAACGATCTGTGTTCGTCTAGTACGTCGGTTTAAGTTGCATCTGTTCAGATCCTTGGATCGATTTGTTGGTGAAACGAATTCGTTAGCGCCTAGTGTATAGCGACTAGGTTTTCGACGACTATGTGTGTTCTCCACGCTATCACTGCATGATGAGTCTAAGCCGCCCGATAACAAGGGTGCTATGGGTCCGGGTGGTCCGCAGCCGATTCGTGGAATCCTCAAGAATGTTGGCCCGTAAAAAATTGTTACTCCAAAGGTGGTCGATGTCCAGCATGGTGTGAATGATGGTGTGCATGCAAAACCGAAGGAAGGTGACCAAGCTAGGGTTTCGGATCATGTTCTTATGCAACATCAGAATCTGACTCTCAATCCTATGCCAGTCACTACGAGTTCGGCAAAATTGACTAAGAATTCCTCTGATTTGCCTAATCTTTCATATGCATCTATGACTGGTGGTACCAAAAAGAATGTTGTGAATTTCCGTTCCTTGAAATCTGACACGAGTTGGGAGGGTGCGGATATTGTTGCAAAGAGACTATTCGTAAGGTTCATGCTAAGTTATCATTTATTCTTTACGGTTATTTTCTTGGTGATAGGATTGCCTTTCCTATGGTGGAATGAATATAAGTTCAACAAGCGTGGAAAAAGTTTGGATTAGTCAAAGTTATGATGAATGCTTTGGAGGGTGGCCCTTGGCTTATTAAAAATCGTCCAATGTTCCTAAACATATGGACTCCTACGACACAATTGAGGAAGGATGACATCAAAACTGTGTCGGTATGGGTCAAATTTCATAATGTTCCTTTAGCAACGTTCACGGATGATGGTTTAAGCCTTATTGCGACTAAAGTGGGAGTACCCAAAATGCTTGATTCTCTTACGGCTTCTATGTGTCTTAACAGTTGGGGAAGGAATAGTTATGCCAGAGCTCTTGTAAAAAAATTTAGCTGACCAAGACTTTGTTGAGACGGTTTGTATTGATGATGATACCTTTATAATGGAGTCAATTGGTGTTGAGTATGAATGGTTGCCTCCACGATGCAAACACTGTTGTGTGTATGGACATAATTCAACTGAGTGTCTTAAACAGAAAAAGAAAAACGTGGCTCCAAAGGTTGACGATGATGGGTTTACTGGACCCAAGGGCAAACAAGTGGCCAAGAAGCAAAATGTTATTCCGACCAAGGTCAAGCAGAAATTTGAGTATAGGTCGGTTTATGCTAAACTGAAAGCTGGATCTAATGATAAGCCGCAAAAGAACATGGGGGTTAGCACTTCAAACAAGTATGATGTTCTTGGGACTGATGAGGTTACTTTGGGATTTGAAAGAACTCACAATGCTGCTCATAGGACTGAACCGTCCTCTTAGTATAGTTCCTATGACATAAATGATGGTATAATGAAATGGAATCGTTCATGGTGTCGGGTACACAAAACACAAATCAAGCGGCAGACACTCCTTCTGACGGTGTGTCCAATGGGTAGTATTGCCTCCTGGAACATAAGGGGATTGGACCGTCCCTTGAAACAAATAGAGGTTCGTCAGGCAATCAAAGATAGTAATTTGAGTAAGTGTGTTATTCTGGAATCTCATGTTGATGTGAAAAAACTTTTTTCTGTTTGTAAAGCTAATTTTCGGTCTTGGGATTCGGCTTCTAATGGTAGTGAGTGCTCTAAAGGTACTCGTATTATATTGGGTTGGGATGCTAATGTTTTCGACATCATGATCATCGCTCAGACTAATCAGGTTATGATGCCAAGATTTTTTGTAAAGGCTCGAAACAAGTGTTCTTCTGCTCTCTTGTCTATGCTGATAATTATTATGTTCTTAGAAGTCATTTGTGGGAGGAGCTTCGATTACATAAAGCCTTCATTAATGATAGCCCACGGGTCATCCTTGGTGATTTTAATTTGGCCTTGAATTTGGAGGATATAATGGTTGGCTCTTCAGGGAAAGATATAGGTATGGGAGAGTTTAAAGACTGTATCACGAATATTGACGTGATTGATGTTAATAGCACTAGTTTCATTTCACTTGGACTCAAAAACCTAAGAAGGGAATCGGTATTCTTAAAAAGATTGATAGGGTGATGGGAAATACGTGATTTCTGGACATGTTTCCTACGGCATGCACTGTTTTTCAGCCATATCGTATTTCTGATCACTATACTTGTGTTTCGCAGCTTAATATTCAGCAGTCTCGCAAACCTAAATCGTTTAAATTTGCGAATATTCCTCTACTGAAAAGAAGATGAGAGATTTCTTATGGTGCCATGGTGTTTTCAAAAAGGTATGGCTAAAGTGGCTTAGAAGGACGTGTGTCTCCCTAAGGTTGAGGGGGGTCTGGGCATTCGGCGGATTGCGGATGTTAATAAGGCTCTTATGACCTCTCATATTTGGAGCATCCTTACCAAACGGGACTCTCTTTGGGTTGCCTGGATTTATTCGTATCGCATTAAGAATAGGTCCTTTTGGGAGTGCCCGTATCCTACGGACTGCTGCTGGAGTTGGAGGAAGTTGTGCTCTATTTGTCCTTCCATTCGGCAATTCATTTGGTCTGATATTGGTGATGGGAGGAATACTTCGCTCTGGTTTGAGAAGTGGTCCGAATCTGGGCCATTATGCCAATTTATTTCTCACCGTGCTTTCCACAATGCAGGTTTCACCATCAACTCCAAGGTGGTTGATTTCTTCAATCAGAATGGTGGTGTTTGGCCCTCCGCGTGGAATGATCTTTTTCCGGTTCTTAATGAGATCTCGCAAACTACCCTCAAAGTCGGTGTTGAGGATAGTCTCATGTGGAAAGTGGGTAATAATAGGGCTGATTTTGCGTCTTCCCTAGTTTGGGATTCGATCAGGATTCATGCTCCGGTGGTTTCTTGGGCGAAGACTGTTTGGTTTGCCCAGTTTATTCCCCGTCGTGCGTTTCTGGTTTGGTTGATCATGCGTGATAGCCTACTTACTCAAGATAAAATCCTAGCCTGGGACTTTAGCCGAAGGAGAAATATGAATATGTTGTGTTGTTTGCTTTGCTTTAAAAACCACGACTCCCACACGCACCTGTTTTTGAATGCCCTTACTCGACGCAGGTTTGGCTCCAGGTCAGGGAGAAGACTTGCCTTAGATTCCATGGTCCGGTGTGGGCGGATATCACCGGTTCTTTTGATGGGGATTCGGCCTCTTCGTTGGAGATTATTGTGGCTAAACTTGTGGTGCATGCTTCTGCCTACTTCATTTGGCAGGAAAGTAACAACCGTATTTTCCAGAATCATGCTAGGCCTCCAGACTCTATCGCTACCATTATTTGTGATACCGTTCGTAGCAGACTGTTAGGCCTCAAGCTTAAGAAGACATATAAAGTTCGTTGCATCCTTTAAGGATTGGAATATTGGCGGTGACTCCAGTGATCATGGAGGCGTGACGTAGAATTTTTATTTTGTTTGTGTTCCTAGTGTGTGCTAGGTGGTTGTTATTTCGTATTCTTGGTTTGGTTTTTTCTTTGGTTTGCATACTCTGGGGCATGTCCCAAGTATGAACTAGCAAGGGCTCTCCTTGTTACTTGTTTTTTTGTTGCGGTATATATACAGTATCATCGAGGTAACCCTTTACCCCAAAAAATTGACACTTCGGTTGCGTGAACTGATGCGAACTGGTCCGAACTCGCACTTCGGAGCGGTTATTTTCTGAAAAGATTGTTCTTCATCCGAACTGAAACGAACTAGACCTGATTTTCATGAAAGACACACCAGATTCGAAATTTGATTAAATTTCACCACCTAGACACTTCTGTTAGGTGAATACACGACTCAGAAAGATTCGGTTGAGCAAAAACCAATTAGAAACTCAATGAATCATACCTAACCGAAGGGTTAACGTCTTAAAATGAACAAAAATGATAGATTTGAACCATAGAAAGAGCCAACAACTCTGATACCACTTGTAAATGCGTTTTTGGATCGATTCTATGGTCGAGAGAGATTGAGACGAAAGTATTGTCATTAATTGATGTCGAATGATTACATTAACCGAACGAGTATACATCAATAAAGCCATGGGGGAGGTTGGACAACACCTCCCATCACACACACAGATCTGGACAAACCTAGACCAAAAACTTTTGAATTATAAAGACCAAATCCTATTTATATGCTTGCTGATCTACCCAAACTGGAGCTCACCTGAAATCATCCGAACTGACACGAACTGCCACTTCGTGTGGATACAAAGTATGAGTTTGGGTCTCACTTCGTGTCCAGTTGGCGACCCTGCGAACTTCAGTCTGTTTTGACAATTCGAATAGTAACGGCCACACAAGGTTCATGCTCTAACAGAATTCAAAAGCCGCTCTCATTTTTTGTGCAATAGACAATGTCTTCTTGTGTGTTCTTTGTTCTTATAGTTACCGAAACTTTTTTAGTGTGAATGCTTTATGAATTAATTCATGTTAGGTCATTTGTTGTTAATGAACATGTAGATGTACATATTTGCGAATTTTGATTCTATAGGTGATTTATCATGATGTTTTCAATAAAGGGGAGCCATAGAACTCCCTAAAGATGGAGGGTATTGGGGAGAGGAAGCCATGAATGGAGCCCTTTTCTCATCTTTTTCATGCTTCATATTCCCCGCTTGAACCCCTTTCTCATTAGACTTCGATTATCGTCTTCATCAGTAAGGTCATGTTAAAAGGTACACTCATAATCTAGAGCTTTAGTGTTTTTGAAAGTTCGAGAGCATTGGATCGTTTACTCGATCTAGCTATTTTAGAAACGAAATCGTAACTAAGAGTTGTTTTATTGATCAAAAGAAGAACAATTACAACTTAAAGGACACTGAGAACAAACACAGAGAAAACACCACAGAAACACACAGTTAACACTGATCTCTCTCTCTCTGTTCTGAATTACAAAGACAAAACTTCTACATATACCCGATATGCCGAATCCCAGGAGAACTGGCGGTTCGCCTGATCCGAACTGTCAGTTCGAATCCAGTTTGGATAACAGTCTTTGACTTTGTCTTGAACTTCACATCGTCTTGATTATATACTTCACACGACGCACAAATATGCATCAACAACCCCCCCCCCCCTCGACGTGTGCAGCATCTGTTCACCAATCAGAACATATTCTTCGAATAAACTCCCCCTCAACTTGACGGTAGCTTAATCTTAAATACTTTGACGATTCACAATTTGTTTCCATCTTTATTAATAGCTTCAGAAGACTTGAAGTTGTGACATCCTTTCACTCAGCAACCTATTCAATCATAAATAATCTCGGCGTAAAACGTCTCTTCGAGACTCCAAAATATGATTTTGAAAACTTGATTTGTATCACGTGTTGATCAGATCGAAAATAAAACAGAAACAAAATCTTTTTGGCTTTTAGAAAATTTATATCAAAACAAACCTAAAATCTTTTTTATTTTTCAAACTTATGCTAAAACACACCGAAAATCTTTTTGAACTTTTCTGAAATGAAATGATATTGCAATACAGAATCAAACTCTATTTTTGGTATGAGAAAGATCACTATTCAGGATCATATTGATCTTAACGCACTGAACTACACTTCAATTTCAACTAATTGAAGCACATAAGTCATGCTGATTGCTGGTATAAATTGTCTATCTTAAACTCAGACAAAATCATACTCATAGCATCTGGATATGTTAAGGTATTGATTAGATTTGCTTTGACCAATGTATCCCACACTCTCAAACATATTCAGACATTTTTCTTTTTCTTGTGTGATTACACTTGTGATTATCACAAAGTAATTGAATTCATGATATCGTCAACTGTGTTCCATGCAAAATGAAATAAAAACATTAAATCGTCTACCTTAAGGTCGATCTTTCGATACGCAGATAAGGCCTCAGATTTAACAAAATAAGAAAGATAAAACAAGTTAAAATTGTATAATTCAACAACAATTAGGTCGGTCTTGTGAACACGCAGAGAAAGTCCGATGAATTATACGAAACAACAAAGAAAATAAAGCAGAACCTCAAACGAACAACAATCAGGTCGGCCTTGTGAGCACGCAAAGAAAGTCCGATCGTTTGAGAAAATAAAGAAAATCAAACAAGTTTAAATCTTTGCAAAATGAACACACGTATACACAGTGACTTCTCATTTTGTTTGCACACTTATTTTTCTTTTTGTCATGAAATAAGCTTCAAGATGTTATCCACAAAGTCAAGCATAGTATTTAGTATATATCACACCTGAATACTTTCTGATTTTCCGAGCCTACCAAACACATCAAACAATGATCTTATGGCTTTTTCATCTACTCTATCCATGAGGCATATCTTATGGC
>JBCNJP010000012.1:32480264-32487003 GCA_039602395.1 Deinandra increscens subsp. villosa
CTCTCTCTCTATCTCGGTCTCCGTTTAGCATCATATATTGATCTGGAGAACATTTTGATTGGTTATAGTGCGGATTAAGGATGAGTAAGGAGTAGATCCTTTTGTTGGTTGTTTGGGAGTTTTCTCGACCTTTCTTTATTTAGTGTACCTACTTGAGCCGGATGAGGGGAAATTTTCACGTATGGAGCACTGAGTTACTTACGGAATCTCAAATCTCTCTCGCTTCTTCAGCTTGTTCCTGTTCGTCTATTCGGGACGGGGCAGGCAGCCCACATACATGAAGAGAAGAATAGAGAGGGGGTTATCCTGCTTAAACTTGGGAAGTTTACTACTGGAAATTGGGAAGGGCTATAAGTAGGCCGTTTGCTATTGCTATAAGGGCTGCTCGCCTTTATACGGCTTGGCTTCGCTATCGCTTCTATGTAGTGTAGTGGTCGACCTAAAAAGTCGTATTCCTTCCATGCCTATTATCCAGTGCTAGAAGCTTCGCCAGAAGCAAGCAAGACGAGGTCGCTCTGCTTCGTAGACAAGGCTCGTTCCGTACTTTACTTACGAGCTCGTGTAGTACTCGCCCCTATCTCTTCTCTAAAGGGGCGCACACTCGCTGTCTACTAAATGAGCTCACGAAGCGATCTGGGAGCGAAGCCTTAAATTGAGTTGCTTCCCCCCTTTGATTTTCCCTCACCCTACTCTTTCATTTCCGCTTAAGCTTCCCCGGTTTGGGGGATTAATTGATTGGATACCCGAGAACCATAATCTTTCCTAGGAACAGCTTCTACGACGATAGATAGGGGTCAGGTTTGTTTGGCATCTATGCCCCCTGCCCTCCAAACAGTATGGGAGCCTTTCAGCTCGTACTGCTCACACTCCTAGATCTTCACGGCACCTCCTCCACCATAGTGTGAGCTGGGAGCAGCTCCGAAAAGCGAGGCCTACTTAAATAAGTAATGAGCTTTCAACAACGTTAACAACACTACGAAAAAAGTAAACTATGGTTGCCCACTGATCTGATCATAGGTGAAATCCAACCCCTTCTCTGCTCCTTTCCTGACCCTTTCTAAGCTCTTGGATCCTGCCCTGCGCCTCTCTAGGCTTCGCTCTCGCTCATGACTGGTATATGGATCTCTCTATGTAGTGATCGGCCTTCTAGAAGCTTCGCCAGAAGCGACTAGTCGCTTCCCGAATGCCCCTTTCCTTCGCTACTAGGAGAGTCGCTAGCTTGCTTGCATTCTATTCTATATGCGGAGCGACTTGTCGAGTCTACGAAGCTTCGTAGTTGCTTCCCCCCCCCCCTTTTCTTTTGCCCCGCCATGCCACTAGATCCATAATGACCGGCGAGTCGGAACATGTATGAATATAACCACGCGGAGCACCGTACCGGCCTATCGAAGCGAAGAAAGAGATCATTGAGCCTATTTTGCCGAGCTAAGGTTTGGAACCCTTTATAAAGAATATATCTCATATTTGATGCTGACAGAATGCCTCATATCAAGGTGACAGGATTCGAACCTATGGCCCTCTGTACCCAAAACAGATGCGCTGACCAGACTGCGCTACACCTCGTCTCACCACCCCGGAGCATATAGATCCACCCGATCGATGAACACTCAAACCGAACTCACCCGGGCACAGGGACGCGAGAACCTAAGAAACAGCTTTTTTATTTGATATCTTTTCTTTTCTTTTTCTTTTATATATTTTATATATATATATATCTTTTTAATATGCCTCCAGCAAGATAGGGCGACGCAAAAAAGCCGTATAGTGCAGGAGCGCTCACATTTTTGGCTTACTCTTGCACTTGAATTTTCAAATCCGGCCTTTGGAAAGTCCTGTCTCGAACCGGAGGCACCCACTAGTAGTAGGGGGGGCGCCCATAATTGACCCGGGTAGGCGAGCTTCGCGGCGTTGGGCTATAGTTACCAGTTACTTAGCGGGTATTCCCCACCTGCTTATGCGGATCTCTCTCTCTACTACCAGGAAAGGGGTTAGAATCGCCATCGCTGGAGCACTACTGCCCTAATTTTTTTTCGATATAATGAGAAGCACCTTTATTGAACTATAACCCTTATCCCCCTTCCTTCATAAGAATAGGCTAGGATTAGTCCGGATCTAGCCTTAGTGTAGTAAATACCATCAACAGGATGAAAACTATTTGAAGGAAGGCATCTATTCAAGTCTTTACTGAATTCGATATGCGTAGATTCGATTCGGAGAAGAGATTCTTTCTTGTAAGAACATGGCAAGCTAAGTGAAGTCATTCAGAACTGGCAAGCACCCGGAAGCACTAGACCAATAAGCTAGATCTCCCTACGGGGCATTGCACGTTTAGCCAGACTGCTCTGCTCGTGCTTCTCCTTGCGTCTTGCACTAGAACAGGGAAATCGCTACTAAAGCACTTTCTCTCATGAATTGAAAGAGTTCTATCTCATATAGGGTCAAAATGCTACTGCTTATACTCTTGCAAGCAAGGCGAGAAGCGATTCTCTTAGCCGGCATACCCGACGAATAAAAAAAAAAGCTATAATAAGGCAATCCATGGGCATGGAACCCCGAAATAGCCAATCTACAATCAAACTTTTAATCAGGTCGAAAAATGATTGCCGGTGGGTAGAACCAAGACTCATTTTAGCCAGGAGCTTACTTTCACTACTTATTTAGCTACTTTAGGTCGTTGTAGTCCATAAATCAAAATCAAACTTTATCAGAGCTTGCATTCGATGCCGTTGATTCAATTTCTTCACCACCGGTAGCAATCAATTCTAAAAAGAAGCTTCCGGAAAGAGATTCTAGTAAATAGAAAACTCGCCATTCATTCATGAACTGTCTTGCCCGTGCCATCAAGAGCTACAGCTATATCGTGTCTTAGCTCCACCGATAGGAACTGCCCACCTATCCAGGTAACCTCACCCGTGAACCACGAACTACACTTACAGACAACCTAAGAAGAAACGGAGTCTCACCCATCATAAGCATAAGAAGCAAAAACTAGAAGAATAAACAAGAGATAACGCGCATACAAAGAGGATTCTTAACCGTTCGCGAAGAGAAGATAGTTGTTTTAGGCAAGGAAAAAAGCCAACCATAGCAGAACGCAATCAAAGCTTTCGTCCTTGGCCGCTCCTTCAACTGATTTCATTCATTCATAAACTCGCTTGAACGTGCCATCAAGAGCTCCAGCTGCAAGAGGATAGGATCTTTTTAGGCTGGGCACGAAAGCTGCATTGATTTGACTTCTTTGCTTCTGCTATTGAAGCGAAAAACCCGCGTAAACCATGTCAAACCAAGACCGATCAATATCCGAACGGAACGGATTCGAACTTCTCCTAGAATAGTTTCCGGTGCGAAATGAAATTCATAGGATATATATATGAGTAATTCAAAGGATAAATAGAAAGATTTTATAGGATTCTTTAGTAATGAAAAATAGGATTATTATGTATCACAATTTCATCACTACATCGAAGACTTTTTTGTAAATATATTGATAAGATAGCTTGGTATCCAAACTGTATCAATGATTGTGATCCTCATTGTGTAGTGTACATAATTCGTGTTAGGATCTACCAAAGAGGGTGGGTATAGGGCATCTAATAAAAAAGTTTCCATTTCTATCGGTCATAAAATGAATCAAAAAAGAAAAAGCAGACAGGAACAGTTTTCTTCTCTAAACAAGCAGGTTTGGGGTTCTTTTTTTAACACCCTAATTCTCTTGTTTGTTGGCTTTAATACCATGAAATAAAATAGAGAAAAAGACCTTCAAGATAATAACCATTTTCAAGAGACAAACTCCAGTGAACCACTTTCCTCCTCTCTTCTTTTCTTCATTCCATTCATTCCCCTTTGAAAGAAGTAAAAAAGAAAAAAGAAAAAAGAAAGAAAATAAAAAGAATCTAACGCTCTAGTCTAATTGAAGACTTTCAACGCTCATGCTATTTGAAAGAGCTTTCAACATGGAGTGGAGACTCCATAACGTACACAAAGAGTAACCGCTCTATGAATATCATCCTAATTCAGGTCTTGTTCCGGAAAGTTGTCTCATCAAAATCAAGTTGAGAACAAATTTTCTCACTAGAAGTCGCTGACTTTTCAGTTTCTATCGACGTCGAACCAGACACAAACTGTGGAGCTTTAGAATTCTTAGCATTCTTTTCCACCTTCTTGTTTTTCTTCTCCTTCACAACTTTTTCTTCTTCTGAATTTGATGATGATGAAACCTTCGAGTAATTACATTATTCAACTTTTTCTTTCACATCATTAACAACTTCTTTGATACTAGCTGGAGGTGACACTGTCTTGTCAAACATCTTTTCAAAATTTTCATCATTTGCTAAGAAACTTGTAAAAGATTGTGAATTGGTGACATTGTTCAAAATTCGATTTGCATCAATCACTTGGATCTTCAAATCGGAGATCTTTTGTTGTGCTTCAGCCAATTCCTTCTCGGTAGTTATCAATCTCTTAGCAACTTTGTGAGTTTCAAATTTTTGCAATCGAGGATTATCTAATTTGGAAAACAATTCTTTCTTCCATTTATCTTCGTTTCTTTTCTGAATTTTAAGATTTCTAGCTTGCACTTTATTCACGCTTGTTAATTCTCTCTTTTCATCCAATAACTTCTCCATGTCAATTTGATAAGCTTCAATTTTAGCAACATACTCATTAGAATTCTTGGTAAGCATATCAAGCTTAATATTGGATTTATCAAACAAATTTTAAAAATCATTAGCTGCATCTTCTACTTCATCCTTCCATTTCTGAACTTCTTTAACCAACTCATTCTTTTCCTCAACCAACTTTCCATTCTTTGCTTCATGATCGTTTCCATCCTTTTTAGATTTTTCCAATCTTCCTTTACCAGTTGAAAAATCCGGTAAGCATTTTAACTTCCTTTACCAACGAATCGTTTTCCTTTAATAATCTCTCATTTTCCTTCAACAAACTTTCTACCTTAGATGTAGAAATTTCATTCTCAG
The DNA here is from genome assembly GCA_039602395.1 of Deinandra increscens subsp. villosa. NCBI lineage: Eukaryota > Viridiplantae > Streptophyta > Magnoliopsida > Asterales > Asteraceae > Deinandra > Deinandra increscens. The sequence goes on from JBCNJP010000012.1 coordinate 32,485,241, forward strand.
CATATTTATAAGAACTTGAATTAGAATAATACTCATCTTATTTATGTGTAGCAATCAATGCAGACTTATCAAGAAACACTTTACCCCAATCATAGTTTTTATCATTCTGAGCTGCCAGTCTATGAATTACTTGATGAAGGTTAAGAACCATTAGTATCTTTTGAATCAGATTTGTAAGTATGAGATTGTAGACATTCTCTTGCGAAATGTCCAAGATTTGAACATTTGTAACACTTTATCTTGGATTTTGTTGGGTTATATAACTAATTATCAAATAACCACGAGTACGCAGCGGATATTTTCCTATGAATTAATCTAACTAACCGGATAGATAATGTGTAACTTTTTAGCTCGGCAAGAGAAGATCTTTTAGGATTTGAAGTAAATCCCTCTACGATCGCACACACGACACACCGATGTACGTATGCTAGTACTTGATCACGAACTCCTCTTGATGTAGGCTTGGTCGAACCACACAAGAAATCGAACCCCCCTTGGGTTCTTTTCTTATTTCCGAAAATCAGAGAGATAATAGAGAGAGATTAGGGTTTTGCACTTTATCAGATAAAAGCAGCAGCATAAACCTTAAAACCCATAAGGTTTATTTATAGTGTTTAGGAACTTGAACAAGTTAGGGATTGGGATTGGGGCTTAGCCGAATTCGGCCCTAAGGCCTATCCCAAACCTTTTCCTAATTGTAATCAAATTACAACTCTCTCTAATTTACAACTAACACCCCTGTTAACAATTAACTGTTAGTTTTTAACGACTTCTCGTTAAATGTTCGTGATAAATATTAATTAACTAATTAATTAATATAAATACATTAGTGTCGAGACGTGTAACCCCGTAGGCTTAAATACTTTCTGGACATACGCTTATTAATACGTGATCATATCCCTACAGCTCCCACTTGAGCTCGTAATAATAAAGGTAATAACATTGGTTAGCGTCTAGCAAACGCCAATGCTCCCGGAAATATTTAAGTACAGTTTCTCAAAGTGTATTTAAATGGTACAGTCATTTACTATCCCTTTGTTACCGATACCGATGTTAAATATGAATATGGATCAAAGTCATTTCATACTTTAACGATTCTGTTTCTCATTCCATAACTAATTAAAGATTACCAAATTCAAATCGAGACACATCTGGATTCATTTGGGCACGGCCATGCAAACATCTTAATTAGTCCCAATGAGGGGCCTAGTGGTATCTGCTTCAACCTTTAGGCTGAAGGAACAAATCCTCTTGACTACACGTGTCCAGTCACATACTTCACTACACTTACTGAAAATAGCCCTTTTGTACTACCTTATTCAGAATAGTTATAGCTATATCAAGTAGGTGCAATCCATATATGTATGACCTGCTTGTATCTCAAGTCTAAGGATAAGTAAAGCAACCATTTACGAATTTCACTCAATGACGACGATCCATAAAGTGACAATTCGTTAGTGGGGTAGTCCGATATGCATCCTATAAATACCATGTGGGTTTGGTGGGACCATCCATTATATATTCCAAGAATATTACTCAATCACTCAGATTTGTCTTAGTTTAACTATATTCCCACGTAGTTAATCGACAATGGACAATTTAGAATACTTGACAAGTACTCAAGGATTAAACATGCAAATATAGGACACAATTTTCTATTAAATGAAATCAAACATATCAAGTACTTTATTTCATTATATAAATAGAAATTGTTTAACATCCCTTATCCAAATACCGAACATCAGACATACATGATTTATGTA
>JBCNJP010000012.1:32487503-32538697 GCA_039602395.1 Deinandra increscens subsp. villosa
ACAAAAAATGAGAGCGGCTTTTGAATTCTGTTAGAGCATGAACCTTGTGTGGCCGTTCCTATTCGAATTGTCAAAACAGACTGAAGTTCGCAGGGTCGCGAACTGGACACGAAGTGAGTGAGACCCAAACTCATACTTTGTATCCACACGAAGTGACAGTTCGTGTCAGTTCGGATGATTTCAGGTGAGCTCCAGTTTGGGTAGATCAGCAAGCATATAAATAGGATTTGGTCTTTATAATTCAAAAGTTTTTGGTCTAGGTTTGTCCAGATCTGTGTGTGTGATGGGGAGGTGTTGTCCAACCTCCCCCATGGCTTTATTGATGTATACTCGTTCGGTTAATGTAATCATTCGACATCAATTAATGACAATACTTTCGTCTCAATCTCTCTCGACCATAGAATCGATCCAAAAACGCATTTACAAGTGGTATCAGAGTTGTTGGCTCTTTCTATGGTTCAAATCTATCATTTTTGTTCATTTTAAGACGTTAACCCTTCGGTTAGGTATGATTCATTGAGTTTCTAATTGGTTTTTGCTCAACCGAATCTTTCTGAGTCGTGTATTCACCTAACAGAAGTGTCTAGGTGGTGAAATTTAATCAAATTTCGAATCTGGTGTGTCTTTCATGAAAATCAGGTCTAGTTCGTTTCAGTTCGGATGAAGAACAATCTTTTCAGAAAATAACCGCTCCGAAGTGCGAGTTCGGACCAGTTCGCATCAGTTCACGCAACCGAAGTGTCAATTTTTTGGGGTAAAGGGTTACCTCGATGATACTGTATATATACCGCAACAAAAAAACAAGTAACAAGGAGAGCCCTTGCTAGTTCATACTTGGGACATGCCCCAGAGTATGCAAACCAAAGAAAAAACCAAACCAAGAATACGAAATAACAACCACCTAGCACACACTAGGAACACAAACAAAATAAAAATTCTACGTCACGCCTCCATGATCACTGGAGTCACCGCCAATATTCCAATCCTTAAAGGATGCAACGAACTTTATATGTCTTCTTAAGCTTGAGGCCTAACAGTCTGCTACGAACGGTATCACAAATAATGGTAGCGATAGAGTCTGGAGGCCTAGCATGATTCTGGAAAATACGGTTGTTACTTTCCTGCCAAATGAAGTAGGCAGAAGCATGCACCACAAGTTTAGCCACAATAATCTCCAACGAAGAGGCCGAATCCCCATCAAAAGAACCGGTGATATCCGCCCACACCGGACCATGGAATCTAAGGCAAGTCTTCTCCCTGACCTGGAGCCAAACCTGCGTCGAGTAAGGGCATTCAAAAACAGGTGCGTGTGGGAGTCGTGGTTTTTAAAGCAAAGCAAACAACACAACATATTCATATTTCTCCTTCGGCTAAAGTCCCAGGCTAGGATTTTATCTTGAGTAAGTAGGCTATCACGCATGATCAACCAAACCAGAAACGCACGACGGGGAATAAACTGGGCAAACCAAACAGTCTTCGCCCAAGAAACCACCGGAGCATGAATCCTGATCGAATCCCAAACTAGGGAAGACGCAAAATCAGCCCTATTATTACCCACTTTCCACATGAGACTATCCTCAACACCGACTTTGAGGGTAGTTTGCGAGATCTCATTAAGAACCGGAAAAAGATCATTCCACGCGGAGGGCCAAACACCACCATTCTGATTGAAGAAATCAACCACCTTGGAGTTGATGGTGAAACCTGCATTGTGGAAAGCACGGTGAGAAATAAATTGGCATAATGGCCCAGATTCGGACCACTTCTCAAACCAGAGCGAAGTATTCCTCCCATCACCAATATCAGACCAAATGAATTGCCGAATGGAAGGACAAATAGAGCACAACTTCCTCCAACTCCAGCAGCAGTCCGTAGGATACGGGCACTCCCAAAAGGACCTATTCTTAATGCGATACGAATAAATCCAGGCAACCCAAAGAGAGTCCCGTTTGGTAAGGATGCTCCAAATATGAGAGGTCATAAGAGCCTTATTAACATCCGCAATCCGCCGAATGCCCAGACCCCCCTCAACCTTAGGGAGACACACGTCCTTCTAAGCCACTTTAGCCATACCTTTTTGAAAACACCATGGCACCATAAGAAATCTCTCATCTTCTTTTCAGTAGAGGAATATTCGCAAATTTAAACGATTTAGGTTTGCGAGACTGCTGAATATTAAGCTGCGAAACACAAGTATAGTGATCAGAAATACGATATGGCTGAAAAACAGTGCATGCCGTAGGAAACATGTCCAGAAATCACGTATTTCCCATCACCCTATCAATCTTTTTAAGAATACCGATTCCCTTCTTAGGTTTTTGAGTCCAAGTGAAATGAAACTAGTGCTATTAACATCAATCACGTCAATATTCGTGATACAGTCTTTAAACTCTCCCATACCTATATCTTTCCCTGAAGAGCCAACCATTATATCCTCCAAATTCAAGGCCAAATTAAAATCACCAAGGATGACCCGTGGGCTATCATTAATGAAGGCTTTATGTAATCGAAGCTCCTCCCACAAATGACTTCTAAGAACATAATAATTATCAGCATAGACAAGAGAGCAGAAGAACACTTGTTTCGAGCCTTTACAAAAAATCTTGGCATCATAACCTGATTAGTCTGAGCGATGATCATGATGTCGAAAACATTAGCATCCCAACCCAATATAATACGAGTACCTTTAGAGCACTCACTACCATTAGAAGCCGAATCCCAAGACCGAAAATTAGCTTTACAAACAGAAAAAAGTTTTTTCACATCAACATGAGATTCCAGAATAACACACTTACTCAAATTACTATCTTTGATTGCCTGACGAACCTCTATTTGTTTCAAGGGACGGTCCAATCCCCTTATGTTCCAGGAGGCAATACTACCCATTGGACACACCGTCAGAAGGAGTGTCTGCCGCTTGATTTGTGTTTTGTGTACCCGACACCATGAACGATTCCATTTCATTATACCATCATTTATGTCATAGGAACTATACTAAGAGGACGGTTCAGTCCTATGAGCAGCATTGTGAGTTCTTTCAAATCCCAAAGTAACCTCATCAGTCCCAAGAACATCATACTTGTTTGAAGTGCTAACCCCCATGTTCTTTTGCGGCTTATCATTAGATCCAGCTTTCAGTTTAGCATAAACCGACCTATACTCAAATTTCTGCTTGACCTTGGTCGGAATAACATTTTGCTTCTTGGCCACTTGTTTGCCCTTGGGTCCAGTAAACCCATCATCGTCAACCTTTGGAGCCACGTTTTTCTTTTTCTGTTTAAGACACTCAGTTGAATTATGTCCATACACACAACAGTGTTTGCATCGTGGAGGCAACCATTCATACTCAACACCAATTGACTCCATTATAAAGGTATCATCATCAATACAAACCGTCTCAACAAAGTCTTGGTCAGCTAAATTTTTTTACAAGAGCTCTGGCATAACTATTCCTTCCCCAACTGTTAAGACACATAGAAGCCGTAAGAGAATCAAGCATTTTGGGTACTCCCACTTTAGTCGCAATAAGGCTTAAACCATCATCCGTGAACGTTGCTAAAGGAACATTATGAAATTTGACCCATACCGACACAGTTTTGATGTCATCCTTCCTCAATTGTGTCGTAGGAGTCCATATGTTTAGGAACATTGGACGATTTTTAATAAGCCAAGGGCCACCCTCCAAAGCATTCATCATAACTTTGACTAATCCAAACTTTTTCCACGCTTGTTGAACTTATATTCATTCCACCATAGGAAAGGCAATCCTATCACCAAGAAAATAACCGTAAAGAATAAATGATAACTTAGCATGAACCTTACGAATAGTCTCTTTGCAACAATATCCGCACCCTCCCAACTCGTGTCAGATTTCAAGGAACGGAAATTCACAACATTCTTTTGGGTACCACCAGTCATAAATGCATATGAAAGATTAGGCAAATCAGAGGAATTCTTAGTCAATTTTGCCGAACTCGTAGTGACTGGCATAGGATTGAGAGTCAGATTCTGATGTTGCATAAGAACATGATCCGAAACCCTAGCTTGGTCACCTTCCTTCGGTTTTGCATGCACACCATCATTCACACCATGCTGTACATCGACCACCTTTGGAGTAACAATTTTTTACGGGCAACATTCTTGAGGATTCCACGAATCGGCTGCGGACCACCCGGACCTATAGCACCCTTGTTATCGGGCGGCTTAGACTCATCATGCAGTGATAGCGTGAGAACACACATAGTCGTCGAAAACTAGTCGTGTATACACTAGGCGCTAACGAATTCGTTTCACCAACAAATCGATCCAAGGATCTGAACAGATGCAACTTGAACCGATGTACTAGCGACAAGATCGTTACACACCCGGATTAGAATGACACAGGAATCCAGAAACAAGAAACCCTAATCGGTTCGCTATTGGAGAAGTAGCAAAACGATACACTCAGGAAGCGAAACACTAAAATCACAAAATGGATTAACCGGCCAACAGTATTCATACCTCACCGATGTCTCAACTCATTTGATCACAGGGTATTACACGAAGATCAGTTAAACTAGAATTGAAGTAATCCAACCCTAATTCAATGAAGATCGCTAATATAACTCGTACCAAGGCAGCAATTAAAGATGAAGATCACAGGAGAACTACTAGGAGCAAAACACAATCGAAATCAGTGTTGGAAAGATCACTTAGGAGAAGAGAAAGATCACGAACTAGGGGAAACCCTAATTCGCTAAAATTGCCAGCAAGCCAGAGAGAATTCCCCTGTACACTTCCGAAAATAGTTTGTTGGAAGTCTCATTAGTAATCATAGTTATGTGCGCATTTCACCTTGTATGATAGACTTGACTTTTTTAGTATGTTTTTAGATAGTTTACGCTGCTTTGTTATCTCTGATTATGCAATGTGTTCATGAATAAATCCGATGAGTGACCACTCCTGGTACTCTAGTCTGGGAGGGTGTCACACAGTTATGAAAAAAAAAATGATATAGATCTAACCTTTAAGTGGGGTCCCAATGAACCTCCTGTTGGAAAAGGGTGTCCTGACCCGACAAAATTAACAAACGACCCGATATTGACCCGGTAAGAGTTACACCCGGGTCAACGGACTATAAATCTAATTACCCGCTAATTAGTATTAAAACGAACAATTGATAAATTAAATAAATAATTGTTTATTTATTTAATTAAACGACAAAAACATTTCGGACAAAACGCTCGTGTTTTGATTAAACGGATTGATCAGTTGTTACTGGATTAACAGACTGATCAGAATAGTGGACCGGATAGAATCATGACCGGGCCCAGTCCATTAAAGCCCCGGTCCGCGATTTTTTAATAAAATAGGGAGAGACAGGATTGCAGCAAGTAATTAATTATCACAACCATAATTCTTTCTCGCTCTCCCTTTTTGAGTCGACCTCAACCGGCGCCGCCTACCACCACTACCGATCATCGCCTTTTTCGAAGGATCCCCGTTTAGCCAGAGTGTGTTCAAGATTGGAGAAAGAAGCCGAAGGAGCCCGAGCCGCCACCGCCAGCCGAGCCGCAGCCGAAGCCACAGCTAGCGCCGCCGCTGACGCCGTCGCCCGTGGCAAGTCTGCCACCACCGCCATCGTTGTCGCCGTCGCCACCGTAGATGATCTGACCCGCCGGTTCGAGTCAGATGTCTCGAGTTCGTACTAGCGATAGTCCGTTGAATCCGGGTGTCTCGAGTGGTTGCTCGAATTCCGCCAAGGTATATCTAACTTGCTTAGATATTTGTTTTATTTATTTATTTTAAATAAATTATTTTTTGTGTTTGTTGCGATCGGTGACTGATCATGTTTACGGTTCCTATTCGCGGTGTTTTAAATTCGTTTCCGCTGCTGAAATTAATTATGAATTAATTTAAATAAACATAACCGGTTTTAATAAAATTAAAATCGGTAACCCGAATACCTACTGTAAATCCCAACAGTTGTAACCGCGCGTAAACCAGAACCGGTCCTTTTGTAACCGGTGATTAACGCAATTTCGATAGAAATATAAAAATTGCGAATTAGAATTATTTTTACTTGTTTAATTTTAATTCTACAAAATATATAATGTGACAACCGGCAATTTCCTAGGTTAACCCCGTTAATAACTCGTGTTATATTTCGATAACGTCTGTTACCTTAGTTAACTAGAATCGTTACACGAACATTGCACATGAGTCTAGACGTCGATTAACTTACTTAAATGTATATAATTTAAATTTTATATAAATTATATTTTATGATTTCACGAAAACGTTTTGTCATTTTATGTGACAATTATATTTATATATTATTGTTACGTGATATATCTGTATATATATATACACATTGTATTTTATGATTTTATGTGACGATGTGTCACGTAATTGTACGAAGCGTTTCTATAATTTTATAGGAATTTAAAACATATAGTTACGGATTTATAACTATGATTTTATGTGAATCATTTATATAATTATAAATGAGTATTTATGATTTCATGTACACCAAATTAGGGTTTGCATTTTAAATATGTAATACGTTGGATTAATTCGGTCAAACTCACGTATCCGTACTTTTAAAGTTATTCCCGTTAACCCCGTTAGGGTTAGTTAACCCTCCGTTAAGCTCAAGGGACTTATCTTGCCATTTTCTAAACTTATTTTAATCAATCAAACCTGCAAGGACCTAACTTGTTACTCTCCAAACTTGTTTCCAAATTGTGTAAGTTGTCGAGGGGTCATTTCTGCCATTTCACGAAACTTGAATTGAAGGATTTAATCACAGTCGACGTAACCGACTTTTTCTTAAATCTGATATCAATTTCATCGGTTACGTCTTTGTTCCAGCCGATCGGTCACTCCAAATTCAATCATTAGGATTGTAAAACTCATTAGAACGATACACAATCATCCTTTCTCTCTTGTTCCTCTCTCGTTGTCTCTTAAAAAAAACCGCATAGCCGGCGACTGCTTTCTCCGGCCAGACACCACCCCTACACCACCAATCGAGCACCCCTTTTTTGTCACAATTCACCTCTCGAAGCAAATGAAGGTTCCAGGCCGTTGGTGGGTTCCGGGATCGAAGTCGGAGTCATGTTCGGGTTCGAGTTCGATTTAATTTTGGTTACAAAATCACACGTTTTCTGGTTCCATTTTGGTGTTTTCACGATTTTCCGGTGACCCGCAATAAAACTCCGGCCACCGGAGTTTTGGGGAAGAAAGTGATGACTGGATGTGATGTGCTAAATATTCAACTGACTGATTCTTAGCATAATCAGTCTGTAGTGTAACTGGTCAGCGTGTTTGCTGGAGACCGAGATGTCTCTGGTTCAAATCCCCCCAGCCACATTTGTTTTTCTTGATTATTATCCTGAACCAGTTCTTGTAAGGATATGTGTACAAAACCCATTTTTCCAGTGGTTAGTGCTTTGGGTTCCCAACCAGAGGTCACGGGTTCGACTCCCGTGACCATGATTTTGTTCCTTATTTTTTTTAATGATTTCAATTGCTTCTTGGTCCAAAACCCAAAATTTCTATTTCATGACCATTAAATCCTGTCCCGTGAAACTTTTCATAAACCCGGTTAGGGTACTCGTTGAACTTTCATATTATGAAAACATTACAATTTAAATAATTTAATATTTTTATTTTAGTTTCGTTATTATTAATAAAATTTAGTTTTAAACATAGAAATATATATATATATATAATTGATTTATTGTCATGTACATGTATACATACACATGCGTACAATATAAAGATTTTTCTTTAAACTCTTGAAATTTTGACCCGACATATAAATATATATATACGACGTTTTATTTTTCAAACTTTCAACTACATCCATATATTTGTAATTATGAACATATATGTTTTTTTCCGATCTTCTTTACGTATATTATTGGTAATAATATACTCGCATCGGCTTTTGTAAGTCCTTGTGATTTTGGCTAAACGTCATCATCAACTCGATTTCGAATAAATGATTTTTATCACACGTTGAAAACTATCACACAAGTCACATATAAATTTACTTGTCAATGAACCGTCGTCTAGGCTATGTTACTCATGTGCGGACACACACTTACGTATGTAAAATCGATAGGTGCTCGGTAGTTACGCAAGACTCGAAGTCTTACTAATTTGTTGCAGCGCACCCTAAGGTGAGTTACACAACCTTTTACACTACATCCGGGTTTGGACGATAACACACGCAAACACGTTGCACCCAGGTTATGGTGATAACACGATAACTATTATGTATGATTAAAGTACAAATCCAGTATATATCACATGTTCACGTAAAATGCTTTATCTTTTAAGTCCTTACTTATCGAACCGTTAATAACAAATAGCGAGGGGATATTGGGTAGTACTACTGGGGTCTGACAAACCCCATTCAGCGAGCACGAGATGCACCACCCGACTGGTGGTCAGACTGAGGACAATGTCAGCCTAACTTACCGTGATCGAGTAGACACGGGGAAGGCAAAACACGTAACGAATTATTCCTTCAACTAATTGGTCAGCTTCAGTTGCGAACGATTTAGTGACATGAACTTAGGCTCGCTACCTACGATATGTATTGTACTTGTAATATACATACTTACATACTAATAAAGACTGTTGTATTTGTACTGCATATGTATACTAGTTATACTTATGTGCTTATGTGAACTCACCAACATTAGTTGACACATGCTTGTTGTGCATGCTTTGCAGGACGCTAGGAGTATCGGATTTTTGGGCACGTACGTTGGTTAAAACCTCTATTTTTGGGAACTTGCTTTTAATTTCAACTTGAACTAATATTTACTTATCGGGCGTTTGTTTTGCACAACATAACTTTTATGAACTTCCGCTAAACTTTAACTCTGGTTTTGATATTTCCTGTTTGGGGATATATTTACATTTTGAACCCTTAACTTATGTTTGATGTAACTAATGACTCGGGTCCTAGTCTGGATCACACCCCACACGGTAATACTCCGTTAGTGGAAATTGGGGGTGTGACATATAATATTGTGTGTTACAGTCGACCGCTATTTTAAATTACATGATTGTATGTAACATGGCGTGTTTGTTTTTCTCTGGTTGGCCCAATGTTTTGGCCCATTTAATCTTTCGTTTTGGTTTTGATGGACCCGGGTTTAGTGTTTCAAAGTTGTATAAAATTTAGAGCTAGATTACTACTTGTATAATAATTTTAAATTTTGTAAAAACCAAGACTCGAAGACTCGACGCTTGCTAAAAGGGATGTCGAAGAAGTGGGAGCTGAACCGGATCCAAGAACGCCCTGTTTTGCCTCCTTGGTTGTTCATCGTATATTTTTATTTAACTTTATTTAAATAAGTCCCTAATGATCTCCCTTATGTGGCTCAAGCGAGATCAAGACCAAAAGGCGTTTAACACACAATATGCCATTCGCGACAACTTAGTAATTTTAATTAGGTTAAATTAAGTTACTAGTCCCGTGTGGTGATAGGGTTTATCGTTCGTGTCTGACGATGATTAAATATTAAAAGTAATTAATATCCCTATATGGTAATTATTAAAAACTGTGGTAATTCTCTCTGGCGAAACTGGTGACTCGCCGGTTTCTTCTTTTTCCGGCTTCGATTTTACGTTGTATTCTCGCCGGAACTCTTGTTTCCTCCTCTAATCGGTTCTCCAAGTTTGGTATAATGATCTGTAATCGGTAGTAGATTGATGCAAGTTGTATCTGAATAAGATCCTTGCGTTTGTCTTCTCCGTAACGAATCTGTTAGCCGAATTCTGGTTTCCTTGATTAGGGTTTCTCCTTTTCCGGGTATCCTGTTCGTTTCTCGCTGGTGTATAACGATCTGTTCCTGGCCTTGGGTTAGTCTAAGTCGCATCTGAAGAAGATCCTTTGATTCACCCACTGTGCCTTGGAACGAATCTGTTAGCGCTGATCGTGAATTGAATTAGGGTTCCGACGGTGGTTCTTCGTTCTGCATGGCGAGTAATACGCCGGGTCACGCTCCAGATAGCAAGGGTGCAACTTCCACGTTTAGCCGACTAAAGAACAATGATGGTAAACCGATCCTTAAATGTGGAAACCTGAAGACTACGTCTGATATTACGAAGGTTGACAAGGTGAAGGTTGTAGGGTTTCATTTGATTGATCACGCTGGGAAACCCCAAGGGGAGAATGAAACAAGTATTCTGCTAGGTACGCATGCCTCGGAACCTAAACCACCTGAATCTCATGTTCCAATTGATCCAGTGATGCCTGCCCAGGTGCTGAGTCCTGTCACCGAATGGAAATCAGCTTCTCAGCCGCCACCATCGTATGCTGCTTCGGTGATGGGAGGTTTGAACAAAAAGGTGGTTAATTTTCGTGCTCTCAAATCTGAAGCCACAAGGGAAGGTGCTGATATTGTGTTATCCAAGGAGTCTGTTCGTGTGGTACATGATAAATTATCTTTTACTTTGTATGGATACTTTCACGGTGATCGAATTGCATTCCCCGTGGTTGAGTATTATGTTAAGCAAGCCTGGAAAAAAATTTGGGTTAGTTAAGGTTATGATGAATGCTACAGGGTTTTTTTTCTTCAAATTTTCAGCTGAAAGAAGCATGTTAGATGCTCTGGAGGGTGGTCCATGGTTAATTAAGAATCGGCCTATGTTCCTCAACACATGGACTCCCACAACGCAACTTAAAAAGGATGACATTAAAAAGTGTGGCGGTTTGGGTCAAGCGTCATGATGTTCCGTTAGCTGCTTTCAGTGATGATGGGTTAAGTTTGATTGCGACCAAAGTTGGAATGCCTAAAGTGCCTGATTCCTTAACAGCTTCTATGTGTTTGAATAGTTGGGGCAGGAGCAGTTATGCTAGAGCTCTGATAGAAATCTCTGCTGATCAAGACTTTGTTGATAATGTCCGGATTGCTATTCCGGCAATTGAAAATGACTCCTTTATCACTGAATCCATTGGGGTTGAGTATGAATGGCAACCCCCACGATGCAAGCACTGTTGTGTTTATGGGCACCACTCGATTGAATGTCCTACACATAAGCAGAAAAATGTGGCCCCGAAGATTATTGAGGAGGGTTTTGTGGAACCGAAAGGGAAACAGGTGGCCAAGAAGCATAATGGTATCCAAAAAAAAAGTCAAGCAGAAGTTTAGGATTGACCTGTCCACACTAAACCGAAAGCTGATAAGGATGTTGAGCTTAAAGGTGGTACGTAAAGGAATGTCGGTTTTACTACATCCAATAAATATGATATTTTAGGTGATGAAGATGCTATTTTAGGTTTCGAGAGGAGCCATAATGCTGATTACGTGGCTGAATCGTCCTCGGCTAGATCCTTGAAGAGGGATGATAACGGAGGTAAAGATGATGTTGAGGGTTGCCATACTGAAACTGAGGCTTTTATGGTGGATGGAATGATGAAAAATAACAAAGGGGCAAGCACTCCTTCTATAGATGTTTCCCAAATATTAGTCTTGCTGCCTGGAATATTAGGGGTTTGAACCGGCCCCTGAAACAGAAAGAGGTTTGAACCGTGGTGAAGGAAAATAATTTGTCTTTTTGTGCTATTTTGGAATCTCATGTAAATGTTAACAAGCTCTTTAGGGTTTGTCATGGTGTCTTCAAAGGCTGGGATTGGACCTCCAATGGTGGCCTTTGTAATAAAGGAACCCGTATTATCTTGGGGTGGGATATGAATGTTTTCGATGTTATGATTGTTTCACAAACTGATCAGGTCATGCATGCTCAGGTTACGTGTAAGGGTACCCATCAGGTTTCCTTTTGCTCGTTGGTCTATGCCCATAACTATTACATCAAGAGACGAATTCTGTGGAATGATCTTAAATTACACAATGTGTTTATCAAAGATAGAGCTTGGATTGTTATAGGGGATTTTAACTCTGCCCTTAACGTGGAGGATAAGGTGGAGGGTTCTTCGGTTATTGATATTGGTATGCATGAATTTAAAGAGTGTGTTAATGATGTGGGTATTTCTGATATTAATATGGCGTGCTTCCATTACACTTGGAGTCAGAAACCTAAATCGGGGGTGGGTGTTCTTAAGAAGATTGATAGAGTGATGGGAAATTCGGTTTTTATTGATGCATTTCGGGAGGCCCCTTTGCTATTATCCAGCTTTACAGGATTTCAGACCACTGCCCTTGTGTCTTACGGCTTTAGGCGTCTAAATTGAGCAAACTGAAACCATTTAAATTTGCTAATTTTCTGACGGAGAAAGAAGGTTTCTTAGAGGTGGTTAAAACTAGTTGGTATACGAACGTCTCTGGGGTTCATCAAGATTTTGTGTGGCTAAAAAATTAAAGCTACTGAAGTCTCCTTTACGTAAGCCTGGAAAAAATTTGGGTTAGTTAAGGTTATGATGAATGCTACAGGGTTTTTTTTCTTCAAATTTTCAGCTAAAAGAAGCATGTTAGATGCTCTGGAGGGTGGTCCATGGTTAATTAAGAATCGGCCTATGTTCCTCAACATATGTACTCCCACAACGCAACTTAAAAAGGATGACATTAAAAGTGTGGCGGTTTGGGTCAAGCGTCATGATGTTCCGTTAGCTGTTTTCACTGATGATGGGTTAAGTTTGATTGCGACCAAAGTTGGAATGCCTAAAATGCCTGATTCCTTAACAGCTTCTATGTGTTTGAATAGTTGGGGCAGGAGCAGTTATGTTAGAGCTCTGATAGAAATCTCTGCTGATCAAGACTTTGTTGACAATGTCCGGATTGCTATTCCGGCAATTGAAGATGACTCCTTTATCACTGAATCCATTAGGGTTGAGTATGAATGGCAACCCCCACGATGCAAGAACTGATGTGTTTATGGGCACCACTCGATTGAATGTCCTACACATAAGCAGAAAAATGTGGCCCCGAAGATTGATGAGGAGGGTTTTGTGGAACCGAAAGGCAAATAGGTGGCCAAGAAGATGAATGGTATCCAAACAAAAGTCAAGCAGAAGTTTGAGTATAGACCTGTCCACACTAAACCGAAAGCTGATAAGGATGTTGATCTTAAAGGTGGTACGCAAAGGAATGTCGGCTTTACTACATCCAATAAATATGATATTTTAGGTGATGGGGATGCTATTTTAGGTTTCGAGAGGAGCCATAATGCTGATTACGTGGCTGAATCGTCCTCGGCTAGATCCTCGAAGAGGGATGATAACGGAGGTAAAGATGATGTTGAGGGTTGCCATACTGAAACTGACGCTTTTATGGTGGATGGAACGATGAAAAATAACAAAGGGGCAAGCACTCCTTCTATAGATGTTTCCCAAATATTAGTCTTGCTGCCTGGAATATTAGGGGTTTGAACCGGCCCCTGAAACAGAAAGAGGTTCGAACCATGGTGAAGGAAAATAATCTGTCTTTTTGCGCTATTTTGGAATCTCATGTAAATGTTAACAAGCTCTTTAGGGTTTGTCATGGTGTCTTCAAAGGCTGGGATTGGACCTCCAATAGTGGCCTTTGTAATAAAGGAACCCGTATTATCTTGGGGTGGGATATGAATGTTTTCGATGTTATGATTGTTTCACAAACTGATCAGGTCATGCATGCTCAGGTTACGTGTAAGGGTACCCATCAGGTTTCCTTTTGCTCATTGGTCTATGCCCATAACTATTACATCAAGAGACGAATTCTGTGGAATGATCTTAAATTACACAATGTGTTTATCAAAGATAGAGCTTGGATTGTTATAGGGGATTTTAACTCTGCCCTTAACGTGGAGGATAAGGTGGAGGGTTCTTCGGTTAGTGATATTGGTATACATGAATTAAAAGTGTGTGTTAATGATGTGGGTCTTTCTGATATTAATATGGCTGGCTTCCATTACACTTGGAGTCAGAAACCTAAATCGGGGGTGGGTGTTCTTAAGAAGATTGATAGAGTGATGGGAAATTCGGTTTTTATTGATGCATTTCGGGAGGCCCCTCCGCTATTATCCAGCCTTACAGGATTTCGGACCACTTTCCTTGTTTACGGCTTCAGGCGTCTAAAATGAGCAAACCGAAACCATTTACATTTGCTAATTTTCTGACGGAGAAAGAAGGTTTCTTGGAGGTGGTTAAAACTAGTTGGTATACGAACGTCTCTGGGGTTCATCAGTTTTGTGTGGCTAAAAAATTAAAGCTACTAAAGTCTCCTTTACGTAAGCCTGGAAAAAATTTGGGTTAGTTAAGGTTATGATGAATGCTACAGGGTTTTTTTTCTTCAAATTTTCAGCTAAAAGAAGCATGTTCGATGCTCTGGAGGGTGAGTCCATGGTTAATTAAGAATCGGCCTATGTTCCTCAACATATGTACTCCCACAACGCAACTTAAAAAGGATGACATTAAAAGTGTGGCGGTTTGGGTCAAGCTTCATGATGTTCCGTTAGCTATTTTCACTGATGATGGGTTAAGTTTGATTGCGACCAAACTTGGAATGCCTAAAATGCCTGATTCCTTAACAGCTTCTATGTGTTTGAATAGTTGGGGCAGGAGCTGTTATGCTAGAGCTCTGATAGAAATCTCTGCTGATCAAGACTTTGTTGATAATGTCCGGATTGCTATTCCAGCAATTGAAGATGACTCCTTTATCACTGAATCCATTGGGGTTGAGTATGAATGGCAACCCCCACGATGCAAGCACTGTTGTGATTATGGGCACCACTCGAATGAATGTCCTACACATAAGCAGAAAAATGTGGCCCCGAAGATTGATGAGGAGGGTTTTGTGGAACCGAAAGGGAAACAGGTGGCCAAAAAGCAGAATGGTATCCAAACAAAAGTCAAGCAGAAGTTTGAGTATAGACCTGTCCACACTAAACCGAAAGCTGATAAGGATGTTGATCTTAAAGGTGGTACGCAAAGGAATGTCGGTTTTACTACATCCAATAAATATGATATTTTAGGTGATGGGGATGCTATTTTAGGTTTCGAGAGGAGCCATAATGCTGATTACGTGGCTGAATCGTCCTCGGCTAGATCCTCCAAGAGGGATGATAACGGAGGTAAAGATGATGTTGAGGGTTGCTATACTGAAACTGAGGCTTTTATGGTGGATGGAACGATGAAAAATAACAAAGGGGCAAGCACTCCTTCTCTAGATGTTTCCCATATATTAGTCTTGCTGCCTGGAATATTAGGGGTTTGAACCGGCCCCTGAAACAGAAAGAGGTTCGAACCGTGGGGAAGGAAAATAATCTGTCTTTTTGCGCTATTTTGGAATCTCATGTAAATGTTAACAAGCTCTTTAGGGTTTGTCATGGTGTCTTCAAAGGCTGGGATTGGATCTCCAATGGTGGCCTTTGTAATAAAGGAACCCGTATTATCTTGGGGTGGGATATGAATCTTTTCGATGTTATGATTGTTTCACAAACTGATCAGGTCATGCATGCTCAGGTTACGTGTAAGGGTACCCATCAGGTTTCCTTTTGCTCGTTGGTCTATGCCCATAACTATTATATCAAGAGACGAATTCTGTGGAATGATCTTAAATTACACAATGTGTTTATCAAAGATAGAGCTTGGATTGTTATAGGGGATTTTAACTCTGCCCTTAACGTGGAGGATAAGGTGGAGGGTTCTTCGGTTAGTGATATTGGTATGCATGAATTTAAAGAGTGTGTTAATGATGTGGGTCTTTCTGATATTAATATGGCTGGCTTCCATTACACTTGGAGTCAGAAACCTAAATCGGGGGTGGGTGTTCTTAAGAAGATTGATAGAGTGATGGGAAATTCGGTATTTATTGATGCATTTCGGGAGGCCCCTCCGCTATTATCCAGCCTTACAGGATTTCGGAACACTGCCCTTGTGTCTTACGGCTTCAGGCGTCTAATCTGAGCAAACCGAAACCATTTAAATTTGCTAATTTTCTGACGGAGAAAGAAGGTTTCTTGGAGGTGGTTAAATTAGTTGGTATACGAACGTCTCTGGGGTTCATCAGTTTTGTGTGGCTAAAAAATTAAAGCTACTGAAGTCTCCTTTACGTAAGCCTGGAAAAAATTTGGGTTAGTTAAGGTTATGATGAATGCTACAGGGTTTTTTTTCTTCAAATTTTCAGCTAAAAGAAGCATGTTAGATGCTCTGGAGGGTGGTCCATGGTTAATTAAGAATCGGCCTATGTTCCTCAACATATGTACTCCCACAACGCAACTTAAAAAGGATGACATTAAAAGTGTGGCGGTTTGGGTCAAGCGTCATGATGTTCCGTTAGCTGTTTTCACTGATGATGGGTTAAGTTTGATTGCGACCAAAGTTGGAATGCCTAAAATGCCTGATTCCTTAACAGCTTCTATGTGTTTGAATAGTTGGGGCAGGAGCAGTTATGCTAGAGCTCTGATAGAAATCTCTGCTGATCAAGACTTTGTTGATAATGTCCGGATTGCTATTCCGGCAATTGAAGATGACTCCTTTATCACTGAATCCATTGGGGTTGAGTATGAATGGCAAGCACTGTTGTGTTTATGGGCACCACTCGAATGAATGTCCTACACATAAGCAGAAAAATGTGGCCCCGAAGATTGATAAGGAGGGTTTTGTGCAACCGAAAGGGAAATAGGTGGCCAAGAAGCAGAATGGTATCCAAACAAAAGTCAAGCAGAAGTTTGAGTATAGACCTGTCCACACTAAACCGAAAGCTGATAAGGATGTTGATCTTAAAGGTGGTGCGCAAAGGAATGTCGGTTTTACTACATCCAATAAATATGATATTTTAGGTGATGGGGATGCTATTTTAGGTTTCGAGAAGAGCCATAATGCTGATTACGTGGCTGAATCGTCCTCGGCTAGATCCTCGAAGAGGGATGATAACGGATGTAAAGATGATGTTGAGGGTTGCCATACTGAAACTGAGGCTTTTATGGTGGATGGAACGATGAAAAATAACAAAGGGGCAAGCACTCCTTCTATAGATGTTTCCCAAATATTAGTCTTGCTTCCTGGAATATTAGGGGTTTAAACCGGCCCCTGAAACAGAAAGAGGTCCGAACCGTGGTGAAGGAAAATAATCTGTCTTTTTGCGCTATTTTGGAATCTCATGTAAATGTTAACAAGCTCTTTAGGGTTTGTCATGGTGTCTTCAAAGGCTGGGATTGGACCTCCAATGGTGGCCTTTGTAATAAAGGAACCCGTATTATCTTGGGGTGGGATATGAATGTTTGCGATGTTATGATTGTTTCACAAACTGATCAGGTCATGCATGCTCAGGTTACGTGTAAGGGTACCCATCAGGTTTCCTTTTGCTCGTTGGTCTATGCCCATAACTATTACATCAAGAGACGAATTCTGTGGAATGATCTTAAATTACACAATGTGTTTATCAAAGATAGAGCTTGGATTGTTATAGGGGATTTTAACTCTGCCCTTAACGTGGAGGATAAGGTGGAGGGTTCTTCGGTTAGTGATATTGGTATGCATGAATTTAAAGAGTGTGTTAATGATGTGGGTCTTTCTGATATTAATATGGCTGGCTTCCATTACACTTGGAGTCAGAAACCTAAATCGGGGGTGGGTGTTCTTAAGAAGATTGATAGAGTGATGGGAAATTCGGTTTTTATTGATGCATTTCGGGAGGCCCCTCCGCTATTTTCCAGCCTTACAGGATTTCGGACCACTGTCCCTTGTGTCTTACGGCTTCAGGCGTCTAAACTGAGCAAACCGAAACCATTTAAATTTGCTAATTTTCTGACGGAGAAAGAAGGTTTCTTGGAGGTGGTTAAAACTAGTTGGTATACGAACGTCTCTAGGGTTCATCAGTTTTGTGTGGCTAAAAAATTAAAGTTACTGAAGTCTCCTTTACGTAAGCCTGGAAAAAAATTGGGTTAGTTAAGGTTATAATGAATGCTACAGGGTTTTTTTCTTCAAATTTTCAGCTAAAAGAAGCATGTTAGATGCTCTTGGAGGGTGGTCCATGGTTAATTAAGAATCGGCCTATGTTCCTCAACATATGTACTCCCACAACGCAACTTAAAAAGGATGACATTAAAAGTGTGGCGGTTTGGGTCAAGCGTCATGATGTTCCGTTAGCTGTTTTCACTGATGATGGGTTAAGTTTGATTGCGACCGAAGTTGGAATGCCTAAAATGCCTGATTCCTTAACAGCTTCTATGTGTTTGAATAGTTGGGGCAGGAGCAGTTATGCTAGAGCTCTGATAGAAATCTCTGCTGATCAAGACTTTGTTGATAATGTCCGGATTGCAATTCCGGCAATTGAAGATGACTCCTTTATCACTGAATCCATTGGGGTTGAGTATGAATGGCAACCCCCACGATGCAAGCACTGTTGTGTTTATGGGCACCACTCGAATGAATGTCCTACACATAAGCAGAAAAATGTGGCCCCGAAGATTGATGAGGAGGGTTTTGCGGAACCGAAAGGGAAACAGGTGGCCAAGAAGCAGAATGGTATCCAAACAAAAGTCAAGCAGAAGTTTGAGTATAGACCTGTCCACACTAAACCGAAAGCTGATAAGGATGTTGATCTTAAAGGTGGTACGCAAAGGAATGTCGGTTTTACTACATCCAATAAATATGCTATTTTAGGTGATGGGGATGCTATTTTAGGTTTCGAGAGGAGCCATAATGCTGATTACGTGGATGAATCGTCCTCGGCTAGATCCTCGAAGAGGGATGATAACAGAGGTAAAGATGATGTTGAGGGTTGCCATACTGAAACTGAGGCTTTTATGGTGGATGGAACGATGAAAAATAACAAAGGGGCAAGCACTCCTTCTATAGATGTTTCCCAAATATTAGTCTTGCTGCCTGGAATATTAGGGGTTTGAACCGGCCCCTGAAACAGAAAGAGGTTCGAACCGTGGTGAAGGAAAATAATCTGTCTTTTTGCGCTATTTTGGAATCTCATGTAAATGTTAACAAGCTCTTTAGGGTTTGTCATGGTGTCTTCAAAGGCTGGGATTGGACCTCCAATGGTGGCCTTTGTAATAAAGGAACCCGTATTATCTTGGGGTGGGATATGAATCTTTTCGATGTTATGATTGTTTCACAAACTGATCAGGTCATGCATGCTCAGGTTACGTGTAAAGGTACCCATCAGGTTTCCTTTTGCTCGTTGGTCTATGCCCATAACTATTACATCAAGAGACGAATTCTGTGGAATGATCTTAAATTACACAATGTGTTTATCAAAGATAGAGCTTGGATTGTTATAGGGGATTTTAACTCTGCCCTTAACGTGGAGGATAAGATGGAGGGTTCTTCGGTTAGTGATATTGGTATGCATGAATTTAAAGAGTGTGTTAATGATGTGGGTCTTTCTGATATTAATATGGCTGGCTTCCATTACACTTGGAGTCAGAAACCTAAATCGGGGGAGGGTGTTCTTAAAAAGATTGATAGAGTGATGGGAAATTCGGTTTTTATTGATGCATTTCGGGAGGCCCCTCCGCTAGTTTCCAGCCTTACAGGATTTCGGACCACTTCCCTTGTGTCTTACGGCTTCAGGCGTCTAAACTGAGCAAACCGAAACCATTTAAATTTGCTAATTTTCTGACGGAGAAAGAAGGTTTCTTGGAGGTGGTTAAAACTAGTTGGGATACGAACGTCTCTGGGGTTCATCAGTTTTGTGTGGCTAAAAAATTAAAGCTACTGAAGTCTCCTTTACGTAAACTACTTTTCAAGCAAGGTAACCTGCATGAAAAGGTGGCCGCAAGTCGATTGAGGCTTGATGCGATTCAATTGACCATTGATAGGAAGCCTATGGATGATAGTTTGAGGGATGAGGAAAGACTATGCTTGGATGAGTTTCGGATGTACTCTCTTGATGAGGAGTCCTTTTTGAAGCAAAAATCTAAAGTGCATTGGTTAGCTTTAGGTGACTCTAATACGACTTTCTTTCATGCTTCCTTGAAGAACAGAAACCACAGGGGTCGTATTAACTTGATCTTGGACGGGATTGGAAATAAACATGAGGGGGAGGCTATTCCCACTGCCTTTGTTAGTCACTATGAGGCTTTTTTGGGATCTCTTTACTAGGAAGCTTGACCCAGATTCGGCAAGTCACATGACTCGGCCGGTTGATGACAAAGAACTAAGGGATACTATTTTCGCAATGAATGATAATAAGGCCCCTGGTCCGGATGGGTTTACTGCTGCTTTCTTTAAGACGGTCGGGTCCATTGTTGGTAAACAGGTTTGCCTTGTTAACGATTTCTTTGTGACTGGTAAACTTCTGAATGAGTTGAACCATACTATTATTGCTTTGGTCCCTAAAGTGGCTACCCCTGGGAGGATCACTGACTACAGGCCTATCTCGTGTTGCAATGTTATTTACAAGTGTATAAGCAAGATTGTGGCTGATCGTCTTAAATCTGAGCTTGGGAACATTGTTGATGTCAACCAGTCTGCTTTTATCCCGGGGAGGAGGATCTCGGATAACATATTGCTTACCCAAGAGCTAATGCATAACTTTCATAGGGAGAGCGGTCCCCCCCCCCCCCCCGTGCTTTAAGATTGACATCCAAAAAGATTGTCAAAAAGATTGACATCCAAAAAGCATATGATACTGTTGACTGGGGCTTCCTTGAAACTACGTTGTCTGGGTTTGGTTTCCATCCGCGGTTTATAAAGTGGATTATGGTGTGTGTTTCTTCTCCCTCTTACTCCATTTGCATTAATGGTAATTTCCACGGGTATTTTCGTGGGAAACGGGGGCTAAGGCAAGGGGATTCGCTCTCCCCCTATCTGTTTATGTTGGTCATGGAGGTGCTTACTCTAATGTTTCAGCAGGCTGCTAGCACTGATAAGTCTTTCAGGTTCCATCACCACTGCGAGAAATTGAAGATTATCAATTTGTGTTTTGCTGATGACTTGTTTATTTTTACTCGGGGTGATGTTGCTTCTGCTAGAGTTATTTTCCGGGTGCTCTCTACTTTTTCCAGGACTACAGGTTTGCACCCTAGTCCCCAGAAAAGTACTGCTTTCTTTTGCAATGTTCCGGATCAGGTTAAGGCTAATATCTTGGCAACTATGGGATTGGTGGAGGGTGCTCTTCCGGTTCGGTATCTGGGGGTGCCCCTTATCTCGTCCAGGCTTTTGGCTAAAGAGTGTGCTCCCCTTATTGATGGCCTTGAGAACAGAATTGTGAACTAGAAAAACAGATTTCTATCGTTTGCGAGCCGTGTTCAGCTTATTATTTATGTCCTTTCCTCGCTTCATATTTTCTGGTCTTCGGTTTTTATCCTCCCGGCTAGTGTTGTTTCTTCCTTTGAGAAGAAGATGCGCGATTTTCTTTGGTGTCAATGTGCTTCTAAGAAAGGGATGGCGAAGGTGGCATGGAAGTATGTGTGTGTCCCAAAGACTGAAGGTGGCTTGGGTATTAGACGGATTAACGACATGAATAAATCCTTAATGGCCTCTCATGCTTGGAGTATTCTCATCAGACGCAATTCTCTCTGGGTTTCTTGGGTGTATACTTATCGGTTAAAGAACCGTAATTCTGGGAGTATAAATGCCCGTCTATTTGCTGTTGGAGTTGGAGGAAGATTTTGGCCATACGGCCTCTTATTCGTCAGTTTGTGTGGTCGTGCATTGGTGATGGGAGGTCCACTTCCGTTTGGTTTGATAAATGGACTCCTTCGGGTCCATTATGTCATCACATTTCCCCTCGTGCCAGGTACTCAGCGGGTTTTACCTCTTCTACTAAGGTTACGGATGTGTTTGATTCTAATGGGGGAAACTAGCCTTTGGCTTGGCTTGATTTATTCCCCGTTTTAAATGAGTCCACCATCCTTCATATAATGGTCACGACGCTCTGCAGTGGCGTATGGGTGATAGATGTCATGAGTTATCATCGTCAGTTGTTTGGGAGGCTATTCGGTGTAGAGATATGGAAGTTTCTTGGGTTACGTTTGTTTGGTTTGCCCAGTGTGTTCCGCGTCATGCTTTTATTGTTTGGTTGATTATGCGGGACCGTTTGCTTACCCAGGATAAGATTACGGGTTGGGATATCTCGCGATGGAAAAATATGAATATGATGTGTTGTCTTCTTTGTTACAAGGATTAGGACTCTCGTGACCATCTCTTTTTCGAGTGCCCCTTTGCTTATCGGGTTTGGAAGCTTGTTCAACCTTACACGAGTATGAATGGGATCTCTAATGCTTGGGCTGATTTTGTGGGTTTTTTAATCGGTAAATCGGTGAAGTAGCTTCAGACTATTGCAGATAAATTGGTGATCCATGCTATGGCTTACTTTGTTTGGCAAGAAAGAAATAACCGGGTTTTCAACAATCATGCTCGTCCTCCTGACACTGTTGCGGTCAAGATCATTGAGGTGGTTCATGAGCATTTGATGGGCTTGAAATGCAAGAGGACCCCTAGGGTGGCGCAGGTTTTGAGCGCTTGGAAGATTGGTTCGGTGGCAAACAGCAACGGCGCTGCGTAGCTTTACATACTTTATTTCTTTGTTTTCTAAGTGGTTTTATTTTGTTCTAGTTTCTGTTTGGGTGTCTTGTTTATTTGGTTTTGTGTTGCTTTTGCATGCTCTAGGCATGTCCCGAGTATGAACTAGTAAGGACTCTCCTTACAACTTGTGCTTTTTTGCGGTATATTTATACAAAATCACCGGGGTAACCCTTTACCCAAAAAAAAAAGTAATTATTAAAAAACTGATAGTTTGTGCCATCCTAACTCAAGTCGAACTTGGAACGTATTAACCGGAGCATCAGTGTTGGAGTATTTCAACACCGCACTTGGTAGGGTACCTTCTGAGGTGAGGACATTGGAGTATTTCAACACCGTGCTCGTCGCATCGACCATTTAGGATTACTACCGCTTTAGACGTATATGTTCGTAGTGTTGGAGTATTTCAACACCGCGCTATGGGTGTGTACTGCTGAAGAGGGCACGAATGAGGCTAAACGTATCGCAAAATACACTAGTATGTATATAGCGGCCTCATACCGAGAGTTGTGACTTGATTCTCACAACTGACACCCGCTGTCAGTTTGTTTACACGGCTTTGCTCCTGAGGCCAAATTGGCGGTCTCAAGTAATGTCGCCTAAACGAATTCTCGATTTCTTAAAAATAAACTTTACCAACTTATTTTTAAAGAAAAATAAAACATCGAAAATACTAATTAAATCTACTTTGCTTATTTCAAAAGGCTATTAAAAACTCACCTCCATTAAGTTCAATGGTACAACTCGACCCCTTCACTGAGACTAGCTTTCTCGCATGGCAGACTACCCTGAGGAACCTTTTAAGGCTCTTCGGAAACTCTGTGTTATTGACCGACCTATCGCAAGTATTCCATCTTACTTGCTAAATGAGAACTCGCGAACTGAGCTCCAAAAACACAATAACGATGATAAGGACGTCACTGACCTGATGTTATCTAGCATGACTCAGGATTATCGGTAGAATTTCATAGGGATGACTGCTTATGACATCATGCGTAAACTCAAAGATTTATTTGAGTTGGGTCAAAGGACTGAGCTAGCTGAGGCACTTTCACAATTTGTGAACTACTCTATGGCGAGCGAGTCCTCACCATACGATCATGTCATGATCAAATAGATCAGGATTCTCCTTGCAATAGCCGCATCCTATGACTATGAGATAAAATGGATGTTAAAACCGCTTTCCTAAACGAACAACTCGAAGAGGATGTCTACATGTTTCAGCCTGATGGTTTTGTCGATCCAGAGGATCCAAATAAGGTTTGCAAGCTGAGCAAGTCCATTTATGGACTCAAACAAGCATCTCGAAGCTGGAATCTTCGTTTTGATCAAAAGGTCAAAGAGTTTGGTTTTGATCAACATAAAGATGAACCTTGTGTTTATAGAAAGGCAAGTGGGAGCGCCATATCAATTCTCGTACTATACGTGGACGATATACTGATCATAGGAAACCACATACCCATGCTTAACGAAGTTAAGAAATGGCTTTCATCCTGTTTCGCTATGAAAGATCTTGGAGAAGCCGCTTACATTCTGGTATTTTAAAATTCACAGAGATCGATCTAAGCGCTTTTTGGGTCTCAGTCAAAGCACATACGTTGATAAGATCATAGCGCGGTTCAACATGAGCAACTCCAAGAAAGGAGTTGTTCCCATGACTAAGGGAACAATCTTGGACAAATCTCAAGCTCCTAAAACGGAGCAAAAGATAAGCCAAACGGCATCAATCCCATTTTCCTCTGCTATTGGATCTATCATGTATGCCATGCTCTGCACACGGCCAGATGTCTCGTATGCACTGAGCGTGACTAGTCGATACCAACAAACGGCAGGACTAGCTCACTGGACGGCTGTAAAGAACATACTAAAATACTTGAGGAACACCTGTGATATGTTTCTCGTATACGAAGGTGTTGATGAAGAGCTCCATGTATGGTGATACATTGATGCTAGTTTTCAAACTGACCGAGATGACTCTCGCTCGCAGTCGGGATTCGTTTTCACTCTTAACGGAGGGGCTGTTTCCTGGAGAAGCTCAAAACAGCCAGTAGTAGCAGATTCTACTACTGAATCCGAATACATAGCCGCCTCAGAAGCTGCTAATGAAGTTGTATGGATGAAGAAATTCATATCCGATCTCGATCCGTGCCAAGCATAAGGCAGCCAATCGAGATGTTGTGCGATAACACAGGTGTTATAGCTCAAGCCAACGAGCAGGGTCTCACAAGAAGGCCAAGCACATCCTAAGGAAATTCCACTACATTAGAGAAGTAGTCGACAGAAATGAAATTAAGATAAGCAAAGTACACACAGATCAAAACTTAGGTGATCCCTTCACGAAGCCTATGACTCAAAAGACTCATATACGCCACAGAGAAGCGATAGGGCTTAGATTAATTTTTTGGGGTAAAGGGTTGCCCCGGTGATTTGTATATATATACGACAAATGAAGAACATGTAGCAAGGAAAAACCCTCACTAGTTCACACTTGGGACATGCCCCAAGAATGGAAATACAAAACAAAACAAAGCCAAAGAAAAACCATGGAAAAACCACCTAGCACAAACAAACTAGGGAAAACAAAAACTCCCAAAATCTACGTTGCAACAAAAGATTCACGGAACGCACTTCCAATACCCCATTCCTCCAAGATCTGGATAACTCTAGCAGACATCTTGAGCCTCAGAGAAATCAACCTATTCCGGATAGAATCAACATAAAGATGAGCCAAAACGTCAGGAGGGCGAGCATGGTTTTTGAAAATCCTATTGTTCCTCTCCTTCCAAATATAATAAGCAGTAGCCTGAACCACCAGCTTGTCCACAGTAACAAAAGTAGACCTCAGTGGGTTTATCCAACAAAAAAGAAGAAATCTCAATCCAGGAAGGAGCCATATTCTTCATCTCCATGTTCTAGTTCGAACTATCAACCGAACCTGCGAGGAACAGATACAATCGAAAAAAAGATGAGCATGAGATCGAAGTTCTTGTAATAGAGGAGACAACACATCATGTTCATATTTTTCCTTCTAGTAATATCCCACTGAGCAAACCACACAACATGAGCCCACGGAACCTCAACTCTAGCCAAGCGAACCAATTGCCAAACAAGACTTGATGAAAAATCATGCAATACACCATTAATTCTCCATTTGAGACAATCAGCAACATTAGGCTGCACACCAATAGAACCAGCCTCTATTAACACAAGGAACAAGTCATACCACGCAGAAGGCCAATTCCAACCCGATTGGTCAATCAAATCACCTACCTTAGTATCCGTAGTAAAGCCAGCAGAGAAGATAACACGATGAGAGATAGACATGCATAATGGACCGGATTCAGTCCACTTATCAGACCAAGCTGACGTGCAAGTCCCATTTCCCACCACACTCCAAATAAAAGGGCGAATAACAGGCCCAATAGCCATTATCTTCATCCAGCTCCAACAACAAACTGAGGGGCACCTACACTCCCAAAAGTTACGATTTTTAATACGATATGAGTAGACCCAAGCCACCTAGAGAGAACCGCTTTTCCTGACAATACTCCAAATATGAGACGCCATAAGAGCCTTGTTCATATCACCAATTCGTCTAATACCAAGGCCCCCTTCCGACTTGGGAACACACACATGGTCCCAAGCCACTTTAGCCATACCCTTCTTGTATGTGCCTTGATTCCAGAGGAAATTCCTCATCTTTTTCTCCAATGAAATAATGATTCTTGCTGGTAAGATGAAAACAGAAGCCTAATAGATATGTAAAGAAGACAGAATAGAGATAATTAATTGGACTCTACCAGCAAAAGAGAGAAAGTGGTTCTTCCAGTTAGAAATCCGGTTCTCCATCCGTTCCACAAGCACCATACAATCCTTCGAAAGATAACGAGAGGAAATCAGCGGGACACCCAAATATCTAACAGGCAAGGAGCCCTCCACCATCTGCATCACAGAGAGGATATCGTCCTTGATCTGGGTGTCCACATTAAAGAAAAAATAGTGCCTTTCTAAGGACTAGGGACAAGGCCCGACATTCTCAAAAATCTCCTAAGAACTCGGATAATACATACCGCAAAATTCACATCTCCACGAGAGAAAATGAATAAATCATCAGCAAAACACAAATTGATAATTTTCAGCCTCTCACATTTATAATGGAACTTGAACAGAGCTTCAAGGCTAACAGCATGCTGAAAACTCAGAGTGAGAATATCCATAACCAGGGTAAATAAATAAGGAGAGAGAGGGTCTCCTTGACGAAGACCCCTTTTACCCGTGAAATACCCGTGGATATCACCGTTAACGCAAATAGAGTAAGACGAGGTCGTAACACATGTCATTATCCACTTCACCATCCTAGGATGAAAACCAAACCCAACCAAAATCGATTCAGGAAACACCCAATCAACCGTATCATACGCTTTCTGGATATCAATATTGAGCACAGCACGGGGGGGGGGGGGGGCTCTATTACTGTGGTAACTGTGCATAAGCTCCTGAGTGAGTAAAATATTGTCAGAAATCCTCCGACCCGAGATAAACGTTGATTGATTGATGTCAACAATACTATCAAGCTCAAACTTCAACCGATCAGCCACAATTTTGCTAATACACTTATAGATAGCATTGCAACACGAGATAGGTCTATAATCAGTAATAAATGCAGGAGTGGTGACTTTCGGGACCAGGGCAATAATAGTATGGTTCATCTCCTTAAGAAGCTTCCCCGTACTAAAAAAATCCCAAACAGTAAGGCAAATGTCATTGCCAACAATAGACCAAGCCTTTTTAAAGAAAGCAGCAATAAAACCATCCAGACCAGGAGCTTTGTTATCACTCATGGCGAAAATAGTCTTTCTCACCTCCTCATCCAAGACAGGACGAACCATATAAACGTGGCCCCATTCTTATCAGTAATCACATCAATACGGCTCCGATGAACACGGCTCTTCAAAGACGCATGAAAGTAGGCCGTGTTCGAATCCCCCGTTGTTAACCAATGAACTTTAGATTTCTGCTTTAAAAACGACTCCTCATCAAGGGAAGCCACCTGTAAATCCTTGAGGCACAAAACCTCCTCAGTCCGTAAAGTCTGATCAAAAGGGTTTTTATCAAGAGCAACTTGAATATCATCAAGTCTAGACCGGAGTTTCGCCATCTTTGCATGAAGGTTACCTTGCTCAAACAAAAGAGCACGTAAGGAGGATTTGAGACTTTTCAACTTTTTGGTCACGCGAAATTGATGAACACCCCTCACATTAGTATTCCAAACTAAATCCACCATCTCTAAAAAACCAGGTTTAGACACTAGATGTGTTCCAACTTCCACTCAGGAAAACGATGGTTTCTCTCTCTAGACTTGGCGATTTTGGAGCTTTCTTCGAAATCAATCCGCTATTCTTGATCTGATTAACGCTCCTTGGAGCTGTGATTAAGGCTTACATCGCATCATTGAGTGATCGTTTTTGACTGCTTAGTGGTGTTCGTTGTTGGTTTTTTCTCGCGATTTCTTGATTCGTTAATTAGGGTTTATAGTTCAACAGTTTTTTTCATCGTTTTTGCTGTTCGTTTCTTTCGTGGTGTGTTGCTGTTGAGGATTCGATTACGAATTACTGCCCAATCCTCACTGCTATTGATTGCTTTGTTGGTGAAAATCCCGCTGGTTCCCTAGGGTTTGGGTGGCGCCGTTTTCTGATTTTTTAGGGTTTCTCGCTGATGCTGCATGGGATCGACGAAACCTAAAAAGTCATCTACCTTCTCGAGTCTGAAAAACATAGATGGTCCAGTGCTACGTGGTGCAGGTATCTTAAAAACAACGAAATTGGGAGTTGGTTCCCACGTAGTTCCTTCTCTGCCGGAAGGGTTGTCGGAAACGCCGATCAATATGATCGTAACTGATAAAACAACAGGGATGCCAATTCAAGAAGGTGTTGCTGGTGGAGATGATAATCGTGACTCTTTGGTTGATTAGAATAACGTGGTGAATATGGGTGCTGATTCCGGTTTGTCGGTCAACACAGGAATGGGTGTGTCAAATGCTAATGAACAGGTTGGTATTAAACTTGCCGATCAGACTAATACATCAGATCGGAATGATATTCAGATACAAAGTAAGACTGATTATGGTGCTGCTGATGTGCACAAGAATTCGAACATTGAGGCTGTGAAAGACGGAGTCAAAGAGGTGGCAAATCGGGGTTCTTATGCTGATTCGGTAAAGGGTCAGACTCAGCAACCTACTAATCTAAAAAGGCAAGCTGTCAGCTTCAGGTTTGTTGTGTCTGAATCGAATCAAGAAGGAGTTGATGTGGTTATACCCAAAGAATCGGTCCGTAATGTTCAAGATAAATTGGGATTCACTCTTGTTGGGTATTTTCTAGGGGACCGTGTTGCGTTCCCTGTGGTTGATTACTATGTGAAGCAAAAGTGGAATAGGTTTGGACTTGAAAAGACTATGATGAATGCTAATGGGTTCTTCTTTTTTAAGTTTGCAAACAGGAAGGGGATGATGAGTGCCCTTAAAGGGGGTCCTTGGATGATTAGAAACCGGCCTATTATTCTAAATGTTTGGTCTCCAACAAATCAGCTTAAAAAGGAGGATATTAAAGAGGTTGTGGTTTGGATAAAGCTCCATGATGTCCCGCTTGCTGCTTATACTGATGATGGTCTTAGTATGCTTTTTTCGAAAATTGGTAAGCCCAAAGTTCTTGATTCGTGTACTGCTTCCATGTGCCTTAATAACTAGGACCGTAGTAGTTTTGCACGTGCTCTTGTAGAAATATCAGCGGATACGGATTTCAAGGAATGCCTTACTATTGTTGTCCCTGACATTAATGGTGATATGTACATAAAGGATAACATCAAAGTTGAATATGAATGGAAACCTCCCCGGTGTACTACATGTTGTGTGTTCGGGCATGAGCTCAAGTCTTGTCCTAAACGCATTGTGACTAACCCTGTTCGTGATCCGGTTGTTGATGATGGTTTCACTAAGGTCACTAGGAAAAAAGCTGGTCAAAAACCTGTGTTTCATCTGAAAGGCCAAAAGCCTAAATTTGAGTATAGACCGGTTAAAGATAAAGGGAAGAGTTCTATGGATGATGCCCCTGAAGTTACAAAGACTGATAAGAAGAATCTTTCTGTTTCTGGGCCTCATTCCTCGGGTAAAGCTGCTGCCTCTACCTCTCAGGTGCATACTAGTAACTCTTTTAAGACTTTTGAGGATATGGGTGAGCATGACTATATGGGATATGACTATGATGGTTATGATGGATATGATGGGTATGAGGATATGGTGGAAGATGTGTTAGATGATACTAGTGAAACAGGTAAATTTATGGCTTCTGGTACTGCATCTACTTCTTCTACCAAAGGAGCAAGCACTCCTTTACTTAAACGTGGTTTCTTCAAATGAGTTCTGCCCTTAGTTTATTTTGGTCTCGGTTTTGGAGCCGTCGTGAACCCTTTGTGTTTGATGACGGTGGCTGATTTTTGGGGGATCCTTTTCTAGTTGTGTCCTAGTTGGTTAGATTAGTGGTGTCTTGGTTGTTTCCTTTGGTTATGTTTCACTTGTTTGTCTTTTGTGTTACATACTGGGGCCTGTCCCATGTATGAACTAGTGAGGATTCACCTCACTACTTGTACTTATTTGTTTGAGTATCAATATAATCACCGGGGTAACCCTTACCCAAAAAAAAGGTTTAGACACTAGGAAGTTAGCAAATTTAAAGGGTTTCGGCTTCGGTTTCAGCCTAGGCGATATCCGGAGCACACAAGGGCAGTGATCAGAAACCCGATATGGTTGAAGCAGTCGAAAACAGATCAATAAAAGAAGAATTACCCATCACGCTGTCAAGCTTCTTGAAAAGACCACCCCCATTATTAGGTTTCTAACTCCAAGTATAGTGCAACCCCGTACTATTAATATAAGAGACCTCCTGATCAATGACACACTCCTTGAACTCTCTCATCCCAATATCCGGGGTACACGAACTCACAGAACTATCAACTAGAGAAACAGTTGAGTTAAAGTCCCCTAAAACAACCCACGCACCATCTTTAACGAAAGCCTTGTGCATTTTGAGGCTATTCCACAAAATACGCCTCCTGACATAATAGTTACTAGCATAAACCCATGAGCATAAAAACACTTTTTTAGACTCCTTGTATGTGACTTGAACATGCATAACCTGGTCAGATTGAGAAATCAGCATAACATCAAAAATAGAGGAATCCCAGCCCATGATGATTCTAATCCCTTTTTGACTCGCTCCCAACCCCTGAAAACACCCTTGCAAACATCGAAAAGTCTAACAACATTAACATGAGACTCCAACACAGCACACATACTAAGATTATTGTCTTTAACAACCCGGCGAACCTCTTTTTGCTTTAGGGGACGGTTCAAACCCCGAATATTCCAGGAAGCAAGACTAATCATTGGAAACGTTGAAAGAAGGAGTGCTTGCCCCTTGACGGTTAATTCTATTCCCATCCACCATAAACCTATCAGTTTCATTATAAATTTCCTCAACATCATCATCATCATCCACATCAGGATAAGCATATCTTCTTGAGCTAGAAGACTCCGCATTATTACCTCCGGCCTTGGTATTATCCTCCCCTTCCTGATCCAAAACACCAAATTTGTTAGATATAATAACCCCTTTCCCATGATCCTCCCCACCTTTAGGCTTCGGTTTAGAGTGCACAGGACGATATTCAAACTTAGGCTTCACCTTAGTAGTTTGGGACGTAGGCCTCTTAGCACCTTTTTTCTTATTGGGCTCCACAAAACCCTCATCATCAACCTGATTCATCAATGTCTTATACAGAAAGGAACATATGACAATGAATGCACAAGTCATAAATCTGCTAGAGTGCCTTTGACTACCCTCTGACTGCCCTCGTTAAACTGTCGCGTTCAGTCCAAGTGGGAGACTGTTGGAAAAGGGTGTCCTGACCCGAAAAAATTAATGAACCTGACCCGATATTTACCCGTAACAGTTACACCCGGGTCAACGGACTTTAAATCTAGTTACCCGCTAATTAGTATTAAACGAACAATTGATAAATTAAATAATTAATTGTTTATTTATATAATTAAATGACAAAAACGTTTTCGGACAAAACGCTCGTGTTTTGATTAAACGGACTGATCAGTTGTTACTGGATTAACAGACTGATTAGAATGGTGGACTAGATAGGATCGCGACCGGGCCCAGTCCGTCAAAGCCCCGGTCCGCGATTTTTAATAAAATAGGGAGAGACAGGATTGGAGAACAAGTAATCAATTATCACAACCCTAATCTTTCTCTCTTTCCCTTTTGCGTCGACCTCAACCGGCGCCACCAACCTCGACGCCGCCGACCACCACTCGACACCACCACTACCGATCATCGCCTTTTTCAATGGATCCCCATTTAGCCAGCGTGTGTTTAAGAGTGGAGAATGAAGCCGAACGAGCCCGAGTCACCGCCGCTGACGCGGCTCGCCGTCCGTCGCCGGTCGATCGCCGACCGGTGGTCTTATCGCTGTCGGCGCAGCCGAGGCCACCGCACCCCATCCTATCGTCGTGGTCGGCGCCTTTATACCCGCCGGTCACCAACACCGCTACCGTATCGCCGCCACCGCCTTCGGCTGATGACGAGATCGTCGTGGGGAGGATTCCTGTTGCGATCCCGGTTGATCATGTTTTGTCGTCACTGTCACCCGTGGCAAGTCTACCACCACCGCCGCCGTTGCCGTCGCCGCTACCGTAGATGATCTGACCCGCCGGTTCGAGTCAGATGTCTCAGTTCGTACTAGCAACAGTCCGTTGAATCCGGGTGTCTCGAGCGGTTGCTCGAGTCCCGCCAAGGTATATCTAACTTGCTTAGATATTTGTTTTAATTATTTATTTTAAATAAATTTTTTTCTATGTTTGTTGCGATCTGTAACTGATCCTGTTTACGGTTCGTATTCGTAATGCTTTAAGTTCGTTTCCGCTGCTAAATTAATTATGAATTAATTTAAACAAATATAATCGGTTTTAATAAAATTAAAAATCTGTAACCTGGATACCCACTGTAAAAATTCCAACACCTCCAACTATATATATGAAAACCCTTTATATTGCGAAAACGCGAAAACCAATATTAAAACCTACATAACTTCTTCATACGTTAATGTTTTTTCATAAAATTGGGGCCAAATGTCTTAGAATTACATTATCTTCAATTCTGGAAACAAATATAAAAAAAAAATTTAACGGTTTTTTTTTCGTGTGATACACATGTGTATCACGTGTTTTTTTTCGTGTGATACACATGTGTATCATGTGCGAACATGTGTATCATCATTATTACTACTGCACAAAAACGAATTATCATGTCTAAAAACACTCCTTATGTTAAAAACATATTAAAAACACTAAACCATTTATGGTACTAATGATAATGAAACATAATGCACATGTGCAACATATAATTAAAAAAAAGTTATAAAGTGTTATTTTTTTCATTAGATATAAAGATAACATAACTATAAGACTTATGGTGCAATTTCCTTTTAAAACTAGTAATGTATACCACATATATGAAGGTTTTTTTTGGTGTGGTACACATATGTATCATTAAAAAAACACAAAAAAATGACAGAAATATAACACATATGGTGCGTCTTAGAGAAAACAAATATTAACTCATACTAAAGTATGAGTTTTTTTGTGGTACACATGTGTATCACTGAAAAAAATAAAAAATAAAAAAACGTTAACTTTTTATTTTTTGTTTTTATTTTTTCTTTATATATAATTCTAAGGTTTTCGGTGCATATTTTTAAAAAAAATATGATCGTATGAAAAACTTATGAAGGTTTTAGTATTAGTTTTTAGGTTTTCGCAAAAAGATGTGGTTTTTACATGATCCTTACCCTATATATAGATACATATATATATATATATATATATATATATATATATATATATATATATATATATATAATCGGTACATGCATGAAATAGAAAAAGAAGTTGTGAAGTGTGAGATATTATGGTTATAACCCTGTTGGGATGATGAATACAAACTTATATATATACATATATGTATAACTGTACTTATAAGTGTAGGTATAAAAAAAATAAAAATAAATTGTCACACCCCCAAATTAACCACTAACGGAGTTTATACCGTTAAGGGGTGCGACCAGACCAGGACCACAACCATTAGTTACAAATACTAAACGAACCAGAGTTAGTCCAAAGATATATCATAAATAAAGTCTCAAATTACGCAGCGGAACAAAATATCATCTTAGCACTAACCACGTGCTTTACAATTCAGTGTTTTAAATTCCCAATTAAGTTAAACTAAAAATAAAAGTCTTCATGTGCCATGCCAACCCGCTCCGGATACTCCTCGGCGATCTACAAAAGTTTAAACCACGCAAGTGTCAACCTAACGGTTGGTGAGTTCACAGTGGGCTTGTCACGCAGTGGCCCGGTCTAATAATCATAATCGTATCAACATATACTTATGTAATATTTGTTTATGAAAAGCAATGTTTAGTGATATCCATAATCATGGTTCTGTGGTTTAGTCAAAGTATTGTCCGTAACATACGTTATCGGGTATGAACTAGTTTTGTATAGTTAAAGTGCTCAACCGATATCGCGGGTAGCTAATCCGTTGTTCCATGCACTAAGGAAGTTTGTACCAAAGCTGACTATTATTGTAGTGGCCGTGCCATCAGGTTTTGCGGACCTACGTCATCGCAGATTTGCCTCCCCCGTGTCCTCTCGGGATCACGGTCAGATAGGCTGATATTGTACCTCCGTGCACTCCCCGTGCCACGGGGCGGAGTTTGTCAAACTCCAGTAGATCTACCCAACATCCCCTCGCTTTACAATTAATGGTACAATTTAGTTGAGGACTTTTAAGTTTCAAGGCATCCTTAGAAATCATGTGATATCATGTGGTTTAGACTTTAACCTACGCTAGCCATATTAAAAAGGTTTACCGGATTCTCATGAATCTCAAAAGTGTTTTCAGTTTCGTTTCAGAAATAGTTGTTTAAGTAATTCACAAGTGCTTCCCATAAAGCACTTCAAGTTCATCAAGTGGGTGCCGAGCACTCCAAGTTTTCAAGTTCAATCAGGGAGGTGCATAGCACTCTCGAAGTTGTCAGCATTGTTTTTCATTTAGTTATTCGGTGTGACCCAAACGGGTTCACGGTAATCTGGTTAGTGACACTCACCTTGGGTTGCACTGCTACACTTGCTATATAATCCAAGTTTGCTTAACGAAGACCTATGAACACGTTTAGGTCTTAAGTATTAGTTTGGTGTCTAACCTTTACTTAGCGTCACTATGGCCCATAACATAGCACGTTGGAACTATGACTCGACATACAGACACACGACACACCGTCGTTGTCGCATGTTGAGATCCTTCTGTTCAAAGATGTGTTGTAAGCTTTTGTGGTCGGTAAATATTGTGCACTTTGTCCCGTAGAGGTAATGTCTCCAAATCTTGAGTGCATGAACAACGGCTCCCAATTCCAAATCATGCGTTGTATAATTCTTCTCAGTGTCCTTCAGTTGCCTGGACCCATAGGCAATCACTTTATCCCGTTGCATCAACACGCAACCGAGTCCTTGGATGGATGCATCACAGTAGACTACAAAGTCGTCAACCCCATCGGGCAACGCGAGAATCGGAGCTGAACATAACATATCCTTAAGTGTTTGAAACGCGTGTTCTTCTTTTTCACCCCATCTATATTGCACTCCCTTGTGCGTTAAAGCTGTTAAGGGTTGAGCCAATTGCGAGAAACCCTTAATGAACCTTCGGTAATATCCGGCAAGTCCTAAAAATTGTCGGATTTCGGTCGGCGCTCTCGGGGTAGACCAATTCTTAATAGCTTCCACTTTAGCTGGGTCGACGTGAATTCCTTCCTGGTTAACAATGTGTCCAAGAAACTGGACTTCGCGAATCCAAAAATCGCACTTCGAAAACTTGGCGCAAAGCTGTTCCTTGCGGAGCAATTCCAAGATAAGTCGCAGGTGTCTCTCGTGTTCTTCCTTTGTCTTGGAGTAGATCAAAATATCGTCAATGAAGACTATCACAAACTGATCGAGGTACGGCTTGCACACTCGATTCATCAAATCCATAAACACAGCAGGTGCAATAGTTAGCCCAAACGGCATAACCAAAAACTCGTAATGACCATAACGAGTTCTGAAAGCAGTCTTGGGGACATCCTCATCACGGACACGAAGTTGGTGATATCCAGACCGTAGATCAATCTTTGAAAAGTAGCTCGAACCTTGTAGTTGGTCGAAGAGATCGTCGATTCGAGGAAGTGGATACCGATTCTTGATAGTAACCTTATTAAGCTCTCGGTAATCAATACACATACGGAACGTTCCATCCTTCTTCTTAACAAACAAAACCGGTGCTCCCCATGGAGACGAACTTGGTCGAATAAACCCTTTGTCGAGTAGCTCTTGAAGTTGTGAGGAGAGTTCATTGAGTTCACTTACTGCCAAACGGTAAGGTGCGCGTGCAATCGGAGCGGCTCCAGGAGCTAGGTCGATCCCAAACTCTACTTGTCGAAATGGAGGCAAACCAGGCAGATCTTCAGGAAATACATCTTGGAAGTCGCGGACTATCGGGTAGTCATCGATTCTACGCTCGGGAAGTGTCGTGTCGGTGACATTTACAAGGATCGCAAAGTGACCTTTACGAAGACACTTTTGAGCTTTGAGGAAAGAGATAATACCGGTGACTGCTCCACCTTTTTCACCTTGAACCGTTAACACTTCACCTTCTTCGAGTGGGATACGAACCACTTTTTCTTGGCATAAGATTTCAGCTCGATTCTCAGATAACCATTCCGAATATAACATCAAAACTACCAATCGGGAAGGGCATAAGATCGATTCCTAACGTACGGCCAGCTAGTTCTAACTTACAGTCCTTAACTATCTGAGTCGTATCATGAAGTTTACCATTCGCTAGTTCTACCACATATTTAGCGTCTAAGGCAATCGGTTTAGCGTTAATTAGCTTAGCAAACTTGGTGGAAATAAAACTTCTTTCAGCACCAGAATCAAACAATACGGTAGCAAAGAAACCATTAAGGATAATTTACCGTTAATCACGTTGGCATCGTTGCGAGCTTCACCTTGACCCATGACAAAAGCTCTTCCCCTGCCATTTCCACCATTCCCGTTGCCATTCCCGTTACCATTTCCTCCGCCATTACCGTTCCCACCATTGTTTCCTTGATTACCATTACCCTGTCTTCTCAACTGCGGGCAGTCCCTCTTAATGTGGCCTTGAGCACCATATTCAAAACAGCCACGGGCTCCACCATTATTGTTCTGATTATTTCCTTGCCCGTTACGGTTGTTCCCATAGTTGTTGCCATGATTGTTGTTGTTGTTGTTGTTTTGCCTTTGGCGGTTTTGTTGTTCAGGTAGAGTTGCCCAACAGTCTTTTGCTTCGTGGCCTTTCCTTCCACACCTTTCACAGCTCAGGTTCTTTCTACAAACACCAGCATGATGTTTCCCACACTTGTTACACAAAGGCAGGTTACCCCTGTAGTTGCTTTGACCATTTCCGCCCTGGCGGTTGTTTCCACTGTTGTTTCCAGACCTCTTACTTTGACCTTGAGAATTATAAGACCTCCCAGTGCTGTTTCCAACACTCTGATTGTTCATTGAGTTTTCAGGAGCTTCATCATCAGCTTTTCTCTTGCCACTTAAGGCAGTCTTCTCTGTGGCTTTTGCAGGTAATGTACCCTTCTCAACTTCCTGATCAGTAAGCTTGTGAGCCAAACGGATGGCTTGCTGCACGGTTGCGGGGTTGCTGGCAGTCACTAGTCCTTTGATTTGAGGCGCGAGGCCTTCCAGATAACGCTCAATGCGTTTGAATTCAGCATCAACCATTGTGGGGCACAAGACCTCGTACTCATGGTAACGTGCAGTATACTGTTCGACTTCAGACCCAATCATTTTCAGATTCAAGAATTCACCCTCTAACTTCTTCACTTGGTCACGGGGACAGTACTCCTCCATAATCAGCTCCTTAAACGCTTCCCATTGCATGTTATTAGCCGCATCAATCCCAATCATCTGGATTTCGGCATTCCACTAGGAGAGAGCAGCTCCTTCGAAAGTACCAGTAGCATACTTCACTTTGCTCTCAGCAGGGCAATTGCACATGGAGAAGACCTTTTCAGATTTCTCGATCCACCTAAGGAGTCCTACCGCTCCTTCTTCGCCGGAAAACGTTATCGGTTTGCAGTCCATGAAGGACTTGAACGTGCAGTGGTGGTGGTTTCCTGATGCATAAATAGTTCGGGTTTTAAATTTAAACAGGTCTAACCGGCATAATAATTACCCTGTGCGGCGTATGCAGCTTGGACGGCTGCCACCGCGGCTTGCACGTGTTCGTTAATCATTGCTTGCAGCTGTGCAGGTGTCATGTTAATGTTGCTTCTTCCGTGTCCTCTTCCAGACATCTTGCTGAACAGTTAAAGTAGCCAGTGTTCAGTCACAATTATACTTTCTACATATCCCATAATATGCATAATAACAATTTCCCGTTATCCCACTATTAGTCCAGAAAAATTTTGTGCAAAATTGAGGCGTCGTCGGAGAACGTCGTAAATCGTAAGTAGCTATCGTCAAAAGTCGGCTTTCCCATAAAAGTCACCGTCGGCGTAGTCATCGTAGTAGAACTCAGGACGCTATATATATTATTTATGTATTTTAAAGCTTTATTCCTTATTTTTCTTCTTTTGGGTGCATGAGATAACCTGACCAAGAAATTGTATGACATACAACAATAAGACTGTTGTTGTGGCACTATGGAAGGAAATAGCAATGACAGTTGATGTTGACTCTCTCGCTGCAACAAACAAACATGTCATTGCTGCAATCGCAGGGCTAAAAGTCATTCCCTACAAAGATAAGCAAACTGACACATTCACAAATGGAGTTCAACTGCAATCATGCTCAGGAACCAGAGTTTATATAAATCCTAAAATAGAGCTTGCAGATGAGATAGCCACCAGGTAACCAGTCACACTAAAATCAACCCCATACAGAAATAAATACTATTACTACATCATCCACATTTTTAAACGGAACGCAGGTTGGAGGGTACTGCTACACCAGATAAGATCCGCTTCAGCAGATAAGATCCGCTTCACGCCTAAAATATCGGAAAGAAACAGGCTCACTTTGTCGGCGTTGTATGAACAGGATGCAGTAATGCTTACTGTAAGTAACCGTTTCAGCTCTTCCTATAGTAGGTATGCAGTGGCTATTCACTTATTTTCTGAATGACACCCAATTGTATTGCAGAAAGAGCGGTTCACCTACGAATCAACCATCACACGAGTAACAAAAAATCGCAATTGGTTCTTTGTCTCATGCGAAAAGTGCAAACAAACTTTGTCAAAGCAGGTAGACGGCTACACATGTATTAAACATGGTGACGCATATCTGAAATACACGTAAGAATTACCAACTCCAATATATGTATATATATAAAATGTATATACTTAAATGGCTAATGAGTGTGGGAACAGTTACTGTGTAACACTATTTGAAAACTCCATGAAAGAACTACTTGGTGTCAGCTGTGAAGAGCAGGGCCGTTTCTGAGAACGTTACAAAAAATTTGGGCCCGGCACAAGAAAAAAAAAAGTGCCCCTATATTATAATATCCATAATCAAGTACGAAAAGCCAAAAATACGAAGAAAATCATTCTTGCAACAAAAGTATTACTCCTACAAAATATAATATGTGTAAGTAAATCGTGTGGCTCTTCTCGCGTTTTTTTAGGCAAAATCTTTCAATCAAGGATTCATAATTCATGTTCTCCGACAAATCTCTCTCTATAGACTCAATAGTTAATTCTACATGATGTCTCTAGCAAACTAGCAATCAAAATCGAATATTGAGAGACTTACAGGCTTGCGATCTTGAATTCTTGATGTTGATTGCACACTTACGAGTCATAGTCTTCTTCTTCTCATAGCCTTTTAAG
Organism: Deinandra increscens subsp. villosa; assembly: GCA_039602395.1. Lineage (NCBI taxonomy): Eukaryota > Viridiplantae > Streptophyta > Magnoliopsida > Asterales > Asteraceae > Deinandra > Deinandra increscens. Next base: position 32,526,967 of record JBCNJP010000012.1, read on the forward strand.
TAACAAGCGAATAACATGATAAAATAAAACCTAGCTTATTTTCGTTTTTTTATCTTTATAAGAAAAAATAAAGAGTTATGGACCTTTGGTATGGGCTGAGTAATATATATATATATATATATATATATATATATATATATATATATATATATATATAGGGTAAGGATCCTACGAAAACACCTTTTTTTGTGAAAACCTAAAAACTCACACTAAAACCTTTATAACTTTTTCATACGTTAATAGTTTTTTCAAAAAATTTGCACCAAAAGTCTTAGAATGATGTTACCTTTAATTCTGAAAAAAAAATATTAACATTTCGTTTTTTTTTTTGATGTGATGCACATGTGCATCACAGCGTACATCACACAAAAAAAAAACTTATACGTATGGTATACATTATTATTTTGAAAAAGAAATTGCACCATAAATCTTATAATTGTGTTATCTTTGATTTTCTGAAAAAAAAATAATGTTTTATAATTTTTTATTCTATGTTGCACATGTGCACCATGTGGCGTTATCATTAGTACCATAAATGTTTTAGTGTTTTTTTAATAAGTTTTAATATCAGGAGTGTAATTTCGCATGATAATTCGTCTTTGTGCAGTACTAACGATGATGATGCACATGTGCAACGATGATGATGCACATGTGCATCACAGCAAAAAAACGAAACGTTAAATTTTTATTTTTAATTTTTCCAGAATTAAATGCAACATAATTCTAAGACTTTTGGTGCAAATTTTTTTAAAAAAATGTTAACGTATGAAGAAGTTATAAGTGTTTTAGTAATAGTTTTTAGGTTTTCACAAAAAGATGGTGTTTACGCACGATCTTTCCCCTATATATATATATATATATATATATATATATATATATATATAATGGACTTGATAAAAATTCTGGTGCCCCTAAATCCATTGGGCCCGGCGCATTTGCGCCTCCTGCGCCACCTCAGGGCCTGCCCTGGTGAAGAGATGGTAAGAGGCCAGGGATACTCGAATGAAATGTAGATTCCAGATTAGATTAAGGCAATCACAGGAGTAAAAAGGATATTCCAGCTGAAGAAATCAGAAAAGGCGTTAAAAACACCATCCAGTTTGTGGTCAACAAGTTATTTGCCATTGACAATCAGCCCGGTTCTTCTTCGACCGTCACAGCTGATTCTGCAACTATGGTACATGGCACTGCTGCCAATGCAATTGCGGGTACAACACCTACCTCTACAAATATAGAAGATATCACAAATGCGACTACAGATGTAGAAACTGAAGACCCAAGTGCAAAAAGAAAACTGCTTGCCGAATTAGGTAAACTTATTTGGATATTGTATCATATTATATGCCTATTAAATAGATTCTCAATTGACACAGTACGTGTAAACAAAAAACGCAGATGAGGCTGCCAAGAAATTCAAAGGCAAGGATGTGATCTGATCCATGATTTGCTATGTGCTACAAGATCGTCTTTTGGAAGGATGCTATGCTCAAGATATTGTGTTTTGTAAAATCAGTAACTTCACTTCTGTTCATTACTAGAAGGTATGTTAAAATATTATATCTATGGGCATTTACTATCTACGAAGGCATCTTTAGAGTGTATTCTATAAATATATGGAAAAATATTATATGTATGGGATCATACCAGTTATGGTTTATAAAATTGCATCCTATGTATTGTTGCAATTTTTATGAAATGCTTGGTTTATATAATTGTCTTCAGAATTTTGATCCATGCTCCTTAAAACTGTTAAAGATGTTATGGAATTACCTGATTGCAGTTTTTAATTTCTTGTTTGGAATTCTATAAAATTCCTTTTGGATCAGTCTTTGGATTGCTAAAGATAATGGCCTCTGTTGACTTTTAGGTGAGTCAAATGTGCAGTCAATTACCGCTGATCTTCTTTCACTCTGTTGTATGGTCCAGATTTGCAGTTTTCAGTAGCATATTAGTTGTGGTACTTACAGGTCAAAAGCTTGACATTTTATGGTGCAAAGAGTTGGAAAGAATTATGGTGCTTTTTTCAAATGTTAGTGCTCAAAAAAGACATCATTGTTTTCTTTGGCTTTGCAATGGTAAGAGAGAGGGAAGATCCGGTCAAGGTTACCGGAGTTTCACGACCAAGCAGGTTGGATTTTAACCCGTTGTATTCATCGCGAAGACCAGAGACAATATGCATAACAAGATCCTCCTCATCCATAGCCTTCCCAATGTTTCATAAATCAGCCGCTAATGCTAAAGCACGATTAAGATAGGCAGTAGGTTGTTCATCACCTTTCATGACAATACGCATGAGTTGAGTTTTAATGGTGTCTTCACCTGTGCGGGTTTGAGGAGCATGACCGCGTTCCAGGTTTTCCCATAATTCATTTTGCAGTGGTTCCAATAACATAATGAAAGGATTCTTCTGAAACTGTGGAAATCAGAAGTGTACGAATATGAGCATCATTGTGCTTCCAATTGGTATAGTTAGGGTTGGATTGGGTGGTGGCAGGAACCAGGTTGTCACCCGATCTAGAAGCAGGGGTGTGTATGGTGGTGGGTGGGCATGGGATGGTACCATCTATGTAGCCAAACATGTTTCTGGTTTCAAGAAAAGGTTGGATCATAGTTTTCCAGTTGTTGTAATTTCTAGGTTTGAGAGGGGGAATTTGTGATTCATGTTGGAGGCTTTTTCTTGGGCGGTGAAAGCAGCGAGCAAAGCCATGGATACGGCTTTTGATCGACGGAAGGTGGCAGAATGATGGTGGGATGGTGGCGGCCGAAAAAAAATCGAAGGGTTAGGGTGGGAGGGTGGCGGCTGTAAGGAGCCTAGCTGTGCTACCAAATTGGAATGGTAATTGTAATTGTGATATTGATTTAGAAGAGATTACAAGGGATTATAAATAGGAAAACAGTATACATCCTACACCCTCTAACTAATGATTAATTATAACCCTAGCACAAATATACTAGTCGCTAGTCACTAGTCACTAATATGGTACCTCTTGAGCCTCAATATCCGTTATCTCCTATGTATTGATTTCCACATGGCCAATTACCACATTCTTAACAGGCTTTGCAAATGGGTCGGGATCCGCCGCGAAGCGCGAGTCGACGCACTTGTAAAAGGACATATTAGTATACGTAATTGAACGAACACAACCTATGTTCGTGTTTGTCAATTTAAATAAGTGAATTAAATTTCATTTTTATGTTTGTTTATTTATTAAACGAATTAACATAAAAAATTAAATTAAAAAAAAAAAACTTTTCAACGAACAATAAACGGAATAATTTAGTAAATTTTCGCTTAGTTAGCTGTAGTGCAAAACTGTCAATAATGCATTAATGCGGGCTTATAAGAAGTAAAGCTTATGTTTTGGTAAAATTGGAATTTTTTTAATTGTCCCATATTACCCTTCTTTGTTATACAAACTACCTGTAACCCTCCGCGTTGAAAGCCCGCAGCGCCGGGGTCAATTTCGTACTTTCGTCAATCAGCTGTACCAGTCCACCAGTTGTTCAAATTAATACGTCAATTAAGAACCCTAACCGATCCCCTCGCTAATTCTCCGCAAAATTCATCAAAATTTGAGGTTTTTGGGTTGCAAATTGGTGAATTTACAGTCATGAGCACCGGAGATTTCCTCAACCTTCATCCTTCTGAACTCAAATTTCAATGTAAGCTATAAGATTTCGTTTTACTGTTCCTTTTCTTAATTTTGAACTGTGAACGTTCGATTTGTTCGATATAGTCCTAAATCATGTCGCGGATTGCGCTATTATGCTTTGTTTGAAGCGTTTTAGTTGGATCACTTTGCGGGATTTCATGGTAGCCGAATAGAAGTGTGATTTAAGAATTAAGATTCGTTTGTTGATTCGATTTAGGGTTTTTGATCGAGCGTGTGTTGTTTGGTTTTAATTCGATGCAGACGAAACTATGAACATGGTTAGAAGTTAGATATGCGGCATGATGAAACTAACAGCTTTCTAATCAGATTGATAAATGAAAAAGATGTTGAATTTGAATAAATTCTTGTCATTCTATCAGATTCTGTACATTATGTAGCTATTTGACTTGACTTGAATATGATTCAACCAACTAGCCTCATGGATCTATTGACTTACTAAGCTTTGTGTTTTTGTCACCAATAGTTTAACTAAATATAAGTCCTGCTCAAAAAAGGTAGTACTTGGAGAAATCTGAGTTGCTGATAAGCAAAAGACGATTCTTTTTGTTCATTAGGACTGAGATTTGTGCTCTTGGTATTTTAGTTGAAAATTTGAATTCTGGTGAAGAGATATATTTCTGAAGAAGTAAGACTGTAAGAGCTGAATAACTTGTTTATAGATACTCATTTCTTTTATAAACAAATTCTTTTTGCGCATAGATAACTGTTACAAAATTTCGAGAAGCGTTGATTTGGGTCCATGAGACTCTGTTATTATGTTAACATTATATATTCTGGTAATAGTCAAATACTATCATTTTCTTTAAAGACATATCTGTTTGTGATAGTTGAATTGAAGAAGCAGAGCACGTGTTCCTTTCAATTGACCAACAAGACTGATCAATATATTGCATTTAAGGTACCTTATTGTTATTTAACTTTCTTTATTGGCTGGTTTATTGATTTTGTCGAAAGTTTCACTTAGCTTTTCTTGATGTGTTTGAAGGTTAAAACAACCAACCCTAAGAAATATTGCGTCCGTCCAAACACTGGAGTTGTCTTACCAAGTTCTGTTTGCAATGTCACAGGTAAGATCTCTTCACAATCTTTTTCTAATGAAATGTTTCTTTATGTTTTTGGGATCTGATCCAAAATTACTTTTTTAAGTATTGAAAACTATGATTTTTTTTTAGTTACAATGCAAGCACAAAAAGAGGCACCTCTTGACATGCAGTGCAAAGACAAGTTTCTCTTGCAGGCTGTTGTTGCACCAAATGGGGCAACTACTAAGGACATAACTGCTGACATGGTGACTCATTTTTTCATCGAAGTTTTTAAATTTTAGTTCAAAACAATCTATGGCTATGTAATTCAGTTTGTTTTTGTAGTTCAACAAGGAGGAGAATAAGGTTGTTGAGGAGTTCAAATTGAGGGTTGTATACATACCTGCTAATCCTCCTTCACCTGTTCCAGAAGAATCTGAAGAAGGTTCTTCCCCAAGGGCTGAACATGGAAGTCAGAGTTCTGCAGGGCCTGATTTTGTAAGCATTTTTTGTGGCTTCTCGTTTATCGTTTATTTATTTTTCCCCTCTAAATTAGTTTTTGACTATAAGTATGAGCACTTAAATGACTGTATCAATGCTAGGCAACACGATCTGGGGAGTCCAGGGAGAAACTCTCTAAAGAGGTGAATATAGTTTATTCTTTCATCTATATGTTTTTCGATCGTCTGGCAGTCTGGGATGATATGAACAATGAAAAGTAAATAAAAACTTAAGCTTTCATTTCATTTCATTTCATCCTAAATATTTATTCTATGAGTAATGAAATAATTCGTTTATTTTATCTTATTCATATGTTTTAGATTTGGGTATGCACACACCTACACATGCACATTAATGCATCGTTGTATCCTGGATCTTTTAAATTTTCTGAATTGTGATATCCACATTTCATGCACCTCTTTTTTTACAACATAGCTTATTAGCTTGAAACGTATCCCCCAGATACATGTGCATGATAGAAGCAATAACCCCAAAAGCATGATATTCCCACAAATGAATCTTTATTAGTGTCGCAACAATAATAGCTTGCAGTAGGTGGAATTCATATTATGTTATTCTAGTTCTATGTTCTAAGTTTATAATGTTAACATTAACACATAACTGCTGATATCAGTTGATCCTTATCAGTTATAAATCATCACTTGCACCACACTTGGGTACATTTACGCTTCAAGATTGCAGTCAGAGCATGCTTATTAATAATTTATGTACCTAAGCACAATTCTACAAGGATTATGTTGTAACAAATTCATTCTTATGTTGCAGTCCTTGTCTCTAATATCGAAGTTGACAGATGAGAAGATGGCAGCTCTTAAACTGAATCAGAAGCTCCAACAGGAACTGGTATTTCTTTTGCATCTTGATTTTATGAGCCATAAGTTTTGAAAGTGCACCTGATATATCACAATGTTAGATCTCTTCGGTTAACCAAGCATATAGTTTTTATCTCAGTCCCTAAGTGTGGAGGGAGTCCATCCTTCCCACCCCTAGACTCTCTCCTCCACATCTTTTCCTCTACCTCTTCCCTTCCCGAAACACCTGCAGCACACTCCCCTACCATCTCTCCCACTCCTAACCTGTTACTTTTTAAATGATTCATAATGTACAAGTCCCAAATCATAATGTACAAGTCATCAAAACGGCATAGGCTTGGTTTCCATTCCGCTCACTCTAACTATTATAAATGTTTTTATATAGTTTGCTGATGTGATTACAATATGTTATTATCTGGTCCAGGTTACATGGATGCGGATACTATCCGCATTTAGATTTGCCTAGATAAAAGCCAAAAAAATAATGTTTAATGTTATGTAATATACTTTCGGCATAAGACAATGCATATAATTTTTTTGAGGTAGTAATTTCAACCCGTTTGCTTTAAATGGATTATGTTTTATCTTTTAGCCAGTCAACTTAGTTAAGCTAAACGATTTAACTAAAAAGGTAATGTGTCGAAGAGTATTACACACAGAAACCTCCCGAATCAATTCTTGTGTTATTATATGGTTTCTGTAATCATAATTCATAACTAGCACACTGTTTATGTCTAATAATTCGAAACAGAAGTGTTCTCAAGTTGTCCTACATAGAACCAGCCTGTTTTGACCTGCATTTAAGATATACCCGTTACCTGACTCATTTGACCGGCTCATTTGTCATCTCTATAAGCTATGTTTAATTGTGGTATGTACTATGTAGACAGTAGATGATACCATCAATCTGGGCTTAGACCCACTAATGATTGGCGCCTTAGGGTTGGTTGGGCCCAATTGGAATAGAGAAAAATATTATTTATACTGCTTACTGCATGTTATATTAATAATATGTCCAGATATGACAATGTATACACAAGCTTTATAATTTTTTTGAGCCATTGTGTAATGGGCTGCATAAACTCAAAAACTCTGTTCTGCTCTTTCAATTGAATAGGAACTACTGAGAAAAGAAGCTGTGAAAACCCGTGGTGGTTATTCGATGTTATTTCTGATGCTGATTGGTCTAATAAGTTTTGTGATTGGATACCTCATCAAGTAGCAGCAGCAACAGCACGTGTCTGGATTTGCCATTCGTTATCGATGCAGATTCTCATGAATTTCCTAAAAGACGATTGAACCCGTGTTTATTTTGTCTTGTTGTAAGTGTAACAATTGGTTGAGTACAGTCTTATATTTTGAGTTTGGGCTTGGTTTATCTAACATACTTTTCAGTTTAAGATGGTTTTGTATCTGGAACAGTGCGAGTCAAATACTTGCAGAACAAGCAATGACTTGATCAGGATGATGATCTTTCGACTTAATTGTCATGTTTCTTTTTTTTCATTTGTTGGTAGTTTTCTTCATTTCATTTTTTATGGCATCAAAGTAACATTTTTGCACAGATCATTTTGATGGTCGGCTGTTTCATTCATGTTTCTTATTCCCTACTTATCTATTAGTTAATGCATAATATGTTGATGTTTTCCTTTTGTGACAAATTTATTAATATAAACACCTGAAACATAAAATGATAGTTTTATTCACTTAAATCGACATGTTCTGACCCGAACCTAACCTGATATCTAACATGAACCCGTCGACCCGTATTTACGGGAGAATGCGTCCACATACCCATCAACTCCAGCACTTATTAAACAATGGTTGAAGTATTCAAACATGTCTTTCAAACTCTTCTCCAGGGCCATTCCAGTTTGATCAAACATCCAATCTATGTAGCTAGTCTGCCATTCGAAAACGAACATGTTATGGTTTTTATAAATATAATCGTCGGTTTTCAAAACAGTAGGTACAAAAACAGATTAATTATAAAACCTGGAATCCGATATAATGAGTGCGATGTTCGGGAACCCCTTTCTCGTTCAGTTCTTCGTAATATCGTTCAATGTCAAGCAGCATTTCATTTTCTGATGGCAAAAAAACCTTGTGTGATAATGTCTGGGCTATCCATCTTGATTGACACTCGATTATCGGGAATGTAAAGCTCTATAATTACGAAAAACCGGTTGGGTAATCGGTTATATATATGAATTTGAACGAAGAAGGAGAAGATGATGAAAAAAGTTACCTCTTCTGGGATTCCTACAAAGGAGAGATTTGGAGCAAGTTGAGGAGGGAAAACATGTTTGTAAAGAGGTCCGATACGTTTGTCTTGGATGCTAATGATACCATTTGTTTTGAGAAATGGAAAATGCAATTGGTACCTAAAATCAATGCAACACATATGCATAAGATCTAAAAGATCTTTTTAAATTAAGTTGAAGGAAAATTTTGTAAAAAAAATGGACTTACCCAGTGCAATGGCATATGATATCTGCATCAAGAGAGAATCCGTCTTCAAATATTACATTGTCATCTTTAATACAGTTTATCTGACAAAATGATGCATCATTTTCTATCCTTGGTATTAGAAGCATTATTTCAAATCAAGTTTTGTATTTATTTTAGATTAATAGATAATCATAAGATAGTTCCTATAAAATGTAATTAGAATTATCTTTATTAGAAAAGATATAATAGTATTTTATATATATTTTTTAACAGCTAAATCACCACACATGTTTTTTTTTAGATTTGAATTTATACCACTATACGATACGTTATACCTTGGAGTGTTGCCACATATTGTTGAATTTCTCGGATTTTGCGACTTTAACATCTGGAGATCTTGACGACACGTGGACTTCTTTCGCTACCGTTGCTATTTCTCTTGATATGTCTGTTGCGCTTGGTCCACTTCCAATTACAACTACAATCTGGTTATATGTAGAACCGACCAATTAAAGCGCTAATAAAGTTAACAATCCATGTGAAAAAACGTATAAATTTAAGCAAACAATGACAGTCATTTCATAAGCGATCAGGTTTATGACTAACCTGATCTCGAAAGGATTCAGGTTCACGATAGTTGTGACTATGTATTTGCTTTTTAGACCAAGTCTCAATACCTGCCAAAATCTTGTTGAAAATTTGATACAAATACATTTAATTAATTCAATATATAATTAATAATTTACTTTTTTAACGACTAATAATCGATCTTTCTCCAAATAGTTGAGTTTTTCTAATAAGGTTTAATTAAAAGTTTATTTATTAAAATTGGTGATTTAAAAAATATTTATCAAAACTATCTTTTTGAAAGTTTTTTTTTTCTCACTTATATTTTTATTGATAAAAACCTTTCTAAAATGTTTCTAGTAAAATAAAAAAATTGTTTTGATAGACCCTCAAATTTAAAATTTTAATTTTTCAATAAATGTTTTCTTAATCTTCTATTCTATGTATTTCAAATAACTAAATACAAAGCACTTACAAGAAGTTAAAATATGTATATATTTTTATTGAAATGAGAAAAATGTTATAGAAACATAACCAACTCTCAATTTTGTTCCAATTAGGTCACTAACTTTTATTTTTCCAATCGGGTCACTCAACTTTAAAATATGTTCTAATCCTAAATAAATGACCTGATTGATAACCTAATCAATTTTTTTTTATAAAAACTGCTTTTTTATAAAAAAAAGGAATTTTTAATAAAAACAAATTTTTTAAAATTGAATTTTTAATAAAAACGAACTTATTTTAAAGTCAGGTTACCTGATTGGAACAAAAAAAAGTTTGAGTGATCTAATTGGAACAAAATTGAAAGTTGGTTAATGTTTCTACAAAATTACCCCTTATTGAAACGAAGAAAAACGATAGAATTACTAAGCCCGTTTAATAAATAAGTTTGAGTCCTGGTAGCTTATATATACAAACTTGTTAAAATATTTTTGTTCATTTATAGATCATTGACCTGGAATATCGGTTGCAAGTCGGGGTTGTGTGTTATGACCGTTGCAAACAACCACCGCGTCGAACACCTCCACCGAACTCACCCCACTCGTCTCCGACTCAACCACAAACTTGGTAACACCCGAGTCAACAACCACCACCTCCACTCGTCTCACCACAGTATTCAACCGAATCAACTCACTGAGTTTGAAACGATCCGCAAAATCTTCCAAAAACTTCAAAACTTCTTCGTGTCCGGGGCACATCCGGGGATCATCGTAAACTTTTTCATCAAATTTGAAATCGGTGAAGCTCATGAGGTGCCGTGGAAGGTTTGTGGTCAAGGAGATGTAGAGAGATCCATGAACAACATCTCGGTTCGGGTCGGTTCCCAGTGGATCGGACTCGGTTCGTGGATCGTAGGCCCAGGTTCCGCCGAGCCGGTGTGACTTTTCGAACACGACGACTTGGTGGGATTCTGTTTGGAGCTCGCGGGCCGCGGTTAGTCCGGAGACTCCGGCACCGATTACGGCAATCTTCAAGGAGTTTGCCATGGCTGTCTCTATGTTTTTTATTAATAGAGGTTTGGTTGAGTAAAGACTTTTTTGAAGGTTAATTGTAATGGAGATTTTTAATTGTTTTATTTTATATTCGAGAGTTAATTTTTTAAACAAAGGTCTCTTTTAATCTATGATCACTTTGTTTGATTAATGGGATAATTTGATCATTGATCATTTGGCTGAATAGTATCAATGATGAGGGGAAGACTAGAACTAAAATGTCATGAGTTTGATTCCTGAGCTTGACAGGTTTTTCATCCGACCGCTTACGAATATATTTTCCTTAAGAATAGGTTCAACTGCTGTAAATAGTCTTTGGTTGAACGTTTAAAAAAAATTAATGAGATAAGATGAGCCGATACTCGATCTAGTGTAAATAGTCTTTGGTTGAACATTCCAAAAAAGTTTATGGGATAAGATGGACCAATACTCAATCTGGTGTAAATAGTCTTTCGTTAAACGTTCCAAAAACATTAAAAGGATAAAATGGACCAATACTCAATCTTGAGTAGCTTATAAACAACTGAATTTTGATTTGATTTGTTTGTGTCCTCGAAAAACCTTTGTGTTCAATATTGACACAAGCTCAGGTAAACATAAAGATATAAAGGCAAGTTACTCAAGTCCCATAAATCTAAAATCGTAAAAAAATATAAAGTGAATAACTCTCAAGATGATTAATCGGCAAATAACTCAAAACTGATTAAAAAATAATGAAAGATTCATAGTAAAGTATAACACTATAACTTGGTTATATAGACCAACCATAACCTAGTCAACAAGAGAATCCATTCTAATTATCATAGAATTAGGAAACCTGAACCCAGCTTGACTAACTTGTCAACTTAATTACCTCAACTTCACCGGTTTGTGAATCGGGATAGAAATTACGTCCAAATGTCCAATATTGACATTTCATACTAATTATATTAGAATTAGGAAATTGAACCCAATTTAACTAACTTTTCACCTTATGGCCCCAAACTTCAACGGCATTTGAACAGGGTTAGAAATGATGTCCAACAATCACATCAAATAAAACTTGAATCTATAGACCTAGAGTCGTGTCTATTCGAATCGAACATCGTAAGAAATTACGATGCATTTGATTCATAGAATTTTTTAAGGAAACTTGGAATTTCAAGAAATTGAATTTGACATTCGAATTTCTTAAAAAGAAATCGAAT
>JBCNJP010000012.1:32539197-32693878 GCA_039602395.1 Deinandra increscens subsp. villosa
ACAGGACAACTAGGAGTAGATAACAATTGACTTAGTATAACAAGAAGAACATAAGAGCTCAAACAGGAAGAACACGAAAAAGGATAAACCCTAATTCACCCAAAATCGCCAGGAAGCCAGAGAGAAGCCAGAGCTAATACCCAATCCAAACAGAATTTGGTTTAGATTATTTTTGTCGAAATGAAATAATGTTTTGAATAAAACGATTGAGTTAAACGAACGTACGTCAACCGAAAAACAATAATTAGACACCTTTGGGAAGTCTTCTTCATCCTCCTCATCCTCAACTACATTGACTCTAGGATTATCATTCCTATAATAAGGCTCGGACCGTTGTTGCTTTCCAGGAGAATCCGTCCTTCTGCTTGAGGATTCAGGTTTTGACACATCGCTTCTTTTTTGGATTTTCTTATCATCTTCTAGCCTGATGAACCTCAATGCCCTTGTTCTAAGTTCATCAAGGTTCCTGCAAGGAGTCATAACTAGGTCATCATAAAAAAAAAACAGGAATCCACTCTTAGCCCCATCTTGAAAGCTTCTACAGCAGCTGCCATATCCAAGTTGGGAATATCCAGAGCTTCTCGACCAAATCTGGCCGCGTAGTCCCTAAGGGATTCATCAGACTTCTAAACTATCCTGTACAAGTTACCTGTGAGCTTCTCAAAGCTTCTGCTGCAAGAAAATTGGTTATTAAACAGGTTAACTAAATGCGGAAAAAAAGTAATGGTGTTAGGAGGGATACCGAGCAGCCATTTTAATGCTGGTCCTGTTAGTGTTGAGCCGAATCCCTTGCAAAGGCAGCTTCTTTGATGTTTACTGGGATGGGATTGATTTCCATCCGTTCCCTGTATTGCGCCACGTGCTCCTCAGGATCCGTGGTCCCATCGTAGAGTTTCATGTTGGGAGTCTGGAATCTTTTTGGAATCTCCATGTCACAAATGGGCCATGTAAACGTGGAAACTCTGTAACTGCCTGCAGGCACTTCAGAAATTGGCCGGATGACACCATGGACACTTGAGGTCATGTCTGTTAGTCTCTGAAGCTCCCTGGCTATAGTTGGGTTGATACCTGCATCCTGCAAAGTCTCTTGGTTAGGATTAGCATAAAAATTATCAAAGTCGTTACCAGCCCGGGGATTCTGAGGATGGATCCGGGATCCATATCCAGCATCTCTGGGGATAGTCGGCTTAGTTGTGGTCTCCACTTACATGGGGATGAAGTCTCCTTCATGCATCTCCTGAGACGAACTTGGAAACATGCTTGTAGAGACAGAAGGGTTAGAAAATATGGATCCTTGGGTATGCTAAGCAGCTCGGAAGCGGCTTGAGATTTCTGGAACGACTGAGTTGAGGATCCTTGTAGCAATTGAGTAGTAGGTGCCCCTGTCAGCTGGCTCCAAGGCTCCTGAAGGTTAGACGTTGTGAACCGCTGAGACTGGGCCTGGGTAGTTGCGCTGAGAATCTCTGCGGTTGCTGAATTGTGAATCCGGCTGGCTTCTAGCTCGAGCATCTCAGTGGCTGCTGACTTCCGTAATCTCTGAAGTAAGATTCTGGAGGCTGCTCGTAGTAGAATCCGGAGTACTCCAGATCTACCGAACTGGAAGTCTTCTGATGTTGTGAACCCGAGAATCCCGAAGCATTAGCCGTTGCAACGTTTGACTTTGAAGCAGTAGAGGATTTTGAATTCTGTTTTGGCTGCTCCGATATTTTCGGAGAGTCAAAACCGAGCGATTTCAATATCAAAGGGCTAGTTTCCTCTACTGGTTTCTTTGATTTCTTCAATTTCATGATCTCCTTCATCATTCTCTCGTTGGTTTTGGCTTGTTCATCCACACGAGTCTTCATTTTCCTGATCAAAACATACAAATCGTTATTAGAAATGGAAGGGTCGGTGGACACACCTTGTGATCCAGTAGAAGTAGGATACTCCATTCTTTTAGCATCGATGTTAGTCGTATTCTAAGTGTTACAGAGAGTTTTCGAGAACAAGTGTCGTGTGTTGTGTGCGACCCTAGAGCTCAATATATATCAAGGATTACATAACTAACTTCCTAAAAATTAGCAACTAATCTCACGTCGCCTAGCTAGCCGTTAGAATCCACTTGGTCCATGTTTTCTGTTAGTTGACCGGGTCTTTAGGGCACATGTGTCATATCGATAGTCATCTGCAAAAAAATAAATAAGAGGGAAGGTAATTGTTAGTTAAAAATAAAATTCAGGATCCTTGCAGTGAAGTGCTTGCGTGACGACAATCATGTCTAGGATTTGATTGAGCTACCTCCGGTTCACGGGCAGTAGGGAGCAAGTGGATCTTTAAAAGAAAAACTGACATGCATGGAAATGTGCAAACCTACAAGGCACGGCTTGTAGCGAAAGGTTTCACTCAAACCCAAGGGATTGACTAGGATGAGACCTTCTCGCCCATTGTCATGATCAAATCGATCAGGATTCTCCTTGCCATAGCCGCATACTATGACTATGAGATATGGTAAATTGACGTTAAAACCGCTTTCCTGAACGTACAACTCGAAGAGGATGTCTACATGGTTCAGCCTGATGGTTTTGTCAATCCAGAGAATCCAAATAATGTTTGCAAGCTGATCAAGTCCATTTATGGATTCAAACAAGCATCTCGAAGCTAGAATCCTCGTTTTGATCAAAATAAAGATGAACCTTGTGTTTACAGAAACGCAAGTGGGAGCGCCATATCGTTTCTCGTACTGTACGTGGACGATATACTGATCATAGGAAACAACATACCCATGCTTAACGAAGTTAAGAAATGGCTTTCATCCTGTTTCGCTATGAAAGATCTTGGAGAAGCTACTTACATTCTGGGAATTAACATTCACAGAAATCGATCTAAGCTCCTTTTGGGTCTCAGTCAAAACACATACGTTGATAAGATCATAGCGCGGTTCAACATGAGCAACTTCAGGAAAGGAGCAGTTCCTATGACTAAGGGAACAATCTTGGACAAATCTCAAGCTCCTAAAACGGAGCAAGAGATAAGCCAAATGGCATCAATCCCATTTGCCTCTGCTATTGGATCTATCATGTATGCCATACTCTGCACATGACCAGATGTATCGTATGCACTGAGCGTGACTAGTCGATACCAACAGACGCCAGGACTAGCTCACTAGACGGCTGTAACATACTGAAATACTTGAGGAACACAAGTGATATATTTCTCATATACGGAGGTGTTGATGAAGAGCTCACTGTACGATGCTACACTGATGCTAGTTTTCAGACTGACCGAGATGACTCTCGCTCGCAGTCGGGATTCGTTTTCACTTTTAACGGAGGGGCTGTTTCCTGGAGAAGCTCAAAACAGCCAGTAGGAGCAGATTCTACTACTGAATCCGAATACATAGCCGCATCAGAAGCTGTATGGATGAAGAAATTCATATCCGATCTCTATGTCGTGCCAAGCATAAGGCAGCCAATCGAGATGCTGTGTGATAACACAGGTGCTATAGTGCAAGCCAAAGAGCAGGGGTCTCACAAGAAGGCCAAGCACATCCTGAGGAAATTCCACTACATTAGAGAAGTAGTCGACAGAAATGAAATTAAAATAAGCAAAGTACACACAGATCAAAACTCTGCTGATCCCTTCACAAAACCTATGACTCAAGAGACTCATATACGCCATAGAGAAGCGATAGGGCTTAGATTAGCTAAAGACATGTTTTGATTTAGTATTTTGATGTATGAACATAACAATTGTCTATATTTTCTTCAGCTTGAGTTGGGTTAAAAGCACGGAATGTACTTGCGCCATCACCATCTTCAAATAAAGTATTTTCTATGGTAGCACCATGAATAGCGCATAGCAAAGCAGCGCCCAATACACCGGCAACTCCCATCATATGAAATGGGTTCAATGTCCAGTTATGAAATCCTTGAAAAAAGAGGATATGGCTGCTACACCAAAACTAGGCGCAAAGAACCAACCAGACTGACCTAGTGGATAAATTAGGAATACACATTCAAAAACGACAATTGGACCAGAGAATGCGATTGCATTATAAGGTCGTAATTGAACAGATCGAGCAAGTTCGAATTGACGTAACATGAAACCTCTTAGTCCAAAAGCGCCGTGGAGAGTAATACGTTTATTCCTTGAACGTCAAGTTGTTGTTCTATATGTCCTAGTCGATTAGTTTATTGGGAGCTACTCTAAAGTAAGACTATTGTGACTATTTGAACCTTAAAGACGTTTAACGTTCAAACTCACGGACCTCATTGCTGAATGATGTTGGACGTAACTCGCATCATGTAACGCAAACATGGAAGTCTTGCTTTCTTGATTAATGCACACTCTAATGTATCCTTAGACCTAAAATGCATATTCGAACTCCCGTATACTAAGGAACATTCTTTGATTGTAGCCTAAAGTTGTCGCGTAACTGCCAACCATAACGGTTACTTTTGGGAATGGCTCTAAAGTTTAGTGGGACCTGTATGCCTCAACAACGAATTCTGTACTCTTGCTTAGGCAACAGTTAGGCATAATGGCGCCCTCGTTGATTCCAAGTGATACGTGTGAGGCCTCACCCAAACTTTTGTTGGATCGCTTCGAATTGTATCGAGAACAATAATCGATGAATCATCTATGAGAGTCCATGTCTCATAGTTCATCAATGTTTTATACAGAAAGGAACATATGACAATGAATGCACAAGTCATAAATCTGCTTGATTTACAATCAAATATACTTTGGCTGACGACTTAAAGTGACAATATTGGTCGGTGTAGCCATGCATAGCTAGAGTGCCTCTGACTGCCGTCGTTAAACTGTCGCGTTCTGTCCAAGTGGGAGACTGTTGGAAAAGGGTGTCCTGACCCGAAAAAATTAACGAACCCGACCTGATACTGACCCGTAAGAGTTACACCCGAGTCAACGGACTATAAATCTAATTACCCGCTTATTAGTATTAAAATGAATAATTGATAAATTAAATAAATAATTGTTTATTTATTTAATTAAACAAAAAAAAAGTTTTTAGACAAAGCGCTCGTGTTTTTATTAAACGGACTGATCAGTTGTTACTAGATTAACAGACTGATCAGAATGGTGGACTAGATAGGATCGCGATCGGGCCCAGTCCGTCATAGCCCCGGTCCGCGATTTTTTAATAAAATAGGGAGAGATAGGATTGGAGAACAAGTAATCTATTATCACAACCCTAATTCTCTCTCCCTCTCCCTTTTGCGTCGACCTCAACCGGCGCCACCAACCCCGCCGTCGTCGACCACCACTCGACGCCACCACTACCGATCATCGCCTTTTTCGATGGATCCCCATTTAGCCAACGTGTGTTTAAGATTGGAGAAAGAAGTCGAACGAGCCTGAGCAGCCGCCGCCAGCCGAGCCGCCGCCTCGGCTAGTGCCATCGGTCGGTGGTCCTCACACTGCCGGTGCAGCCTAGGCCACCGCGCCTCATCCTGTCGTCGTGGTCGGCACGTCTATACCAGCCGGTCACCACGAATACCACCGTATCGCCGCCACCGCCTTTGTCCGGTGACGAGATCGTCGTGGGTATGATTCCTGTTGCTATCCCGGTTATTCATGTTTTGTCGTCACCGCCGCCCATGGCAAGTCTGCCACCACCACCGCCGTTACCGCTGCCACCGTAGATGATCTGACCCGCCGGTTCGAGTCAGATGTCTCAGTTCGTACTAGCGACAGTCCGATGAATCCGGGTGTCTCGAGCGGTTGCTCAAATCCCGCCAAGGTATATCTAACTTGCTTAGATATTTATTTTATTTATTTATTTTAAATAAATTATTTTTCTGTGTTTGTTGCGATCGGTGACTGATCCTGTTTACGGTTTGTATTTGCGATGTTTTAATTTCGTTTCCGCTGCTAAATTAATTATGAATTAATTTAAATAAATATAATCAGTTTTAATAAAATTAAAATTAGTAACCTGGATACCCACTGTAAACCCAACATCTTCATGTTCTCCAAATTAAACTTGAATTGGGCAAGAATTATGGGGGGGGGGGGGGGGGGGTTCATGAAATCTAAGCTCTAGTACATCATCTCCAAGTAAGTAATCTTTTTTCTAAATTTGGCTTAAGTTGAAATCACATAATAAGTTGAATTGGTGTGTGCAAATAGTTATATATGTGTCTTATACCTTGATGAAACATGGAATTCACCTGTATGCTTCATTTTGTTATGCTTAATTGTATGTTATGTGTGGTTAAGAAAACCCGGAATGGTTTCTTAATTTTGAAAAATTCTATAATTGGGTTTGAAAATTTTTTAGAACCATTCTAAGCCAATAGTTTATATATATGGAACCCCCCCCCCCCCATGAATTATAGGGGTCCCCACCTGAAATTGTGGTTGAGATTTGGTTCTCAAAACAAAAAGTTCTCATTTGAACCTATATATATAGGGTTAGGTTCAAATGAGAACCAATTGGTTTTGAGAACTTTTAAGAAACCATTCCAGACCACTAATTTTCAGGGGGGGGGGGGGGGATCACTCAAATCCATTTGGGGGATTTCCATATATATAACTAGAAGCTCAGAATGGTTCTTAAAACTTCTCAGAACTATTTGGTTCTCAAATGATCCTCTCTCTCTCTCTCTCTCTCTCTATATATATATATATATATATATATATATATATATATATATATATATTATATGGTAAAGATAATTGGAAAACAATCTTTTATTTGGAAAACAGAAAAACTAAAGGAAAACTATATTAAATGAAGGCTATTTAGGTAACTTTGGTGCTTCTTTTTGTTTTTTAATGTTTGTGACTATCCATCTGATGGCCACCTAACGACCTATTAACAAAAAGCTTAAAATTAAAAACGTTTTTTTTTGGGGGGGGGGGGGGAGGGGGGCGTCTGACAATGTTGAATATATGTGACATATGAAACATACCATGTTGCATATATGCAACATAGTCGGACAGACAAAATGATTAAAAAAATATTTTTTTTGGTTTTTTTTAAGTCAACAGGTGGATATACGTAAAATTTAAAAAAAAATCATCAAATTACTCAAATAGCTTTCATTTAATATAATTTTCCTTTCGTTTTCCAGTTTTCCAAATACAAGTAGTTTTCCGAGGACCTTTACTATATAATATAATATATAATATAATATAATATATATATATATATATATATATATATATAAATATATATATAGGGATGGGTTCAAATGAGAACTTTTTGTTTTGAGAACTTTTGAGAACTAAATCTCCACCACTAATTTCAGTTGGGGACCACTACAATTCATGGGAGGGGGTATATGTAAATATAACTAGTGGCTTAAAATAGTTCTCAAAAGTTCTCTAACCAATTAGTTCTCAAATGATCCTCTCCCTATATATATATATATATATATATATAGGGTTAGGTTCAAATGAGAACTATTTGTTTTGAGAACTTTTGAGAACTAAATCTCAACCACAAATTTCAAGGGGGGACCACTATAATTCATGGGAGGGGGGATACATGTAAATAACTTGTGGCTCAAATTAGTTCTTTTTAGTTCTCAAATAAAAATGGTTCTCAAATGATCCTCTCCCTATATATATATATATATATATATATATATATATATATATATATATATATATATAGGGTTAGGTTCAAATGAGAACTTTTTATTTTGAGAACTTTTGAGAACTAAATCTCAACCACAAATTTCAAGGGGGGACCACTACAATTCATGGGAGGGGGGATACATGTAATAAACATGTGGCTCAAATTAGTTCTTTTTAGTTCTCAAATCAAATTGGTTCTCAAATGATCCTCTCCCTATATATATATATATATATATATATATATATATATATATATATATATATATATATATAAGGGTTAGGTTCAAATGAGAACTTTTTTCTTTGAGAACTTTTGAGAACTATTCTGAGCCACTAATTTTCAGGGGGGAAGCATTCAAATTCATGAGGGGGATTTCCTTATATATAACTTGTGGCTCAGAATGGTTCTCAAAAGTTCTCAAACTCAATTATATATATAGGGAGAGGATCATTTGAGAACCAATTTGATTTGAGAACTAAAAAGAACTAATTTGAGCCACTAGTTTATTTACATGTATCCCCCTCCTATGAATTGTAGTGGTCCCCCCTGAAATTTATGGTTGAGATTTAGTTCTCAAAAGTTCTCAAAACAAAAAGTTCTCATTTGAACCTAACCCTATATATATATAGGGTGAGGTTCATTGTAGACCCCTTAAAATCTGTAGACCCCGTAGACCCCCGTAGACCCCTATATTTCAAATGAGAACTTTTTTGTTTGAGAACTTTTTTAGGCAAAGCCCGACAAAATAAATAAAAGGAAACAAAAAAGTACACGAGAAGCACACACTTAAACCATTAGGTTGGACAATTCCCAACCTTAACAGCTAAGTGAGCATAAAAACACCACACAACGAACCTACCAACCAAAATACAAGGAACATAAGAAATATCCATACTATAACTAAACCTACATATACAAGGAAAATAAGCGGCAACTCCTCTGATCTCACCAGCCAAAATGCAACCAACCTTCCAAGGCAACCAAATAATCTTCATAGAAGGGCACCTGTATTGATGTAAAATCATCAATCTCCAAACCAAATAACCCAAACCTTTGTTAGCATCCTTCCAAGTGCAGCAACATATGAACCAGTTTCCTTGCAATGCCATGAAATTAACCAATTCCAATAACCAAGCATCCCACAGCAGCATCCTTAAATCCAACTTAGATCCAATGCTCAACCACTTTCTATATTTCCTCACTTTAGATCTATTGTAAACAATGTTATCAAACAGGACCAGCAACCTCATAGTAGCATCAGTCATATCCCTATCAAAACTCCACTTTGACCAAACTTTCTTTCGGATAGAGTAACAACTTTCAACCCCATACTGACATAGCCAGCAGCATAACCT
The DNA here is from genome assembly GCA_039602395.1 of Deinandra increscens subsp. villosa. Taxonomy (NCBI): domain Eukaryota; kingdom Viridiplantae; phylum Streptophyta; class Magnoliopsida; order Asterales; family Asteraceae; genus Deinandra; species Deinandra increscens. The sequence goes on from JBCNJP010000012.1 coordinate 32,548,141, forward strand.
CCCAAATATTTTTCTAACAACCTTTAAAAACCTGTTAGCACTTAAGTAAACAAGCATGTAGTTCCAATACCACATGCACCAGCCAAAATTCTTCTAAGCATTGCAGCACTCATCACCAAATCAACTAAGACATCCTCAACAAAACAAAGAGGAAATAGTCTCCAAACTTGTAACCAAGCATATCCCTCAAATAAAGAGGATATAGTATAATTGGAACCCAAGCAACCTTTCAATCTTTAAATTACCAAAGATGATCACTTTCCAGCCAGCTTTCCCACCCCTTAGTAAAATGGCAGCAACTAAAGCCAAACCAGTAAGAGCAGCGCTGCCACAATAGTAAATAAATCCCTCACTACCACTTCTAAACCAACTTGTCCATAAAACCATGACATTCCAAACCTTCACCTTTCCTCTGTCATAGATCTTGCCAGAATAAACAGATATAACCCAAAACAGAAACCAAGAAAAGATAACAAGTAAATAGATAAAATTATTCTATGGCACCAGCAACCTCTCTGTCTTTGAACACCAGTACATAGGGCAATTGCAACAATCATCAAGCATAATGGCCTCTTCCAACCACCAACTCTCCACCAGAATAAGATCCCCATGCCCCCCACCCCACCTCCAAATGGAGGCAAGACTCAAAAGATAAAAAAATGTAAAAGGCAGACACAAGAAAGACAATTGGGTTTTGGTACCAATGGTAAGTGCTAAAAATATAAAAATATGGGGAGGAAAATAATGTCCTAAACCACTTGGTACCATCCATCCATATCACTCCAGGGCTGATGCATGTCATATGCCATCCAAAACCTATCCACCAATTAATAAGAGCTGATCTGGTCACCAGCCAAATTTGACACAAATGACCAGCAGAATTGATACAGAAATGCAAGTGCCATAAGACACAAAGCAAAACCAGACCAAACAGAAATGAAAGAATAAAGGAAGGTGTAAAAATACACCAGATGACTACCCTAGCTTTATAGTGCAACCCAACATCATATAAAAGGACCCTGCATATCCCACCACCCCAAATCCTAATACTATTAAGATCACATTCCTCCTCCACTCCTCCCTTTAGAATGTCACCATACCACTCACACTCCCCCCCCTCTAATGAAGCCAAAGAAAGTGCATTGTGTGCAAGATGTACCAGTCACCCCCCCCCCCCAAATCCCTCCCCAAATCTCACCATAGTGCTTGGAGCCCAACCTTTCCACCACCTTCCATCCCAATAAATCCCCCCATCCCACAAATTATTGACAAAAGACCACCATGATTTACAAAAATATCTGGCCCAACCCATACCATACATATGAGATCCCCAAACCCTCATAACATCACAAATGCATGCTATCATTGGAGAGAAATGGGGCAAAAACTTCCAAACCTCATCCGCCTGCATAACTTGAGCAGAATATTTCACAATAGTACTTTTCAGCTTGAGTCTAACTGAATCATCGATCAAATGCTCAATAGCCTCCAAATTCCTTCTTTTTCCTTGAAATAGCCTCAAGTTCCTTTCTTGCCAAATAAAGTAAACAGTGGCAGCAACGGTTAGCTTCCTAATCACATTCCATATAGATTTTTTTAAAGGCAGATTACCAAGGTAAGCCTTAACATCATTCCAGTTGTCTGGGGCATCCATAATTCCCCTGGAAAGCTACATGTGAAAAATAAATGTTTATGGCTATCAGGCTGAGAATTACAGAAAGCACATTTCCTCTCCCCACTCCCACTCCACTTATCCAGCCTATCCTATGTCAATAACTTATATTGAGCAGCCAATCCACAAAACAAAAGCATGCCTTGGAATTCTTTGAGCAAACCAAACATTAGCAGGCCAATAAACTTCGGGTTTATGGCTTAACAAATCATCATAACACACAGAAGTACTGAAGTTCACCAGATCACCATCCTTATTTATCCACCAAAGCTTATCCTCCATCTCATTCCTAATTTCAGGACATTGGATAGAATTTAACAGAGGATATTTGCTATATCATTCCATAGGCCATTTCCACCCATTACCATTCACAATATCAGAAACACTGGAGTCATCTCTAAACCCAGCCCTTATAATGTCTCTATTTGAAATATACAAATCTAATGGCCCCATTTCATGCCATCTGTCATGCCAAGCATTAACCTTAGTCTCATTCCCAATCTCAAACAACATATGTATTCTTATCAGCTTTCTACAGTCAAGAATTTTCCTCCAGGCCCAACTGCAACCATTTTTTGGCTTTAATGTCCAAAAGTTCCTATCATCCATAAGGTATAGCCTGACTACCAGAAACCAAGTTCCAAATATGTTTAGTAACAAGAGCAGAATTCATAATCTTAAGAGATTTGACCCCCAACCCACCATTTTTCCATTTTTGACACACATTGTCCCATTTAACTCTGACTTTACCCCTAGCATTAGTTTCATGAGCCCACAGAAACCTTCTCATCATTCCTTCAATCTCTTCCAACACATTAGCCGGCAGTATGAACATAGATATCCAATAGATGCAAATAGAAGATAAAACAAACTTAACCAACTGCAGCCTACCAACAAATGATCAGAAACTTGTTTTTCCAGTTATCCAACCTCTTTCTTACTTTTTCAATTAGCATAATGCAGTCTTTATAGTACAACCTACTAGATAGAAGAGGAACACCAAGATACCTAACAGGAAGAGAGCCAGGATTGAAAGGCATAATGGCATCCAACACTCTCTTGGTACTCTCAGCAACACTGCCATAGAAAACTGTGCTTTTTAGCTGATTTGGAACCAAACCAGAAGCCCTACTGAGCTCAGTCAAAGCATTCTTAAGAATTTGCACAGATTTCTTATCAGCCCTGCAGAACAGCATCAAATCATCAGCAAAACAGAGGTGTGTTAGATGAATTTTCTCACATTTCCAATGATATTGAAAATCATTGTTGCCCCTGATATGTCTTTTGATCATTAAAGTCAGCACCTCCATGACCAATGTAAAAAGATAAGGTGACAGAGGGTCACCCTGTCTCAAACCTCTTAAACCCCTAAAAAACCCATGTTGCTGACCTTCAAAGTTAATAGAGAAAGAAGCAGTATTCAGGCACTCCATGATCCAACCAACCATAGTCCTGGGAAACCCAAAGTACCCTAAAATAGTTTTCATGAAATCAAGGTCCACAGTATCATAGGCTTTTTGAATATCTATCTTGTAAGCCACCTTTCCACTCCATCCCTTTCTATTATACTGCCTAACAAGCTCCTGAGCAAGAAGAATGTTATCACTAATTTGCCTTCCAGGGATGAATGCACTTTGATTCACATCCACAACTGAACCAAGCACCCCCTTAATTCTGTTGCAGAGAATTTTACTAATACACTTGTATATAACATTACAACATGCAATGGGCCTAAAATCAGTAACACAAGAGGGATTGCTAACCTTAGGGACTAGAGATATGGAAGTGTTATTAACCTCTTTTAGAAGTTTCCCATTGTTGAAGAATTCCAAAACAGCATCACACACATCATCTTTCACAACTCCCCACGCAGCCTTAAATTTTTTTGCAGTGAACCCATCTGGCCCAGGGGCTTTATCATCATCAATACTCATCAGAGCATCTTTAATTTCAGCTATAGTCACAGGACAGATCATAGCATCAGCAGCTTCAAGGGGAATAGTGTTGACAAAAAGAGATTCAGGGTCAGAAATTTCCACCACAGAGCCCTTTCTTCCTAAAAAATTACTAAAGTGCTTAACAAAAGCTTCAGCAATTTGATCTCCATAATACTCCTCACCATCAACATCTTTAATCATGATTATCTTTCCTCTTTCCTTTCTCTCTTTGACTGCAGCATGAAAAAACTTGGTGTTACTATCCCCATCACTCAACCAATTAATTTTGGACTGCTGCTTGTTAAAATGGTATTCATCAATCAAGGCATCTTTATAAGCATTCAAATAGACACCCTCTTCATCCCTTAGAGAACCATTACCAGGATCATCTACCATTTCTCTTTGAATTCTTTCCAACTCAAACCTAATTTTCTCAGCCCTCTCAAACAAATTACCATGACAAAGATTGAGTTTCCTCAAAGGAGTCTTTAGACCCTTTAATTTAGAGACAAGCTGAAACATTTTAAAACCCATAAATTTCTTCTGCCACCCCTCAGCAACAATTTCATGAAACTCAGGCTTTTTTGTTAAGTAGTTCATGAATCTAAAAGCCTTACCCTTCTGCTTACATCTATCACCAAACTGCAGCAACATTGGAGAGTGGTCAGATGAATAAAAAGGCAAGAATTCCACAACAGCTTTCTCAAAGTTAACATTGAAATTTTGATTGGCAATCACTCTATCAAGCTTCTTAAGGATACCACAACCAGTCTTTGGCTTACTGGTCCAAGTGAACTTCATTCCATGATACCCACAATCACTTAGCCCACAAGAAGAGAGACAGTCCCTGAACTGAGTGATAGAGGAATTCATCTTAGAGTTGATAAATGTAGACTCAGCAGGGTCAAGAATTATATTGAAATCCCCCATACAAACCCATGGTAACTCATTAATCATTTGACTATGACACACAAGGTCAAGCCATAACAGCTTTCTTTTGACATGAGTAATATGCCCATAGATAAACGAGCAAAGAAAGCTCTCCTTACCCTCAAGTGAATTAACCACACAATGCAGAGCCTGATCATTCTTGTCTATAACCTGAACATCAGCCTTGGTAGAGTCCCATCCCACTATTATTCTGGCCCATTCCCTACAACAATCCACATTAGAGGCCCAATTCCAATGACTATTAACTTGTTTGGTAACCAAGTCAATTTTGCTTGAACCTAATCTAGATTCAATGATACCTCAAAGCCAAATATGCTCCCTCAACACTTTTTTGACCAAAACAATCCTATCCAGATTGTTCAACCCTCTAACATTCCAGGCAAGAATCTTCATTTCAAAGATTCCTCATGAGACCCACATACCTTCACTTCATTCTCCTGTTCCACATTATTTTCCATTAAGTCATCTTGCATCTCACAAACTTCCTCAGCATTCCTTTCATCCTCAAGAATACACTGCATGCCAGCATCAAACCCATTTTTATTACATAAGATCATAAACAATTTTCTCTGAGCAAAACTCCATGCACTTCTTCTTTCAAAGGGAGGGACGAGCTTATTAGTCACATAAACAACTACCTCACCCTTCTCCTCCTCAGACAAACTTTTATAATAGCTTTCCAAAGTTGTAGTAAGAATTTTTGATTTATTGACAGGAATAAACTCCTCATTAGGCTGGAATATGGAGTTACTATGTGTAACATTAGTAATGTCAGTTGTGATATCCTCCAGCACATTGAAAGAATTATAAGTCTTTAGAGGAACAGACTTATCAGGAGGAACTGACTTCCTGTTCTGCAACTGACCCTTATCAACAACCATTCTGTCACAATGCTTTTTCTCCTCCTGCACTTTACCACTGTTGATTGGTTTACCATTCCCCTAAATTCCCCTTATACCCAATTTTTGGTCCACCTTTTTCTCCTCACCATGAATCCCTTTATTAGTAGCCTTAGTCTGTACCAAACTGCTGTTAACCTCCACCTTCTTCTGGTCAGCCTGATTAATCACAGGTGTTCTGCAAGCAGATACTTAGCCACTACTGACTTTTTGCCATTCCTGTTGACAAGATCTCATAGCAGAACTACTAGAAGAATTAACTGTAGGCCCTTTATTTCCCTTACCATTGTTCCCCTCATGATTCTTTAAGTTAGACTTCCTAGTGCCAGAATTCTTTTTGTTAAATACCACTTGAAAACCTTCATCATCAACCCCAGGCTTTCGAGCACCTGACCCCTTGTTATCATCAACTCTCCCCACATTACTATGAGTATTTCAGGTCACAGGTTTAGCGCTAGCAGGAACAGGAACAGCAACATTGCTAGGAGCATTAACAGGGGGATCACTCACAGCAACAATGTTAACATCCTCCTGGGCAGTATCAGGATCACTTGTAGTAGGTTCAGAGATTGATTCCACACCATTAACAACCTTTTCTCTTTCCAACAGTATAGCCATAAACAAGACAATGATGACAGCTAACTAGTAGTTTAGAGAACTCAATATGAATATCTATGCTCTTTTGAAATCCATACTCATCCACAGGATAGAAAGCCTTCACAAAACAAGGATAAGCTTCATGAACAGGAACCTCAATCAAAACTCTGGCAAAGCTTGCATTCTCCTTCTTACTACATTTCTCAGCAGTGATGCTGTCAAAAGTGATTGGCTTGCCCAAGCAACTAGCTATACTGCAAATACTCTCCACATTCCACATTTCCAGTGGGAGGCCATGAAATGTAACCCAGTTAGGAACCACCTTAGGCTCAACTTTTTCTAAAACCATACCTACCTCCCAATGATGAACACACAAAGGAATACTTCTGATAGCCCAAGGTCCAGATTTCAAGACATTCATAGGACCATTCTCATCTTTAAACTTGAAGTAAAAAATCCCCTTTACCATTAGTAGTAACTTCCTCAATCCCAAAAGACTTCCACATTTTAGAGATATGAAATCTAACCCACCCAATCATACACATAGTACCAATAAAATACCCATACAGATGATTTTTATATACTTTCCTAGTTTGTTCAATAAACTTGGGGTTTATAATCATGACTTTTTCACCACTAGGAAGAATAGCAGGAGGAATAAACTTCACCTCCTTCAACTCCTAATCAACGTCATCACTTTGTACCACATTAGCATAAGATTGTTTTTGTTCCTTCTTTTGCTCCTCCTCTTTTCTTGACCTCTCTTCCTTGGCAAGTTGCTTACTTAAAAAACCTTCCACATCCCCATTAGGAGCATGTTTAGCAGTAAACACAGCACCAGCATCAGAGGGGAGATTTTTGAATGCCTCACATTTAGTTTCATCAACATGGCCAGCTTTATTTTTCACTATCATCTCCCTTTGAAGCTTTTTTGCTTTGGCCAATTGATTATGTTGCTCAACTAAAATTTCCCTCATACTTTTCTTGACTCTCCTGACATGATCATACTTGATTAAAGGAATTGAGCCAGCACCCTCAGCACTACTCTCCTCCATTCCATTCTGCACCATAATAACATCAGAATCCAGGTGAGCAGGAGGGCTGTAATCAGGAGATACATCAGCTTTCCCCATATTGAAAGTAAAACAAGTGAGAGAAGAGGAAATCAGATCATAGGTAGTAGCCAACCTTTCCAATTTAGATTTAGTATGGCTAAGGCTAACCATCCTTTGTTGTTCTTACCAGTATTTAGCTGGGTGTGCTGTGTTTTTTTATTTGTGTTTTACTCTTTGGGGTATGCCCCTTAGAGAACTAGTAGAGATTTCACTCTACTACTTGTGCTTTGAACGTTTCTGTTAATATATAAAATCACCGGGGTAACCCTTTACCAAAAAAAAAGGCTAACCATCCTTCTTCCTAAACTAGCATCAATATAAACTGAATTCTTACCCTCACCATTTGAAACATACTCTCTAAGTTTCTTATCATTACCAGCCTTAAAGTCAACAGGAATCACATCAAGAAATCTGTTCTGAAGATCAAACAAATGCTTTTCTGTATAGTCCATTTTCCTTTTAATCTTAACTGCAATTTTCCTTAAAATATAAGCAGAGTAAAATGTGAACAATGCAGTTAGAACATGATCATCTTCATTAAATAGACTGTCACAAGAGAATTCTGTCCCCGAAGAAAAAATGCTACTATATTTCATATGAACATACCTATTGACCCAGCAAGACTCAACAGGTACAATGGTTTCAAAATTGTTACCAGTTATGGAAATACATTTAGCAGCCATAGGCAAAATAAAAACCCCAAAGTTACCTTCCATGTAACAAGCAACATCCTTTGACAGGTTCATATTACTCAAATAACCTTGATATCTAGCAACAAATTACAATTCATCCTGATGCAAAACAATAAACTCCACCATTGATTTCATAAACACAGGATCAGTATTTTTAAAACTGAAAAAAATCCTCCATAGCCTCATCAACCTCTTCTTTTGAAGCAGAAATTGAGCCCATTCCCTCATTCATAATAGCCTTAGTATTCTCAGACCCCTTATCCATTAACTCGGCTTTACGCGAAACCAAATTGCAGTTCATAACATCGGTGACAAACAACTGAGCCCTAATCTCAATTTTGAAATTACCATTCTCATATCGAGGGATTTCAACCATGCTATTTCCTTTCCAATCATCTCTCAAATCAGATTTACACATTCGCACAAATTCAGTACTAGAGGATGAAGGTAAGCTGTCGATTACCTCATTAATTTCAGAAACATTGTAATCAGAGATATCGGCTGTCAAATCTGTACTAATCGGGTCCTTAATAACTAAAGAATCATTTACGTCACAAGACTTATTCATTACATTATCCGACACATTAATTGCGTTAATTGAAGCCTCCATTATTGCCGGATCTAGATTTCGATCCTGTTCAGCAGCGCTAGACACCTCCTTCAATGTCGAATTGAACAATTTTTGAAAATTCAGCGGACACATAGACCTTTGAACACAACCCCTCATCACCGGGATCAAGCATATCAGCAGATTGGACCACGAGGAGTGGATCCAATCGAGATGAATCCATGGAAACACAATCAATAAACGGATTTGGCCGCTAACAATACTCGTACCCTACCAATATCTCAGTCGATTAAAAACCAGCGATTAAAGGTAGAAATCACAGGATTGCTAGTCTAGAGATCGATTCAGGATGAAGAACAAGAAAATCGACAAAATCGCCAAAATCGCCAATTCTTACCGTAGAGATTAATGTATTTTTCATTTCTTTTCGCGGGGGGGGGGGGGGGGAAGCATTCAAATTCATGGGGGGAAATTCCTTATATATAACTTGTGGCTCAGAATGGTACTCAAAAGTTCTCAAACCCAATTGGTTCTCAAATGATCCTCTACCTATATATATATATATATATATATATATATATATATATATATATAGGGAGAGGATCATTTGAGAACTAATTGGGTTTGAAAACTAAAAAGAACCATTCTAAGCCACTAGTTTATATATATGGAACCCCCCCCCCCCCCATGAATTATAGTGGTCCCCACCTAAAATTAGTGGTTGAGATTTAGTTCTCAAAAGTTTTCAAAACAAAAAGTTCTCATTTGAACCTAACCCTATATATATATATATATAAGGAGAGGATCATTTGAGAACCAATTGGGTTTGAGAACTAAAAAGAACTAATCTCAGTCACTAGTTTATATATATGGACCCCCCCCCCCCATGAATTATAGTGGTCCCCACCTGAAATTAGTGGTTGAGATTAAAATCTCAAACGTTCTCAAAATAAAAAGTTCTCATTTGAACCTAACCCTATATATATATATATATATATATATATATATATATATATATATATATATGGTTAGGTAATGAGAACTTTTTGTTTTGAGAACTTTTGAGAACTAAATCTCCACCACTAATTTCAGTTGGGGACCACTACAATTCATGGGAGGGGGTATATGTAAATATAACTAGTGGCTTAAAATGGTTCTCAAAAGTTCTCTCAACCAATTAGTTCTCAAATGATCCTCTCCCTATATATATATATAATATACAATCAAATTTCATGATGAATAGTATATTTTTAGCTTTTCAAACTTTGGCCACGTGATTTTGGTGTGTTGACGCTTTCTACCCTTTTAGTTTTTCAAACTTTAGCCACATGATTTTGGTGTGTTGACGATTTCTACCCTTTTAGTTTTTCAAACTTTGGCCACATGATTTTGGTGTGTTGACGCTTTCTACCCCTAAACTTTTACGATTTGTTTCTTTTTTCTTTTTAACGAAATAGTAAACTTTTAGTTTTCGTAGTTTGATCACATTGTTTCATACTCTTACGTTTTATACCGTTTAGCTTTTAAATTTTTTTTATTTTAAGTTTTGTTGTCTTCTATTTTGGCCATGAAACTTTTAACTTTTTTACTTTCGTTTTTAGTATATTTTTAAAGTTTTATACTTTCACTACAAGACTGTTAGACTTTTACGTTTTATACCCCTTAACTTTTTTACCCTCTAACTTTTAAACTTTTTTTTTGTTTTAAGTTTTGTTGTCTTCTACTTTGGTCACGAAACTTTTAACTTTTAACTTTTATACTATCGTTTTTAGTATATTTTTATAGTTTTATACTTTCACCACAAGACTTTTAGACTTTTACGTTTTATACCACTTAACTTAGTATATTTTTATAGTTTTATACTTTCACCACAAGACTTTTAGACTTTTACGTTTTATACTCCTTAATTTTTTGATCCTCTAACTTTTAAATTTTTTTTGTTTTAAGTTTTTTGTCTTCTACTTTGGGCACGAAACTCTTAACTTTTTCTACTTTCGCTTTTAATATACTTCTATAGTGATATAGTTTAATCACGAGACTTTTAAACTTTTACGTAAAATACCGCTTAACTTTTTTACTTTCGTTCAGTATACAAATTCAACCCCGCAGCAACGTGCGGGGTGGGTAAACATCTCGTATATATATATATATACATATATATATATATATATATATATATATATATATGGGAGAGGATCATTTGAGAACTAATTGGGTTTGAGAACTAAAAAGAACTAATTTTAGCCACTAGTTTATATATATGGAAAACCCCCCATGAATTTGAATGCTCCCCCCTTGAAAATTAGTGGCCCAAATTGGTTCTCAAAAGTTCTCAAAAGAAAAAGTTCTCATTTGAACCTAACCCTATATATATATATATATATATATAGAGAGAGAGAGAGAGAGAGAGAGAGAGAGAGAGAGAGAGTTGGGTTATAATACAAAGTACTTTTTACGTGAGAAGTGTGAGAAGTGGTTGATATGTTAATTTTTAAAACATGATATTGTCTTTTTATTATATTTTAGGTAAATAAATGACAATCCTAAAATAAATACACCATCCATTGAATTCCAAACACTACCAAACACCATTTATTAAGAATTATTAAAAGGGCACTGTGTTAGGATATTATTACACTGTGTTTACATTGTGTTATCCTTTAACTCTAATTTTGATAAACATATGACATTTTAATATGGAAAAAACAATGTATAGTGTTATATATTTACCAAAAACATAACTAAAAGATAACACAATGCATTAAAATCTAACACATCATCCACTTCTCACACTTCTCACGCAAAAAGTACTTTGTATTATAACTCTACCCTATATATATATATATATATAGGGAGAGGATCATTTGAGAACCATTTTGATTACATGTATCCCCCCTCCCATGAATTATAGTGGTCCCCCCCTGAAATTTGTGGTTGAGATTTAGTTCTCAAAAGTTCTCAAAATAAAAAGTTCGCATTTGAACGTAACCCATATATATATATATATATATATATATATATAGGGTTAGATTCAAATGAGAACTTTTTGTTTTGAGAACTTTTGAGAACTAAATCTCAACCACAAATTTCAGGGGGGGGGGGGGGACCACTACAATTCATGGGAGGGGGGATACATGTAAATAACTTGTGGCTCAAATTAGTTCTTTTTAGTTCTCAAATCAAATTAGTTCTCAAATGATCCTCCCCCTATATATATATATATATATATATATATATATATATATATATATATATATATATATATATATAGGGAGAGGATCATTTGAGAACCAATTGGGTTTGAGAACTTTTGAGAACCATTCTGAGCCACAAGTTATATATAAGGAAATCCCCCCCATGAATTTGAATGCTTCCCCCCTGAAAATTTGAACCTAACCCTATATATATATATATATATATATATATATATATATATATATATATATATATATATATAGGGGGAGGATCATTTGAGAACTAATTTGATTTGAGAACTAAAAATAACTAATTTGAGCCACAAGTTATTTACATGTGTCCCCCCTCCCATGAATTATAGTGGTCTCCCCCTGAAATTTGTGGTTGAGATTTAGTTCTCAAAAGTTCTCAAAATAAAAAGTTCGCATTTGAACGTAACCCTATATATATATATATATATATATATATATATATATATAGGGTTAGGTTCAAATGAGAACTTTTTGTTTTGAGAACTTTTGAGAACTAAATCTCAACCACAAATTTCAGGGGGGGGGGGACCACTACAATTCATGGGAGGGGGGATACATGTAAATAACTTGTGGCTCAAATTAGTTCTTTTTAGTTCTCAAATCAAATTAGTTCTCAAATGATCCTCCCCCTATATATATATATATATATATAGGGAGAGGATCATTTGAGAACCAATTGGGTTTGAGAACTTTTGAGAACCATTCTGAGCCACAAGTTATATATAAGGAAATCCCCCCCATGAATTTGAATGCTTCCCCCCTGAAAATTTGAACCTAACCCATATATATATATATATATATATATATATATATATATATAGGGTTAGGTTCAAATGAGAACTTTTTCTTTTGAGAACTTTTGAGAACCATTCTGAGCCACTAATTTTCAGGGGGGAAGCATTTAAATTCATGGGGGGATTTCCATATATATAAACTAGTGGCTTAGAATGGTTCTCAAAAGTTCTCAAACCAAATTGGTTCTCAAATGATCCTCTCCCTATATATATATATATATATATATAGGGGGAGGATCATTTGAGAACTAATTTGATTTGAGAACTAAAAATAACTAATTTGAGCCACAAGTTATTTACATGTATCCCCCCTCCCATGAATTGTAGTGGTCCCTCCTGAAATGTCTGGTTGAGATTTAGTTCTCAAAAGTTCTCAAAATAAAAAGTTCTCATTTGAACCTAACCCTATATATATATATATATATATATATATATATATATATAGGAAATCCCCCCCATGAATTTGAATGGTTCTCAAAAGTTGTCAAAGAAAAAAGTTCTCATTTGAACCTAATATATATATATATATATATATATATATATATATAGGGTTAGGTTCAAATGAGAACTTTTTGTTTTGAGAACTTTTGAGAACTAAATCTCAACCACAAATTTCAGGGGGGACCACTATAATTCATGGGAGGGGGATACATGTAAATAAACTTGTGGCTCAAATTAGTTCTTTTAGTTCTCAAATCAAAATGGTTCTCAAATGATCCTCTCCCTATATATATATATATATATATATATATATATATATATATATATATATATATATATATATAGGGAGAGGATCATTTGAGAACCAATTGGGTTTGAGAACTAAAAAGAACTAATCTCAGCCACTAGTTTATATATATGGAAATCCCCCCAATGAATTATAGTGGTCCCCACCTGAAATTAGTGGTGGAGATTTAGTTCTCAAAAGTTCTCAAAATAAAAAGTTCTCATTTGAACCTAACCCTATATATATATATATATATATATATATATATATATATATATATGGGTTAGGTTCAAATGAGAACTTTTCTTTTGAGAACTTTTGGGAACCAATTTGGGCCACTAATTTTCAAGGGGGGAGCATTCAAATTCATGGGGGGGTTTTCCATATATATAAACTAGTGGCTAAGATTAGTTCTTTTTAGTTCTCAAACCAAATTAGTTCTCAAATGATCCTCTCCCATATATATATATATATATATATATATATATATATATATATATGGATTTAGTGCATGTGTAAATATGCACACCAACTGTTTGTAGAAATGCCTAGTTGAGATATGAAGTTGGTTTTGGACTGAGTTGAGTTGTGATGTGTTACTTGAGTGTTAAATATGATTATATGGATGTATTGTTTATCTAAAATGCTCAAGTAACTATAGGTGATTAAGAAGGAAATTCAAACTATCATGGGAATTCTAGTGTGATGACTTGATGTAACATTTAGATTGTATTTTTATCGTTACAAGTATGCAGTGATGTGAATCTATTATGTAGTATGGATAGATATCCAAGTTTAAATAATAATAGATGATAAATAATAGCGTTGTGAAATGGAATAACAATACGGTGGTTGTAGGATTTTGACCCACATTGTTTTAGTCAGAATTAATTGTTTTGAAAAGCTAGTAAGTACCCTTTTGGGGTGAAGTTGGAAGTATTTGGTCATAGTACCCAATAAGCACCATCAAGCGAGTTGATAATAGTTTAACCTTCGTGTTGATGTAGATAAATGGATTGTGATTTAGGTATCATAGTGATCCTTAAGAAGCGAGCTGATGATAGTTGAACCTTTGCGATGATGTTTATTGAACCTTTGGATCATAGTGACCTAAATGATAAGTTGATATTTATTGAACCTTGTTGTGTTAATTTTGATCTTATGGACCCTAATCAAGTAAGTTGAAGAAAGTTTACTTTGTTCCATTTATGACGAAATTTAGAATGCAATTTAGGATCTTAAGAACCCAAGCCGGAAAGTCGGTAAAAGATTGGCCTATAGTAGGAGTTGCATTATCGGGTCAATGAGTTGAGAGAAGTTGAAATAATCAACATGTGTATTAATATGAAGGTTATGTTTACTACTTTTGTCTTAGAAATAAAGATGATAGTATGTTTTTACTTGCCTAAAATGTGTGTTGAACTAGTAGGCCTGAGTTGGTCTTAAACGTTGAGATTTTACCAAGCGGGTCAACGGGTTGTAAATTTTGAGGTGTGGTGGAAGGTTTGTCGATCTTAATTGTTGTTATAAATATTGAGTCAATAGACTTTATTTTTTTTAAGTGGTTATTATCTTATGTTGCTCATAATTATTAATGTGGTCCGTTCTAGGTCACTTGGATTGAAAGTAAAGAAGACAACTACTGCGTTGAAGGTTATTGACGGTTAGGGAATTCGTAGTGATGATCAAGATAAATTTGATTTCACGTAGTCCTTGGAGTCGCTTTTATTTCCTAGCTTGTTGTTAGGTGGATTTATTTTTGGTTGTCTTTGCTTTTGGTTTGTTTTTGGCTGCATACTTTGGGGCATGTCCCAAGTATGAACTAGTAAGGTTTTCTCCTTACTACTTATGCTTTTTTGTGGTATATATATAGAATCATCAGGGTAACCCTTTACCCAAAAAGGAGAGTTGAAATGGAGTTGATGCTAAGACGGGAAAAGTCTAGAAAAATGGCTAAGTCCCAAAAAATTGGAAAAATTTTAGATGGGTGCTGGAAATTTGGTTCCAGGCGATATGCTACAAACAAAGGGAGGTGGTGGCGATATGGCACCGACCCTCATGGTACGCGAAGGACCCTTGCAAGATGCGAGGGGTCCGGTAGTTGAAATTATATTTTATTATTTCTTTTCTCATTATTTATTGTTGATATTTGTCATGAATGTCACAATTACTAACGTGCTACTGGTGTTGTGGTAGGTAAAGATTTATTGGGGTTATGGACCAGGCCAAACTTTTAAAGAACTGAACATCTAATGTGTTGCTTTTGGGTAATGTTTCTTAATTGAAAACATATTTAGTGGAAGGGTTCGATATGTATGATATGAAACATATAGAGGCCCTAGATATTTGGTGTGATCTCGTCATGGTGACGTATTTATGTTTGACTTTGTCATTAATCCTTTGAAAAATTTCTTGGAGCTATATAATGGACGTCAATATTACTTTTCAATGGAATAGGAGTTACATAAATCAACTTGTGAAGTCTAACAAAAAATAAATATAGATTAATTAACAGCAAAATCATATTAGACTTCATTTATCATCCAGTGGTAGCTCTTCAGGTTCACTTTAAGAGGTAGTTGCATCAGGAGAGTATAGATGCTCTAACTCCTCATCAAACAGTATAGGGTGATAAGCTGGTGAAGGTAGATCAGCAGGAGCATTTGGTAGGGAAATCGAAAGGTCGTCGACATGATGCCTTAGATATCGGAGAGACACTTCAGCAATATCCATCGTATCTTGAAGTTCCAAGAGGGTGTTTGTCAGCTTCCTTAGTTTCTGAATATTTTTTCTCATAAGATCGAGGTGCTCATATAACTTGATGAAGGCAGGAGAAGCTTCAAAAACTTTGTCACGTTTGAAACTTTGCTCGGTCTCCCTCTACGTCTTTTCGAGGGACCGACTTCCTCTGTAACAACCGCACCTGCAAAACCCGTATATTATATTATATAAGTTTCATGGTATATATTTTCATGCGTTATTTACACATTGTTCCAACACATGTACACACACCATACATGCATGTAACCCGAACTTATATACATAGAAAGACCATTAAGCCTTTGGCAAGTCCAATGATTACATTAAGAGCTTACGGATCACTTAAACCCTTTTGAGCTTAAGCTTGGGCAGTGGGGTAGCAACCGGTTAAATGGGTCACCCGCCCAAACCAGTTCGGCTGTAGGATGAAGATCCACTTAATTGGGCCATCCCATTTGGGTCATAACAACGGCTAAGAAACAAGCCCAAATGTATTCTCCTTTTTGGGCCACGATTAGCTAACGGGTACGTAGGCCCAATAGCCCTAGACTTGGACCGGTTGTACCTATTTAGCCCACTTGGATTAAAACACAAAAGGCCCCGATAGACAAAATTAATTTGAAAAATTATTTAAGGACGGAAGAACCATAATCGATAACGATATAATAATTGATACAATAATAACCCCCATGGTGCATGACCACCTTTATGAATTAATAACCAAATATAAATATAAATATAAATATATACATATGTGAATATATATAATAATGTGTCTAGTATCTCAACCAATCCTAATTCCAATTCCTAACTTCTCGTAAAAATCCATCCTTGACATCAGTGTAATATGTCTAGATCCAAGCCCATAAAGATCACCCACTTAAATAGTCACCATGGCCCAACCAGTTAGACCCACAAGGGAACCCAAGCCGGTGGCACAATGCACACACAAGCGCAACCTTCCATTTTTTCCTATATGACTCAATATAATGGTCTAGATTAATTTGATCCAATGGCCTGCAACACATGCAAAACTAATGACCAATATCAGCTAAATCCAATGGTCCACATTGCATGCAAGATTAAAGGCTAGGATCATCACTTCTCTCTTGATCCAGTGGTCCATAATACATGCAAGATCAATGGCCAAGATCATCCCATTCTCTCTCTCTCTCAATCTCTCTCTCTCTCTCTTGATCCAATGGTCCACATCACTCACCCAATCACAACTCATGCACTAACTCCATCACCCATTGGCCACCCAATCATAATCCATGCAAGATTCACTTCTCCTATTGGTCACACTCTTCCACACTCTACTATTGGCCACATGTCACATCAACCTCCTTTCATTAGACCACTCTCTCTCATTTCTTTCCTATGAAAGGGGCACCACCTCCTCCTCTATCCTTCACACTCACTCACATGCTCTCTTTCTCTCCCTCTCCCAACCGTATACGCCCTCTCTCCCTTCTCACATTAAAAACCAACCTCACCTATCCACTCTCTCACTCTCCCTCTTACTCTCGGCCTATAACCAGACCATCTTCCATCATCATGCCACTACTAAGCTCTCACTCACCCTTTCGGGTCACATCGCCACCACTACTTCTCCATCATACCGCCATGCAACACTACAACCACCACACCACCATGTCACCATCAAAACACCACCACCAAATCACTACACTTAGACCACTAATTGCATCACCTGCAACCACTGTATACTATCAACCTCCATCACTATGAGCCACCTCCTCTCGGTCACCATGTAACCCCACCAAAGCTACCACCTTTACCACCTTGCAACAAAACCACATGCAACCACCGTCTCACCACCTTGAGCTACTCACGTAACATTATAAACCGCCACCACACGGTTATGAAATCCCATGAAATTTGGGATATTCTATCCACCCTCGTAAGAACCATGCATGCAACATCAAGGAGGTGTTCCATCCAAATCACATCCTTGGTCTCCAAAGGTATAACCTCTACATAGTCATGCCCATTTTTCTATTACATTTTGTTATTATAAACGCATTGTTGTGTATTCTAAATCGATTGAGATCCAGACTAAAGTAATATAAAAAAAATAAAGTGTTACACGACATTATCATAGGTTAAACACCAAATATAACACGTTAACATGTCACGCAACACAATCGGGATTAAGAAAGTCATTACATACAAATATCCGTATTATCGATGAACCAAGATAAACCAACAATATGATTTTGGATAATTGATAGCCCCAACAAAAACCGGACCAACAACAATTTTGAATCAGATCATTATTCTTAAATGGGACTATGGCCCAAAACAATACAAATACCATTTTATTTTAACTAACGGGTTCGAACCATAACATTTTCAACCAAGGACCATTTAAGGATTTTTAAATGGTATTTTAAAAATACGAGAACATAGAGGGTCAAAACCTATAGATCGGGTCAGGTTGAAACCTAACCCATTTGCAATCTGGCCTCCCAATAGGATCGCCCAACTAACCAATAAAGACGGGCCTTGCGGCCCACTATTTTCAACTAAAAACCCAAATAGTTTCGGTCCGTTGTTTAATTTAAAACCTGAAGGGCTACGACCCACAGTTATTATTCTAAATCCGAAATGGGCTCCAGCCCACTACAAACTAACTGGCTCAATGATTTCCATAAAACAATTATATCGGTCCATAAGGCCCAATACGCTTTTTAAAAGTAAACCAATCGGCCTGAAGATGTTTTACATGCATGTGAACACTGAAATTTACTAAACTAACCCACGATAACTAAACTAATATTTTCATACTTGATCTAATAAATTTCAAAGCCCATGAAAACCATTTTGAACCTAACGAGCCTACGACCCAAGTTGTGAATGCAAACCAAAGCCTAAAAACAATTTCAAAACATATTGGGCTGTAGGCCCAATCTTGACAATTAAACCGGATTCACAAATACATATTTTTCTAATGGGCTTGAAGGCCCAAAGCCACATCCTTATCAATAACCCAACATCACATCGATTAAATATAACATATTTGAAAAACATACAAACTTGGACCACCTATATCTAAGTCAACCAATCATATCCACACACGTTCTTAAAAAACTAACTAGAATCTCAATCAAACATGGAAACGCAAACTATGGGTTATTATACCCAAAACTTATATTCATTTGGTCTAATCATTAGTTTAGGTGCAAGATGTTCGAAATCAAGGAAACCCAAACTATTTTGGAAATGCAAATGCATAAGTGAGTTTCACTACTATTCCTTTTTTCCTTTAAATACTTTTTGGATACTTGGCTTTCCCATTTATTACCTTTCTAATAATTTTGGGTGATACATATTCCGTTTAATTCAATATCTTTTTATTTCACTATCGTAGTCTGTTTTATTGTACTTATCGTACTTGATGGTGTATTGGATGCTCGATACACGACAACGCATATGTTCGGACTAATGATACTTACCCAGGCTAGTCTCTCACGTAGACAATCTTAGTTCTTGGAATAGAACCACTAGTAAAATGGGTAGCGCTATTTGGGGTTAATACCCCCACATCCTTGTGCCCATGTATTTCGGGATGCCCTCACAAGGGACGAAATTTTGGCATTTGACACATCATCGCAAACCCATGGTTATGAACAAAACCTTAACCATGATTTTTGATGCATCTAAAGAGAAACTCATTTTTGTACAACAATTACTTGTGACTAAACTTGTGAACTCCCACAACTTTTTAGTTGACACAAAATCTTTTTGTGTATGTATCAGGTACCTAGCTTTGGACAGTTTGATATAGCAGACCCAACGCATATTCGCTCGCGCGCGCATGAAGATAAAATCCTAGAGACACTTAGCTTCCGTCTTAGAATAGTCTAAAATTTATATCTTGGATTTTAATTCCTTTGCTATTACTTTGTACTTTCAGAACTTTGTAATAACTTTGTACTTTCAGAATTTTAATAGAATGTATTCATTTTGGCTTTTCAAACGGATACCATCTTGGTCATCTCGGCTTCCCAAGGGCCAGGGTGTGACAGATTGGTATCAGAGCCAACATTTGACAAAGGAAATTGAATACATAGGAACCCCCAAAACAACATAGGAACCCGAAACCAAAGCCCCATCTAAAATATGTGTTGCGCCGAGCATAGGTGAAAAATGCAAACTTGGAACAAAATTTTGGGCAACCTCAACTAAATCATGTTTTGAACAAGCTTTTTGAAATTATTTATGCAACTTCTAAAACCTATTTATAAACAACTAATGTCTTAGAATAGAAACTTTTGCAAACAAACTTTTTGGAATCCATTTAAAGTTTTGGACGAACTTCCAATAATTGCTTTTGTGATAATCAAACGGGTAACACTTTGAAAACAAAACTTTTTAGTAAATGTTTTGAAACACTATTTTGAAGCAAAAACTTTGCAAACAACTTGAAACACTATTTTGAAATAACTCAACAATTTATACCCATATGTGTAGCTTACACACTCAACCTTGTTTACTTATTTATTTTTGAAAATGCTATAATGGTCGACCGCATAATTATTAGGCTTTTTTAAAATCCTTAGGTGATAAGGTGCCACACGTAGAAAATTCTAGGACCTCTACATACTCAGATTTCTAAACATAAACGATTTGTTTCTTTAACTAAGTGTTTTATCGTGCCATGACATTTCGCCAACTATTTGGAAACGACAAACTTTTGCATGATCCCTTAGTTTAGAACTCAAACTTAGTATTTTAGAGTCTTTACTTATGCCTCTAGTTTTAGGCGGTCGAACACCGATGCACCTAACCAACAAAGTAATGACGACCAATAAATTCAAGTACACAACACAATAATATTTAAGGACGAACGAAACACAATGGAACACGTATTTACTAAGGGAAACCAATAGGATACGTTTTGTAAGGGAACTCGATGATTGCACAAGAGCTCGTGTAATCGTGGACTTGTCATACACACTGATTCTAGAGTGTGACCCAAGGGTAGAATCCTAGATGCAACGAACAATTGGAAACAATGCATTTATAACACACTATTTATGCGCGCCATTGGGTTGTGTCCTAATCAATAAACGTTCAAGCAAAGTTATTCAACAAACAACTAAACACACAAATATGCACTCACGGGTATGATCCCTAACCCAATCTAAACAAAAACAAATTCTTAGTGACTAAAAAACTCCAACCAAATACTTGAGAATCACGAGACATGTGTTCTCCAAACAACAAACATACACCAAACATTGCCATATAAATGCAAAGCATAACATTTCCGTAGCACAAATATGCACACAAAAAAAAGACTTGAAAGAGACCATCGAAAGAGTTTTTAGCAATTGGTAGGGTTCTCTCTGGTCCTAGGGCGATTTTGGCGATTTCTAACTCCCAAGATCGTCTTTCTATGGCTTGATTCCTGCTTTGATCTTGTTACACTGTCTTGCGGTTGTGATTTGCTCCTAGCAATCCTGTGATTTCTTCCTCTAATCATTAACTTAGTACGAGTGTGTTAGCGATTTCCGGTAAATTAGGGTTTGAGTTTTTCAAGTCCTGGTTTGTTCGTTAATCGTATAGCACCCTGTGATTGAGTTAGTTGAGAGATTGGGAGGGTACGAGTATTGTTAGCGGCTCTATTGCATCGTATACGGTGTTCATTTCTGTCGGGCAATCCTTAATCGTTTTCTTGTTTGATTAGGGTTTGTTCTCCGTTGTCCGGATTCACTTTTTACTCGCCTTGTGTATAACTGTCGGTTCTATTATCCACATTGAGTTAAGCTGCATCTGCTGTAGATCCTTAACTTGATTTGGGTGTGGAACGAACGTGTTAGCACTGTTGGTGTGTGATTAGGGTTTCAACGGGTCTTCTTGTACGTCTCGTGCATGGCTACCAAAAACCAGCCACCTGACAAGAAAAATTCAACTTCTAACAAGTTTACGAATCTGAAACAAGTGGATGGTAAACCTATACCTTCTCGTGGGCTAATGAAGAATATTAGTGAGGGGACGAAATCGGGTACTCATGTGATTACGGCTAAGGATGATAGTGGGGTGAAAGTAGGGCTGACGTCACTCGCTAAGGAAGGGACCGGTTTTAATGACTCGCTGGTAACTTTGTCTCCTGATATGGATCAAAATTCGGAAATACAGCCTCCACAGGTTGTAAATTCTTCAAAAAGCAATAGAGAGGATAACCCTGGTAATAAGGATGGAAATTTGAATGACGAGAAAAGAACTGAGCTGAATAAACAACCTTCGGCCACTGCTGGCAATGTTTCATTCGCATTTAAGGTAATGGGTGTGTCAGCGTCACGCACAATCAACTTTTGGGCGTTAAGCTCGTCACACACTCAGGATAGGATTGATGTTGTGCTGCCTAAGGAGTCTGTAAGGAGTGTGCAAAAGAAGCTCTCCTACACATTGTTTGGTTATTTTTTGGGGGATAGGTTTGCTTTTCCTGTTGTCGAGTATTATGCTAAGCAGAATTAGAAGAAATATGGGCTTCAGAAAACTATGATGAATGCAAACGGGTATTTTTTCTTTAAATTTGTTGATGAACAGAGAATGATTAAGGTTTTGGAAGGAGGTCCTTGGCAGATTCGAAACAGGTCCCTGTTTCTTAATTTATGGAGCCCAACTACTCAGCTCAAAAAGGAGGACATTAAGAAGGTCTCGGTTTGGGTAAAATTTCATGATGTCCCCCTGGCTGCATTTACTGCTGATGGGTTGAGTATGATAGCCACTAAAGTTCGTGAACCAAAGAGACTAGATGCCTTAACAAGTTCCATGTGTTATGATTCATGGGGAAGAAGTAGCTTTGCTAGAGCGTTAATTGAAATATCTGCTGATCATGAATACATGTAGTCTATAAAGGTTAGTGTTCCGGATCCTGATGGTGAGGACTACCTTGTGGAAACGATACATGTTGAGTATGAGTGGCAACCTCCAAGGTGCAACAAGTGTTGTGTGTTCAGTCATGATACGGATCATAGTCCCCATAGAGTAAAAGCACACCAAAAGTATCCGATGAATCAGATGGATGAGGAAGGGTTTGTGGAGCCTAATAAGAGGAAGGTAGCTAAAAAGGGTGTACCGATTAAAAATCAAAAGTCTAAACTTGTTTATAGACGACCTGTGAACATCAAAGCTTCGGATCAAGGGGCATCTTCGAGTAGTAAACCGATAACAGAGAGCAAAGAAACACGCAAGGATTCGATGGCTAATGTATAGACACATAATCCGTGTGACATATTGGAAGGGGGAGAGGACCGTGTCATTCAGATGGAGGAGCTTCAGAACTTGGCTAGGAAGATAAGGGATGGAAATAACAACAAGCTGAGTTTTTCGGACATTGATGTGTTGGATGAGACTAATGGAACGACATCGTTTATGGCCTCGGGGCTAAATCTGAACAAAAAAGGGGCAAGCACTCCTTCAGGACAGGTTCCCCATGATTAGTCTTGGTACTTGGAATATTAGGGGGTTGAACTGCCCTCTGAAACAAAAGGAGGTTCGTTACTTAGTCCGGGAACATTCGTTAAATTTTTGTGCTGTGTTGGAATCACATGTGAGTGTTAAGAAGCTGTTTAGGGTGTGTGGTGATATCTTCAAATCGTGGGACTGGGCTTCTAACGGCGGGGTTTCGCCAAAGGGAGCTCGTATTATTGTGGGGTGGGATAAAACTGTCATGGATATCATGGTCCTCTTCCATTCGGACCAAGTTATGCACCTCTAATTGATTTTCAAACATGATAAAAAAAATTACCTTTCGTTCGATTGTTTATGCGGGAAATTACTACATAACGAGACGTCAGTTATGGGATGATCTTCTCAGGTTCAAAAGTGTTGCGAGTACTAGCCCTTGGATTGTGATGGGGGATTTTAACTCTACCCTTTTCCTTGA
Organism: Deinandra increscens subsp. villosa; assembly: GCA_039602395.1. Lineage (NCBI taxonomy): Eukaryota > Viridiplantae > Streptophyta > Magnoliopsida > Asterales > Asteraceae > Deinandra > Deinandra increscens. Next base: position 32,571,998 of record JBCNJP010000012.1, read on the forward strand.
TGATAAGGCGGCGAGCTCCTCATCTCTGGATATTAGCATGCGTGAGTTTAGGGACTGTGTCACTCGGTGTGAATTAACTGATCTTAAAGGAATGGGAATGCACTATACGTGGACTCAAAAACCAAGGAAAGGGATAGGGACGCTTAAAAAACTGGATAGGGTCTTGACGAATGATAAATTTGTGGTGGAGTTCCCTAATGCTTTTTCGATGTTTCAGCCATATAGAGTATCTGACCATTGCCATAGTGTTGTTAAGTTTACTTGCGACGGGCCTCCAAAACCGAGGACATTTAAATTTGCTAACTTCCTTACGTCCAAGCCTGGGTTCATGGAAACGGTTCAACAAGCTTGGGAAATTAATTTCAAAGGAGTTCCTCAATTTTGTGTTGTTAAAAAGCTTAGGCATTTGAAATCTCCCCTTTGTTCTTTGTTGTTTAAACAAGGGAACCTGCATGAAAAAGTGAGTAAGTTAAGAGAGGAGTTGGATGAGGTTCAAAGGGCTATGGATGAGGACCCGTTTAACCTGATCCTGAAAGCGAAGGAGGCCAAACTCCTTAATGAATTCCAAATTGCTAGTCTTGATGAGGAAAGTTTCCTAGAGCAGAAATCCAAGGTCCATTGGCTTGCCGTGGGCGGTCGAAACACCTCCTACTTTCATAAATCTTTAAGGATAAGAAACCATATGGGTCGGATTGATGTTATAAAGGACACTGCTGGTGTGTTTCATGAAGGTGCTGATGTTCCTACCATTTTTGTGGCTCACTATACCAACTTTTTCGGAACCCAAGGTGCGAGTACTATTATGCCGCCTTCCTCTTTGTTCACTAAAAAACTTGATGATGAGGCTGCTATGCACATGACTCGTCCAGTTGAGGATTGGGAGATCCGGGATGCGATGTTTGGGATCGATAATGTTAAAGCTCCAGGTCCGGATGGCTTTACTTCAGCTTTCTTTAAGAGTGCTTGGCCGATTGTGGGGAAGGATGTTACGCATGCCATTCGTGATTTTTTCCAGTATGGTAAGCTTTTGCAAGAACTCAATCATACTATTATTGCTTTGGTGCCTAAAGTGACAACTCCTGTTAACATTACTGATTATCATCCTATTGCTTGTTGCAATGTCTTGTATAAGTGCATAAGTAAAATTATAGCGGATCGGATCAAGGGCTATTTGGGGGATATTGTGAGTGCTAATCAATCTGCTTTTGTTCCCGGATGGCTCATTACGGATAATATTTTGTTGTCTCAAGAGCTTATGCATAACTACCACCGGAATGTGGGTGAGCCAAAGAGTGCTTTAAGGGTTGATATCCAGAAGGCATATGATACTATTGACTGGGGTTTCTTAAATCACATTCTTTGTTGCTTTGGGTTTCCGGATTTGATGGTGAATTGGATTATGACTTGTATATCTACTGTGTCTTACTCGATATGCTTAGAGGTAAGCGGGGGTTAAGGCAGGCTGATCCAATGTCCCCCTATCTTTTTACCTTGGTTGTGGAGGTCTTAACTCTCATGCTTAAACGAGATGTGGAAAGGGGTCCTTTTTTCAAGTTTCATAAGAAGTGTAAGGATCATAAGATTATTAACCTCTGTTTTGCTGATGACCTGTTCCTATTTGCTCATGGAGATACCAGATCTGCTACCTGCTTGATGCGGTCTATGGATGATTTCTCTAAGATGTCTGGTTTAGTTCCCAGTCTCCCGAAAAGCACTATATTATTCTGTAATGTGGGGAATGATACTAAAGCTGCTATCCTAAACTGTTTTCCCTTTAAAGAGGGAAATCTTCCGGTTAAGTACCTTGGGGTGCCTTTGATCTCTTCTGGATTACGTTATCGGGATTGCCACCCGTTATTAGAAGCTGTTGATAATCGTATTTCAAGTTGGAGGAACAAAAGTCTATCCTTTGCTGGTCGTCTCCAACTCATCCTCTCTGTCCTTTCCTCCATGCATATATACTGGGCATCGGTCTTTCTTCTCCCTGCTAGAGTTGTTAATGAGCTAGAGGCTAAGATGAGGGGTTTTTTGTGGTCCCAAGGAAAACGTGTGAAAGGGGCTGCAAAAGTATCATGGAATGTGGTATGCCGGCCAAAAAGTGAAGGAGGGCTTGGAATCTGATGTATTATAGATATGAATCGGGCTCTCTTCGCTAAGCACGTGTGGAGTATCCTCACAAGAAGGAGTTCGCTTTGGGTTGATTGGATATATACTTACAGATTAAAAAACGCACTTTCTGGAATTGCAAAACTGATGTCTCTAGTAGTTGGAGCTGGAGGAACCTCATAAAGATTAGTCCCCTTATCCATAATTACACCTGCATTACCGTTGGGAATGGCCTAGACACGTCTGCTTGGTATGACACTTGGAGTGATATCGGCCCCTTGGCTAATATTCTCACATCTAGACAAATTCATAATGCGGGGTTTAACATCTACTCTCGTCTTGCTGATGTTATTGTGGATCCCAATTGGAATTGGCCGTTGGATTGGGTTACTCGTTCTCCTATATTAAACAGTATCCATATCCCGGAGCTTAGTTATGGTGCTGACAAACATTGGTGGAAAGTGGCAGATACTCGTGTTGAATTCTCCACTAACACGGCTTGGAACTCCCTAAGGCAACCCCACACTGAAGTCCCTTGGAAATATCTGGTTTGGTTCACGTCATGCATTCCTAAACATGCTATTTGTCTTTGGCTGGTCATTAATGGTAAACTGCGAACCCAGGATAAGTTGCTACGCTAGAACTGGAAAAAGGGGTGTATGAACATGATGTGTTGTCTTCTTTGTTACTCTCACATAGAGTCTCATAACCATCTCTTTTTTTGAGTGTCCTTTCTCCAAAAAGGTTTGGGAGATGGTTAGGAGAAACATTCCGATCAAGATGCCGACGAACTGGACTACTGTTGTCAATTGGTATGATTCAAATCCGCAGTCCAAAGCTCTCTCTAATGTCGCTTGTAAGCTTTCTGTGGCATCCGTTGTTTACCACGTTTGGAGGGAACGAAATAATCGGTTTCATGGTAACATAACTCGACAGCCGAACAAGGTTGTAGGGGATATTATATCTGATGTTCGCTACAAATTACTGGGATTAAAGTGCAAGTCTGGTGGTCGGGATAAAAACGTCCTGCTCATCTGAAGTACTTTGGGATTCGTGGTTTTTGATGATAGAGGCTAATTAGTCTAGTGTTGTTTTTTCTTGGTATGTTACCAGTCTGTAACTGGGTGTGCTATGTTTTTATTGGTTATCCTCTTTGGGGTATGCCCCTTAGAGAACTAGTAGAGATTTCACTCTACTACTTGTGCTCTGTTTTTGGTTCGTTAATATATAAATCACCGGGGTAACCCTTTACCCAAAAAAAATATGCACAAAAAACTTCACTCATGCGTCGAAAAACTCAAAGTATATGAACAAACATGGATAATCCTCCAATCTTAACACGAAAAAAATGACAACACTTAGCACACAAACTATAACACGCATGCAAACCTCGAATTTCGTGTCTTCTTGAACACAAAACACACGTTGCACACAATGAAACAATGGGTAATGATACCCTTAGCACACGCGAAATAACCAAAAACGTTAAAAGAAAAAGTTCACAACCCAAATCCCTTTATGCACACGACGAATCTTCAATTTCAAACAAAAATCATCATCCTCTTGCTACTTTTACCCCACTTTTCACCAAGTGACACGTATACACACCAAACAACTATGCTAATTTCTCCACATTCGACCAACTTTGACAATGATTTAACTCTTACCAAACATTCATTCTTGAAAATACTTCCTTTTGTAGTTATTTCTTTGTGAATCATGCCACGTTTCACTCATTTAATCCTTGTTCCAACTTTCTATTATTTCCACAATCGCTAGAATCTACTATGACTACGACTAAGGCATAACAACGAACGAATAGGAACTTCTTTTCAATGAATATACTTACATTTGTACCTACTCCCAACATTACTTTTTCTCCAACTATTTTCTCATTGCGAATGAATTCTTGAAATATCTACCTTCATCCATACTTATATTTCATTCGACTATGTCTTTTCGTAAGAGGAAAGTCATTTGGAAAAGGAACGACGTGCTACACAACAAAGAGCACATCCTTCGCCTCTTATGGGCTAAACTTGCTTCATAAAATCATCCTATACTTTCATACAAGAAACCCATGACCCTACCCTCTTAGCTTGTCCTCATCATAAGACATTCACAACACACCTTGATCCTCTCTCAACCTCATAAACCCCTTTTGCCTCTCTAGGAGCTTGTAAACTCTCTGTCATATGGGCAAACCTAGCATTACATCCTTCTCACAAGGCGCCAGACTACACTATAATCTAGGAGGTCAACGAATGGAAGCCTGAAGAATGATCCTTGGAGGAGCAAAGATTTCTACATGTGTGCGCATGCTGGAATGAAGGGACAACAAGTCCAACCTATAAGACTCTTGCAAGAAAGATCATCTCCCTTAACAAACAACCGTAGGCCACAAGCCCAATGCATAATCAACTTCTTCCCTCAAAATAGTACTCGTGCATCTTTCTTTTCTCCTTTCCCCTTGATCCTCGCTAGACGACGGTACGAAAAACGTCTTAACATGGGAAGCCTACCTTGGAACCACATTGTTGGAACTTATATGTTGGTGACAACTCAAACACTTCACCGTTGAGCCTTGCTGGTAAAGACATCCTGAAGATTTGAAGCTTAATGCAGATCTCAAGATTATGTCAAGAATTTGTGTAAGTAAGAAAGAAGACCGTTAAGACTTATTTCATACGATGTTGTGACAACCCGTAAGTTCCTGGTTTACTTTAATATTATATATACGTGCATTTATCTGATTTCCTGTGTGCATTAGGCTTAATTTATTCAAATTAGGTGACATTGCATGCGAACAGAGTCAAACTAGGCTTTTCAACCCGTACTGGAAATCAACAACAAAGTTCTACGTTTATTCGAACTGGAACTTCAATAACAAGAAAGTTTCATAAAAAGTTGGTGGAACTTTAATAACAAGAAATATAAAATATCTATTTTATATTTTAAAAATATTCTTGATTCGTCATAACAAAATTCAAAACTTATTGTTTATTCAAACGACTAATTCATTTCAAAACAAGAGTTACGTTCGTTTAACTCAATCGTTTTATTCAAAACATTATTTCATTTCGACAAAAATAATCTAAACCAAATTCTGTTTGGATTGGGTATTAGCTCTGGCTTCTCTCTGGCTTCCTGGCGATTTTGGGCGAATTAGGGTTTATCCTTTTTCGTGTTCTTCCTGTTTGAGCTCTTCTGTTCTTCTTGTTATACTAAGTCAATTGTTATCTACTCCTAGTTGTCCTGTGATCGTCATCTTTAATCACTGGTTTGATACGAGTTGTGTTAGCCTTATTCTGCGAATTAGGGTTGGGTGTTTATCCAAGTCTGGTTCGTTTGTTTATGGTATAACACCCTGTGATTGAACTGGTTGAGAGATTGATGGGGTACGAGTACAATTAGCGGTGGATTCATATTGATTTTAGTACTCGTTTCGGACTTTGAGATTAGGGTTTTCTATCCGGCACTCTCTATTCATTTATCCTTAGCGTATAACGATCTGTTTTTTCTGCTGGGACTGTTTAAGTTGCATCTGTTATAGATCCTTGAACCGCTCTAGAGGAGTAACGAATCTGTTAGCGCTTGTTGGGTAGTGGTTAGGGTTTCAACGGCCTGTGTTCGTAGCATCATGAGTAATAAACCACCCGATAAGAACTCGTCGGGGCTTTTGAATCGATTGAAGAATATTGATGGGGCATCGATGCCAACCCGGGGGATTCTGAAAAACACTACTAGAGGTCAAAAGAGTGATAATGGCAAGGGTGTGGGTTTCCAGCATGGGGATGATGTTAACGTGCATGCTAAACCTAAGGAGTGTGGTGGGGGTACTGTTCCCTCTCCTGCAAACCCTAATGTGATGACGTCGACTGAAGGTGACCAGGAGAGTAGACCGGACCCAATTTTTAAACCTTCAACCGTATCTGATCCGGTTATAGGCACAACAGGTGCTGCTCCTACAATCACTTCATATGCTTCTCTTGTCACTGGAACTAATACAAGTAAGTCTGTGAATTTTCGTGCTCTTAAGTCTGATATCGCTCGTGAGGATGTGGATATTGTTATTCCTAAGGAGTCTGTTCGTCATGTTCATGCGAAGCTGTCGTTTACTCTATATGGTTACTTCTTGGGTGATCGTATTGCTTTTCCAGTTGTCGAATATTACGTGAAGCAGGTGTGGAAAAAGTTTGGGATTCTCAAAGTTATGATGAACACTAATGGGTTCTTTTTCTTTAAATTTATGGAGGAAAAGGGTATGCTTGCTGCGTTGGAGGGTGGCCCATGGCAGGTTAAGAATAGACCCTTGTTTCTTAATATTTGGACACCCACCACTCAACTTAAGAAAGATGACATTGATAGGGTGTCGGTTTGGGTCAAATTCCATGATGTTCCTCTTGCAGCTTTCACTGATGATGGCCTTAGTCTCATTGCTACCAAAGTTGGAAACCCCAAGATGTTGGATTCGCTAACAGCTTCAATGTGTATTAATAGTTGGGGACGGAGTAGTTACGCTAGAGCGCTTGTTGAAATATCGGCGGAGAAGGATTTTGTGGAGAATGTCAGGGTTGCTATTCCAGCTATGGACGATGATACGTTTGTCACAGAATCGGTTACGGTTGAGTATGAGTGGTTGCCACCTCGCTGTAAGCACTGTTGTGTGTATGGTCACCACTCGAATGAGTGTCCAAAACAAAGGAGGAAACATGCCTCACAGAAACCTGATGATGAGGGCTTCATCGAGCCGAAAGGTAAACAAGTTGCGAAGAGATCAAATGTTATACAAACCAAAGTGAAGCAAAAATTTGAATATCGGCCTGTTCATTCGAAACCCAATTCTGTCCCTAGCACTAGTGGTTTGAAAATAACTAACAAATATGACATCTTGGGTACTGAAGACTGTTGCTTGGGTTTTGAAAGGAGTCATAATGCTTTGGACGGGGCTGAATCATCATCGGCTAGGCATGGTACTTATGATACTAACAGTGGAGACAAGGGAGAGGATGATGTCGAGGAGGTGTATAATGAGACGGCTGAATTTATGGTGTCGGGGGCTACAAAAACTAGTAAAGGGGCAAGCACTCCTTCTGATAAGGTTTCCCAATGATTAGTATTGCCTCATGGAATGTTAGAGGTTTGAACCGACCTCTTAAACAAAAGGAGGTTCGTCATGTGGTTAAGGAGAATAATTTGTCTATGTGTGCTATTCTGGAGTCGCATGTGAATGTGAGTAAATTGTTTAAGGTGTGCAAGGGTGTGTTTAAGGGTTGGGATTGGACGTCCAATGGTAGTATGTGTAATAAAGGTACTCGTATAATCTTGGGATGGGATCCAGGTATCTTCGACATAATGACCATTTCTCAAACTGATCAAGTCATGCATATTTATGTGGTTTGTAAAGCTTCTCAGAAGGCGTTCTTTTGCTCAATGGTGTATGCGGACAATTACTACATTAGACGTAATATTCTGTGGATGGATCTTCGTAAACATCACTTGTTTATTAAAGATAGGCCGTGGGTGGTGATGGGTGATTTTAACTCCGCCCTAAATATTGAAGACAAAGTCGTTGGAACTTCCGGAATAGATGTGGGAATGCGTGAATTTAAAGAGTGTGTTAATGAGGTGGAGTTGTTTGATATTAACAGTTCGGGGTTTCACTATACTTGGAATCAAAAACCAAAGACAGGGATTGGTATTCTGAAGAAGATTGACCGTATTATGGGTAATATACACTTTACGGATCTTTTTCCTGCTGCATGTGCTATTTTTCAGCCGTATAGAATCTCGGATCACTCTCCGTGTGTCTTGCGTGTGATGTCTAATGTGGCCACGAAACCCAAACCGTTCAAATTCGCAAATTTTCTTGTTACTAAGCCGGGTTTTTTGGAATCTGTGGAGGAAGTTTGGGATAAAAATATTCAAGGGGTTCCTCAGTTTTGTGTTGTGAAGAAGTTAAAACTTCTAAAACCTTATTTACGTAAACTTCTTTATAAGCAGGGGCACTTGCATGATAAAGTCTCCATGTTGAGAAATAGTTTGGATGAGATTCAGAGGGCTATTGATCTGAACCCGTTTGATGACAGTCTAAGGGAGAAAGAGGCTCGCTGTCTTCGTGAGTTTAATGAATGTGCTTTGGATGAGGAGCTGTTCTTAAAACAAAAATCCAAGGTGCACTGGTTGGCAACGGGGGACTCCAACACGGCGTTTTTCCATGCTTCGCTTAAATGTCGTTCCCATCAGAGTAGGATAAATAGGATCTTGGATTCGTCTGGTGTGCAGCATGAGGGTAACGAGGTTCCGTGGGCCTTTGTTTATCATTATGAGAATTTTCTTGGGTCCGCTGGTAGTGTGGACCAGCCTGTGCCTCCGAAGGTATTCTCGAGAAAATTGGACTTGACGTCCTCGGATCATATGGTTCGGCCGGTGTCTGATAGAGAGATTCATGATATTATTTTTCAAATGGATGATAATAAAGCTCCTGGGCCGGATGGTTATACGGTTGCTTTCTTTAAGAAGTCTTGGCCTATTGTTGGTAACCTTATTTGTCGTGCTGTTAGAGACTTCTTTGACACAGGTAAATTGCTTACTGAGATGAACCACACTATCATTGCCCTTGTGCCAAAAGTTTCTACTCCTCAGAAGATTACTGATTATCGTCCTATCTCGTGTTGCAATGTTGTGTATAAATGTATCAGTAAGATTTTGGCGGATCGCATCAAGGCTGATCTTGGTAGTATTGTTGATATAAACCAGTCTGCTTTTATCCCAGGTAGGCGGATCTCGGATAATATCTTATTAACTCAGGAGCTTATGCATAACTATCACAGATCGGTTGGGCCTCCCCGCTGTGCCTTCAAAATTGATATTCAGAAAGCCTATGACACGGTTGACTGGCAGTTCCTTCATACCATTTTGAAAGGGTTTGGTTTCCATAATAGGATGGTCCATTGGATTATGACGTGTGTCACTACTACTTCGTACTCTATTGGTCTTCATGGGCAAATTTATGGGTTTTTTCGTGGAAAAAGGGGTTTGAGACAAGGTGACCCTTTATCCCCTTATCTGTTTACTCTTGTTATGGAAATTTTGACGCGTATATTTCAGCATGAGGCTTCTGTGGATTCCGCTTTCAGGTTCCATCATAAGTGTGAAAAACTGAAGATCATTAATCTCTGTTTTGCGGATGATTTATTTATCTTCGCCAGAGGAGAGGTCAATTCAGCCGTCCTCATTGCCAAGTCTTTGAAGTCTTTCTCCAGTATGTCTGGCCTTGTCCCTAGTCCCCAAAAAAGCCATGTGTTCTTTTGTAATGTGCGTGATCATGTGCAGGCTGGTATTTTGGGGGTTATGGGTATGGAGGTGGGTTGTTTACCGGTGCGTTATTTGGGTGTTCCCCTCATTTCTTCTAGACTGAAGGCTAAGGATTGTTCTGTCCTTGTGGAGAAGTTGGATAACAGAATTGCTAGTTGGAAGAACCGTTTCCTGTCTTTTGCTGGTCGGGTTCAATTGGTTGTCTCTGTCCTCTCTGCTCTTCATGTCTACTGGGCTTCTGTGTTCATTTTGCCTGCCAAAACTATGGCCCTTTTGGAGAAGACGATGAGAAATTTTTTATGGAGCCAAGGAGTTGTCAAGAAGGGTACTGCTAAGGTTGCCTGGTCTTATGTGTGTGCTCCTAAGTCTGAAGGGGGCCTTGGTATTCGCAAGATTGCTGATATGAATACCGCTTTGATGGCTACTCATGTTTGGAGTATTGTTACTATGAGGGAGTCCCTTTGGGTTTCTTGGATCCACACGTATCGTATTAAGGATAGGAATTTCTGGGAGATCAAATGCCCTTCTGTTTGTTGCTGGAGCTGGAGAAAGATCTTGTCTATTCGGCCAACTGTTCGTCCTTTCATCTGGTACAAGGTGGGTAATGGGAGGACAACGTCGGCTTGGTTTGATAAGTGGACTGATTCTGGCCCCCTTTGTGAGGTGCTTTCTCCTCGTGTTACTTACTCGGCGGGTTTTCTTGCTCGAGCTAAGGTTGCGGATCTGTTTGATGTGCATGGGGGGTTCCGGCCGATTGCTTGGTTGGATACCTTTCCTGTGCTTATTGAAGCTGCTAACACTTGCCTTAACGTTGGGGTGAATGATCAGATATGGTGGAAAGTGGGGGGGAAGTTGTCTGAGTTCTCGTCAAAAATGGTCTGGGAGACGGTTCGTCAGCGTCAGTTGCCTGTTACGTGGGGGAGGTTTGTGTGGTTTACTCAGTGCATTCCCAAACATGCTTTCATTGCATGGCTGATTGTGAAGGAACGGTTATTGACGCAGGATAAGATTCTGAACTGGGATCCTTCCCGAAGGAAAAATATGAATATGATGTGTTGTCTGCTTTGTTACAAGTCCTATGATTCGCATTCCCATTTATTCTTTGGTTGTGCGTTCTCTAAAAGTGTTTGGCAGCAGGTTTGTTCTCGCACTACTATGCGGATGGGATTGTTTTGTTGGAACGACATGGTGCATTACTTGGAGGATAAACCGGTTAGGAATATCTATTATGTGGTTGATAAGCTGGTTGTGCAAGCTACTGCGTATTATATTTGGCAGGAAAGGAATAACAGATTGTTTAACAACCATGCTCGGCCTCCTGACTCTTTGGTACGCATGATTTTTGATGTTGTGAGAAATAGGTTGCTTGGTTTGAAGCTCAAGGATTCCCCTCGGGTGGCACACGTATTGGATGATTGGAAGGCTGTTCGGGTCCTGGATGGTTCTATGGATACGACGTAGGGCTTTGTTTTTGGCTTCCTAGTTGTTAGCTAGGTGGTTGTTGTGTTTTGGTTTTTTTTTTTTTTCGGGCTGTGTTTGTCTGGTTTTTACGTGCTCTGGGGTCTGTCCAGATCATGAACTAGTATGGGTCTTTCCATACTACTTGTTTTGTTTTGTTGGTATATATACAAAATCACCGGGGTAACCCTTTACCCAAAAAAAAAAAATAATCTAAACGTCAAATTCAAACATATATATTTTCGTCGAACGAGGTCTTTAATTATAATCAATCAAAACATCAAGACAAGTGATAATTTCATTCTCATTTCATTTCAAATAATATTTCATTTGTCATCCGTTCGTAATAATTTTGTTTTAAAATACCTTTGTCGTTTCAACTCGATCAAACGTTTGTTGGACTAGTTGGATTAATCCGAATCCACCTGGACCCAACTCGAGGCCCCATTCGGCCCAACAAGTCCAATGGGCCAATCGGCCCAAAACTTTTTCTTTTCTTTCCTCTTCTCTTTTCCCGGCCCAACTTCCTTCGGCCCATATCCTTTTGACCACGGCCCAACCCGATTTCTCTTTTTCCTTCCCTTTTAGGCCCGATTCGGCCAGGGGCATCGGCCCGTTCCATTCTTCCTTGGCCCAGCCCCGACCCGCGCGGCCTGAGTTTTTCTTTCTCTTTTCTTCCCGGCCCAAGGCCCAGCCCGGCCCGAGATTATTTTTTCTTTCTTACTTTGGGCCATCGAGCCCATTCCTTTCCTCTTTTCTTCTCGGTTTTCCCGAGTTCGAAACCCTACCATCCACCTTCTTTTTTTTTCGTTTCTTCCTCCCTTTCCTAGTTCACTCTTTCTCCCTTCTCTTGATTTGGTCCCAACCAAATTTTCTCAACTATATCTTAGTTAGATTTTGTGCTACAAATCAATCCAGCACATGCCTACTACATGTTCCCTAGATCCCAAACAATATCCAATGGATATTAGGTTTAACCTCCTCACAAATGACAAATTATGTCACCTAAAAATCCATGCATGTAGGATTTATATAAACATTTTTGTCACATAAGTACAAGTAAATCAAGAGAACAATGAGTATTAACCCCCTTGTAAATCTTTCTCTCTCTTTTTCATTCCCCAAAACCGGTTGGTGTGCACCTCTACTCACCCACTTTCTCATTTTTCTAGCACACAAGGACAAGATTTGTCTCAAGTGGTCCAAGCCCCTCACCTTCTCCTCTCTTCTTCGGCTCGCACCAGCACTCCACCCCCCTCCCCCCTCCCCCCTCACGGGTTCACTTAAACAGAGCCAAACACCCCTTTAACCACACTATATACTTAACCTCAAACCATTATAACACTTAAACATTTCAAGCAAACCAAAACACACATCTCTCTTTTTCTTCTCTCCCTCTCGGCTCTCTTAAAACCGCCACCACCACCTCCATTTTTCATCATCTTAATCACATTTCAAGCTTCTTCTTACTTCTAGTATTCATCAAAACTCAAGGTAAACTCATAATTATCATCTTTTTCTTATCATTTCCCTAATGATTATCATTCTAATCCCTTGTTTCCTTCATCATATTCTTGATCATCTCTTCTTTCTATCATCACCATCTTCCACAATCATGATCAAGGTTGGGTTGGAGCTTAACCCGGAAGCATAACAACACCCACTTACGTCATAACCGATCGTGTGGAAGCTATAGTGAGATTCTAAACTCTCTTATGATTCCATTTATGGTTATGTTCTTGAAATATTGTCACACCCCACCCGCACCACCTGTCGAATGCGGGGAAGGTGTTGTGGAAAACAGGCTGTCCATATCAGATACACGCGGAAGCAACAGAAATATGATAATATTAAACAACGATTTGTTATTTAATTACAGACAGCCTACAAAGTTTCCCAATCTTAAAAGTAAACATGATAATAATAAGTCTTGATTTAGCATCTTAACATAATACTAATAACTGGGCCCGACTGTTCTTCTTATTTTAATAATAACATATGCTTGGCTCCTTGAAGGATCACCTATCTGAAGGATCCTACTGATTTCCTGTAAAAATTGAGAAAACAACTGTATCAACAACATTGATGTTGTTGGTACAGTTGTTTTCTCAATTTTTACAGGAAATCAGTAGGATCCTTCAGATAGGTGATCCTTCAAGGAGCCAAGCATATGTTATTATTAAAATAAGAAGAACAGTCGGGCCCAGTTATTAGTATTATGTTAAGATGCTAAATCAAGACTTATTATTATCGTGTTTACTTTTAAGATTGGGAAACTTTGTAGGCTGTCTGTAATTAAATAACAAATCGTTGTTTAATATTATCATATTTCTGTTGCTTCCGCGTGTATCTGATATGGACAGCCTGTTTTCCACAACACCTTCCCCGCATTCGACAGGTGGTGCGGGTGGGGTGTGACAGGTTGGTATCAGAGCCACAGGTTCCAGCAGATTAGGTGTTTAAGACCCTAAGCTTGAACCTAAACTCGATCACAAGATTAACATGTTAAAATAAGGATTAGGGATTTAAGTGGAAGAAATTTGTCTGTTAGGCAGTTATGGAGGTTTAGTGTAAGGTCGATAGTAGTTTCAGCCTAGCTAACTGCAATTCCTATCCACAGGTACACTAAGACTCGATGAAACCTAACAGACGAATTTAAGAACCTTAAGTCTTCAAATTCTTAAGTATGCAACTCTAAGAGATTAGAGAATAAGCCAAAGACAATGATTGTATATATATATATTTGTGTAATATATATACTAAGTAAATGTGTATAATATTTGAACAGGTACCAGACAACATGCTCCGATTTGTACGATCTTCATCAAAATCCAGCAGTCAAGATAGCAAAAAGTCAAGCAAGTCAAGCAAAGGCAAGAAGCCCGATGAGGGTCCAAGCGAGCCAGCAGCTCAGTTTAGTCCTGATCTGTCAGGATACCTTGTTTCACCCTCCGCATTCATCAAGAAGAAGAAGATACCTTCACCTGCTGCATCGACCACTGACATACCGAAACCCCCAAAGAAAAGAAGTCAGCATCCGCGCATGAGGGTTCATCAGTCAAACACAGTTATGGTTACTGACGAACAGTGGGAAGCGGCTATGGCCGTCATTGCCACACCACCAGACCAGGAGGAAGAGGAGGAGGAACCACAGGAAGAGGAAGAAGAACCTCAGGAAGAACAGGAGCCCGAGGGGAACCCACAACCTCACCCTCAGGTCGTAATCGCGGTTTCAGCTGGTCACACCGTTAGCCACCACTCTGAACATCACTCGTATCATGTGTTCGCTTCTCCGGCTTATCAGGCCGACAACGAGAGTGGGCCAGATGAGTCAGTACCCATGCAGCAGGAACCGGTGAACTTTATGCCCGCGGACGAGAACTTGGTTGAAGTGCCCGTGACTGACCCAATCGCTATGTTGGCTAATGATAGGAGGGACCCCTACGTGGCTGCGATGCTACAGGGGCAATATGGGCAGCCAGTTGCAGATAGTTACAGTTTCCCACAATTGATGCGTTCTAACAGTCTTCAGAACCCGACACTTCCAGCGTACAACGATCCTTTTATGACCGGCATGCCATCCTACCCTCCACAGATGTATCAGCCTCCAGCTTATCAGTATCACCCGTCACCGCCATACCATCATTCCCCGCCATTTTACCAGTCTCCGCCTTTTCACCCTCAGGCCATGATGCCATACCAACCGAACCCCTATCAGTACGCACCATTTTCACCGGGAGTTGATCCATCTCGGATGTCCTATGCGGGGCCGAGCCTCCCACATCCTTATCTAACACATCAAAACTCAACGGGGTCGAGTATGGGATCCCCGGTGGAGATATCGGCGTTGAGGGAAGAGAACCGCAGGTTAACAGAGAGCTTGAAGAAGCGGGAAAAAGAGCAGGAGGAGATGACCCATGCATACAAGAAGGCGGCCTCTATATTCGGGAAGATGGCGTCTATTGGGAGGCACAAGAAGCGTTGAAGGGTTTGGGGGAGCAGAAGGATGAGCCAGAAGAAGTAGTTGCATTTTTTTTTTGTGTGGTTGTTTGAATAATTCTGATGGATTGAATGTTGTTTTCTTAAGACAATTTCTGATTTTATGTGTGTCTGTGATGTTATGGTTATGTTTGTGGAACTTGTAGGTGATCTCATGGATTGTCGATCTGGTTGGATAACAACCAGAAATGTGGTGTGTGCAATGAATAAAATGTGTTTTTATGTTATTATATGTGTTCATATATTTTTCACATAGATGCATATATATACATATAAAATATGTATACACATTACAAAGAAAGATACTGATATCAAAATAAAAAGCAAGATGGATTATTTTTACTCAAATGAAAGAATTAAATAGCCATCAGATAATGGAAGCAGAGTAAACAGAAAATTTCCAAACAAAACCACAAGTGTTAAAACCAATATTACACAAGACAAGAATCTTAGAACTCCAAAAATTTCTAACCCTGAACATAAACTATTCTTTCAGATTAAGAATATGGCAACTAATCAAGAGGATGATCAAAACCATGACTCCAATGAAAACAATAACCCATCAATTCGTCAAGAGCCACAAAATAATGATACCGAAATACGTCTACGAGAGATGGTCGCTAAGGAAGTAGCAGATGCACTATCAGATCGTTTGCCTAGAAGGAAACCGGCTAGAAGCGCACCTACTGGATCAAACGAAAGCTACTCGAGTAGGCCTAGACAAAGACGAGATGATAAACGTTCTCGATCACCCGTTAACTCCAGGAACGAGTCTGTACCTAGGCATAAAAGAAACCGTCGACATTACGATGACTACTCATCTGACGAGGAGGAAAGTGACAGAGAAGACAGAAGACGTGCAAAGAAAAGAGGTTGCACCTACAAGGCTTTCATGGCTTGTAAGCCTAGTATCTTTAAGGGGGAAAAGAGTGCAACTGACACTCTAAACTGGCTGGAGGAAATGGAAGAAGTGTTGGAAATCAGTAACTGTGCAGAAGAAGACAAAATCCGATTTGCTTCTCAGTCATTCAAAGGTAGTGCTCTAATCTGGTGGAAAACAATCAGAAACGCAAAAGGAAAAGATAGAGTCTATCAAAAGAGCTGGAGCTGGTTCCGAAAGATTGTGATGAGAAAGTTTATATCAGAAAGTGAGTCGGAAAAACTAGAGAATGAGTTTACCAACTTGAGGATGGATATAAGTGATTACAAGGCATACATCAACCGATTCAATGAACTGTTAACTTTGGTACCACATATGGCAGAAACAGAAGATAGGCAGGTAAGAAGGTTTATATGGGGAGTGAGTCCCGAAATCCGTGCCAACGTAAGGACAGCCAGACCTCGTACGCTGGAATCCGCCATGGATCTAGTGACAATTCTAAGTGAGGAATGGTTGAGACAAGTGAATCAAAAAGATGAAGTGGAAGGAGGAAAACGAAGATTTGATAATAAGAAAAAGGAAGGAAGTTGGAAAGGTAACAGTGATAGGAACTCCAAGAAGGCCAGGGATGAAACCTGTCAGAAGTGTGGAAAGATGGGCCATCGAACACAACAGTGTAGGAGTGAGATTGTATGTCGCAACTGTCAAAAGAAAGGGCACTATGCAATACATTGCCGTAGTGATGTTGAATGTCAAAAATGTCATCGAAAGGGACACAGTGCAGAGCAGTGTCGGGGCCCAGTTGTTTGTTATTACTGCAAAGAAGAAGGACATAGACGACCTGAGTGTCCAAAACTGAAAGAAGCAGAGAAAGGAAAAGGGAGAGATAAGGGGAGAGAAGGCGGAGCACCTCGAGGGAATGCTCGGGTGTTTGTAATGAATGCAGAAGAAGCCCGCAAGGACGACAATGTCGTAACTGGTATGTTTCCTGTTAACAATCACTTTCTCAGTATATTATTTGATTCTGGTGCAAATAGGAGCTTTATATCTGTTGCATGCATACCTAAATTAAATTGCACCACACATAAACTTGATAGTCCGTATATAGTAGAAACTGCTAATGGACAAGAAATCAATATATCTGAGATAATTAAGAACTGCCAGTTAGACATTGATAATACTAAGTTCGAAGTAGATTTATTACCTATGATGTTAAGTGGCTTCGACATTGTGTTGGGTATGGACTGGTTAACCCAGCATCATGCAAGGATTCATTGTGACACCAAAACAATAACGGTAGAGTCTACAGATGGTAAAATCCACACCATTGTAGGAGAGAAAACAACAAAGCCCAAAAAGATCTTATCATTACTCCAAGCAAACAAGTGTCTAAGAAAAGGATGTCAAGCCTTTCTGGTGAACGTGGTGGAAACACCAAAGAAAAAGAAACTGGAAGAAGTACCTGTAGTCTCAGAATACGCTGAAGTGTTTCCAGATGACTTACCTGGTCTACCACCAGACAGACAAGTGGAGTTTCGAATAGACCTAGTACCCGGAGCAACCCCAGTTGCGAAAGCCCCATATAGATTGGCTCCTTCGGAAATGCAAGAATTAAAAAGCCAATTACAAGAGCTATTGGACAAAGGGTTCATAAGACCTAGTTCATCGCCTTGGGGAGCACCAGTACTCTTTGTTAAAAAGAAAGACGGGACGATGAGAATGTGTATTGATTATCGAGACCTGAACAAGATAACAATCAAGAATAAGTATCCATTACCAAGAATTGATGACTTATTCGATCAACTCCAAGGTGCGAGCTATTTCTCTAAGATTGACTTAAAATCTGGATATCATCAGATGAAAGTGCGAGAAGAAGATATACCCAAAACGGCTTTCCGCACAAGGTATGGGCATTACGAATTTACCGTTATGCCCTTTGGGCTAACTAATGCACCAGCAGTATTCATGGATTTAATGAATAGAGTGTGCAAGCCCTACCTTGACAAGTTTGTAATTGTCTTCATTGATGATATTCTAATTTACTCGCGTACAAAGAAAGAGCATGAAGAACACTTGAGGAAAATGTTGGAGATATTGAGAAAGGAGAAACTTTACGCCAAGTTTTCCAAGTGTGACTTCTGGTTGAGAGAAGTTCAATTCCTTGGGCATGTGGTGAATGATTCAGGAATACAGGTGGATCCTGCAAAGATAGAATCTATCATGAAGTGGGAACAACCAAAGTCTCCTACAGAAATACGACGTTTCCTCGGTTTGGCAGGATACTATCGGAGATTTATCCAAGACTTCTCAAAGATTGCTATGCCATTAACGGCACTGACTCAGAAAAATGCTAAGTTTGACTGGAAGCAGAAACACACGGATGCGTTCGAATTGCTGAAACAAAAGCTATGCTCTGCACCTATACTATCTTTGCCAGATGGAACAAAGGATTTTGTCGTTTACTGTGATGCATCCATTAACGGACTTGGCTGTGTGCTTATGCAAAGGGATAAAGTAATAGCTTACGCATCTAGGCAATTGAAACCACATGAAAAGAATTATACCACGCATGATCTTGAATTAGGAGCAGTGGTATTTGCCCTGAAGATTTGGAGACACTATCTATACGGAACTAGATTTGTGGTATATTCCGATCATAAAAGTCTCCAACATTTATTCAACCAAAAAGAGTTGAACATGAGGCAAAGACGTTGGATGGAGGTGTTAAGCGATTACGATTGCGAGATCAAATATCACCCAGGGAAGGCCAACGTAGTGGCAGATGCGCTAAGTCGAAAGAATAGGCCTAAGCCGTTAAGAGTAAGGGCCATGAAAATAAATGTCGGAGTAAGTTTAATAGACGAAATCAGAGAAGCTCAGAAAAAGCAACTGGAAAAGCCAAACCCAGAAAAGGAAGAAATGATGACCAAGGTCAAACAACTTGACCCTGGTTCAGATGGAATCTTGCGGTTGGGAAACAGAATCTGGGTACCAAAAGAAGGAGGATTTCGGGAAGTAGTCCTACAAGAAGCCCACAAATCAAAATATACAATGCATCCAGGTGGAGACAAGATGTATCAAGATTTAAAAACCCACTACTGGTGGCCAGGAATGAAGAAGGATATCGCCAAATACATAGGGAAATGTCCTGTGTGCCTGCAAGTAAAAGCTGAGCACCAGAAGCCGGCAGGATACTTACAACAGTTAAAGATCCCTGAGTGGAAATGGGATTTAGTGACTATGGATCTTGTAACCAAACTGCCAAGGACGAGTGGTGGGAATGACACAATTTGGGTTATTGTTGATCGGTTAACCAAGTCAGCTCACTTCCTACCTATAAAGGAAACATGTCCACTAGAACAACTGGCAAAGTTATATGTGAAAGAAATCGTTTCAAGGCACGGAGTCCCATTATCTATTGTCTCGGATCGGGATAGTCGTTACACTTCTCGATTCTGGAATGCATTTCAATCAGCCTTGGGAACCAAGTTACACTTCAGTACTGCCTATCATCCTCAAACGGACGGGCAAAGTGAACGAACGATCCAGACATTGGAGGACATGTTGAGGGCATGTGTAATTGAGTTTGGGGGTAACTGGGATAGCCATTTACCATTAATAGAATTTGCTTATAATAACAGTTACCATACCAGTATTAAGGCAGCACCATTTGAAGCTTTATACGGTCGCAAGTGCCGTACACCATTGTGCTGGTCGGAAATAGGTGAAGGGCAGTGGACAGGTCCTGAATTAGTATTAGAAACTACTGAAAAGATTAGACAAATTCGCGACAAACTTAAGGCTGCCCGGGATAGGCAGAAGAGCTACGCTGATAAAAGGCGAAGGCCTTTGGAATTTGCAAAAGGAGATTTAGTAATGTTAAAAGTGTCTCCATGGAAAGGAGTCATAAGGTTCGGAAAACGTGGGAAGTTGAGTCCTCGATATGTAGGACCATTCAAAGTAATCTCCAAAGTCGGAACTGTAGCTTACCAATTAGAACTGCCCGAAGAACTCAGCGGGATTCATAACGTATTTCACGTCTCGAACCTCCGAAAATGCCTAGTTGATGAAAATCTTGCCATACCTATCCAAGAGATAAGTGTGGATGATAAATTGAATTATACAGAGCAGCCAATTGAAATATTGGAAAGAATTGAAAGAAAATTACGAAGAAAGCAGATTCCTATGATCAAAGTTAGGTGGAATTCGCGGCATGGCCCAGAGATCACATGGGAATCCGAAGCAGACATGCAACGAAAATACCCACAATTATTCGAACCGCGACAATAATGAATTCCGGGACAGAATTCTTTTAAGGGGGAGAGAGTTGTAACACCCGAGTTTAAAAAAAAAAAAAAAAAAAAAAAATTTGCATAGCAGGTAGAGTCGCCGACTGCGAATTTAGGAAACAAAGACTGGCAGTCAGCGACCCGAAAGAAACAGGCAGAATGGGTCGGGTCATCAGGATCCGCGAGAAAACCAGTAAAGCAGGTGTCGCAGACAGCCAGTGGATCTGCACACTTTCTGGCGGTCCGCGATTTTCATCAGACGGCAAAAACAAGGTTTTTGTCATTTCTTCACCTTATAACTCTCCATTCACAGCATTTCTCTGCCCCCCACTTCACTGATCTCGGCCAGATTTCTACCAGAGCACCTTGGATGAAGAAAATGGTGGTTTGAGCCTCTTCTACATCATCTAAAGATCAAGTAAGTCCTCCACCACTTGGTTTATACCAATTATGATTTAATGTGGTGTTCAAGGATGTTCATGGCTGTTCATATTGCATATTTCTAGAGGTTTAGAAGTGGTTCTAAGGCTGTAAAGAAGCTGAGGAAGAACTTAGAAACTCATACAAGGTAATATGATAAAACCCACATATTTCAAGAGAGTTGTATGTTGTATGATACCAATACTCATGGATTGTTGTTAATGCAATATAAAGGTTATAAAGAGAAGAGAAGCTGCTGATTTGTGAGCCTTTAGGTGTTAAAAATTTGGGTCGTACAACCTCTTCTACACAAGGTACAATCCTATAATGCATGCAAGTATCTTTAAGAGTTTAAAATGGTGATTGATAGTGAAATATTATCACAACTATAATCACAGCTCTGATCTGGGGGATTGGCAGGGAACTTTTAGACCCATTAGAGTCATAGAAACTTATAGGAGGGGGTTGGATTATTGTAAATAAGGAAAGATTCGTTATGGGCATTACGAATTTACCGTTATGCCCTTTGGGCTAACTAATGCACCAGCAGTATTCATGGATTTAATGAATAGAGTGTGCAAGCCCTACCTTGACAAGTTTGTAATTGTCTTCATTGATGATATTCTAATTTACTCGCGTACAAAGAAAGAGCATGAAGAACACTTGAGGAAAATGTTGGAGATATTGAGAAAGGAGAAACTTTACGCCAAGTTTTCCAAGTGTGACTTCTGGTTGAGAGAAGTTCAATTCCTTGGGCATGTGGTGAATGATTCAGGAATACAGGTGGATCCTGCAAAGATAGAATCTATCATGAAGTGGGAACAACCAAAGTCTCCTACAGAAATACGACGTTTCCTCGGTTTGGCAGGATACTATCGGAGATTTATCCAAGACTTCTCAAAGATTGCTATGCCATTAACGGCACTGACTCAGAAAAATGCTAAGTTTGACTGGAAGCAGAAACACACGGATGCGTTCGAATTGCTGAAACAAAAGCTATGCTCTGCACCTATACTATCTTTGCCAGATGGAACAAAGGATTTTGTCGTTTACTGTGATGCATCCATTAACGGACTTGGCTGTGTGCTTATGCAAAGGGATAAAGTAATAGCTTACGCATCTAGGCAATTGAAACCACATGAAAAGAATTATACCACGCATGATCTTGAATTAGGAGCAGTGGTATTTGCCCTGAAGATTTGGAGACACTATCTATACGGAACTAGATTTGTGGTATATTCCGATCATAAAAGTCTCCAACATTTATTCAACCAAAAAGAGTTGAACATGAGGCAAAGACGTTGGATGGAGGTGTTAAGCGATTACGATTGCGAGATCAAATATCACCCAGGGAAGGCCAACGTAGTGGCAGATGCGCTAAGTCGAAAGAATAGGCCTAAGCCGTTAAGAGTAAGGGCCATGAAAATAAATGTCGGAGTAAGTTTAATAGACGAAATCAGAGAAGCTCAGAAAAAGCAACTGGAAAAGCCAAACCCAGAAAAGGAAGAAATGATGACCAAGGTCAAACAACTTGACCCTGGTTCAGATGGAATCTTGCGGTTGGGAAACAGAATCTGGGTACCAAAAGAAGGAGGATTTCGGGAAGTAGTCCTACAAGAAGCCCACAAATCAAAATATACAATGCATCCAGGTGGAGACAAGATGTATCAAGATTTAAAAACCCACTACTGGTGGCCAGGAATGAAGAAGGATGTCGCCAAATACATAGGGAAATGTCCTGTGTGCCTGCAAGTAAAAGCTGAGCACCAGAAGCCGGCAGGATACTTACAACAGTTAAAGATCCCTGAGTGGAAATGGGATTTAGTGACTATGGATCTTGTAACCAAACTGCCAAGGACGAGTGGTGGGAATGACACAATTTGGGTTATTGTTGATCGGTTAACCAAGTCAGCTCACTTCCTACCTATAAAGGAAACATGTCCACTAGAACAACTGGCAAAGTTATATGTGAAAGAAATCGTTTCAAGGCACGGAGTCCCATTATCTATTGTCTCGGATCGGGATAGTCGTTACACTTCTCGATTCTGGAATGCATTTCAATCAGCCTTGGGAACCAAGTTACACTTCAGTACTGCCTATCATCCTCAAACGGACGGGCAAAGTGAACGAACGATCCAGACATTGGAGGACATGTTGAGGGCATGTGTAATTGAGTTTGGGGGTAACTGGGATAGCCATTTACCATTAATAGAATTTGCTTATAATAACAGTTACCATACCAGTATTAAGGCAGCACCATTTGAAGCTTTATACGGTCGCAAGTGCCGTACACCATTGTGCTGGTCGGAAATAGGTGAAGGGCAGTGGACAGGTCCTGAATTAGTATTAGAAACTACTGAAAAGATTAGACAAATTCGCGACAAACTTAAGGCTGCCCGGGATAGGCAGAAGAGCTACGCTGATAAAAGGCGAAGGCCTTTGGAATTTGCAAAAGGAGATTTAGTAATGTTAAAAGTGTCTCCATGGAAAGGAGTCATAAGGTTCGGAAAACGTGGGAAGTTGAGTCCTCGATATGTAGGACCATTCAAAGTAATCTCCAAAGTCGGAACTGTAGCTTACCAATTAGAACTGCCCGAAGAACTCAGCGGGATTCATAACGTATTTCACGTCTCGAACCTCCGAAAATGCCTAGTTGATGAAAATCTTGCCATACCTATCCAAGAGATAAGTGTGGATGATAAATTGAATTATACAGAGCAGCCAATTGAAATATTGGAAAGAATTGAAAGAAAATTACGAAGAAAGCAGATTCCTATGATCAAAGTTAGGTGGAATTCGCGGCATGGCCCAGAGATCACATGGGAATCCGAAGCAGACATGCAACGAAAATACCCACAATTTTTCGAACCGCGACAATAATGAATTCCGGGACAGAATTCTTTTAAGGGGGAGAGAGTTGTAACACCCGAGTTTAAAAAAAAAAATAAAAAAAAAAAAAATTTGCATAGCAGGTAGAGTCGCCGACTGCGAATTTAGGAAACAAAGACTGGCAGTCAGCGACCCGAAAGAAACAGGCAGAATGGGTCGGGTCATCAGGATCCGCGAGAAAACCAGTAAAGCAGGTGTCGCAGACAGCCAGTGGATATGCACACTTTCTGGCGGTCCGCGATTTTCATCAGATGGCAAAAACAAGGTTTTTGTCATTTCTTCACCTTATAACTCTCCATTCACAGCATTTCTCTGCCCCCCCACTTCACTGATCTCGGCCAGATTTCTACCAGAGCACCTTGGATGAAGAAAATGGTGGTTTGAGCCTCTTCTACATCATCTAAAGATCAAGTAAGTCCTCCACCACTTGGTTTATACCAATTATGATTTAATGTGGTGTTCAAGGATGTTCATGGCTGTTCATATTGCATATTTCTAGAGGTTTAGAAGTGGTTCTAAGGCTGTAAAGAAGCTGAGGAAGAACTTAGAAACTCATACAAGGTAATATGATAAAACCCACATATTTCAAGAGAGTTGTATGTTGTATGATACCAATACTCATGGATTGTTGTTAATGCAATATAAAGGTTATAAAGAGAAGAGAAGCTGCTGATTTGTGAGCCTTTAGGTGTTAAAAATTTGGGTCGTACAACCTCTTCTACACAAGGTACAATCCTATAATGCATGCAAGTATCTTTAAGAGTTTAAAATGGTGATTGATAGTGAAATATTATCACAACTATAATCACAGCTCTGATCTGGGGGATTGGCAGGGAACTTTTAGACCCATTAGAGTCATAGAAACTTATAGGAGGGGGTTGGATTATTGTAAATAAGGAAAGATTCGTTATGGGCATTACGAATTTACCGTTATGCCCTTTGGGCTAACTAATGCACCAGCAGTATTCATGGATTTAATGAATAGAGTGTGCAAGCCCTACCTTGACAAGTTTGTAATTGTCTTCATTGATGATATTCTAATTTACTCGCGTACAAAGAAAGAGCATGAAGAACACTTGAGGAAAATGTTGGAGATATTGAGAAAGGAGAAACTTTACGCCAAGTTTTCCAAGTGTGACTTCTGGTTGAGAGAAGTTCAATTCCTTGGGCATGTGGTGAATGATTCAGGAATACAGGTGGATCCTGCAAAGATAGAATCTATCATGAAGTGGGAACAACCAAAGTCTCCTACAGAAATACGACGTTTCCTCGGTTTGGCAGGATACTATCGGAGATTTATCCAAGACTTCTCAAAGATTGCTATGCCATTAACGGCACTGACTCAGAAAAATGCTAAGTTTGACTGGAAGCAGAAACACACGGATGCGTTCGAATTGCTGAAACAAAAGCTATGCTCTGCACCTATACTATCTTTGCCAGATGGAACAAAGGATTTTGTCGTTTACTGTGATGCATCCATTAACGGACTTGGCTGTGTGCTTATGCAAAGGGATAAAGTAATAGCTTACGCATCTAGGCAATTGAAACCACATGAAAAGAATTATACCACGCATGATCTTGAATTAGGAGCAGTGGTATTTGCCCTGAAGATTTGGAGACACTATCTATACGGAACTAGATTTGTGGTATATTCCGATCATAAAAGTCTCCAACATTTATTCAACCAAAAAGAGTTGAACATGAGGCAAAGACGTTGGATGGAGGTGTTAAGCGATTACGATTGCGAGATCAAATATCACCCAGGGAAGGCCAACGTAGTGGCAGATGCGCTAAGTCGAAAGAATAGGCCTAAGCCGTTAAGAGTAAGGGCCATGAAAATAAATGTCGGAGTAAGTTTAATAGACGAAATCAGAGAAGCTCAGAAAAAGCAACTGGAAAAGCCAAACCCAGAAAAGGAAGAAATGATGACCAAGGTCAAACAACTTGACCCTGGTTCAGATGGAATCTTGCGGTTGGGAAACAGAATCTGGGTACCAAAAGAAGGAGGATTTCGGGAAGTAGTCCTACAAGAAGCCCACAAATCAAAATATACAATGCATCCAGGTGGAGACAAGATGTATCAAGATTTAAAAACCCACTACTGGTGGCCAGGAATGAAGAAGGATGTCGCCAAATACATAGGGAAATGTCCTGTGTGCCTGCAAGTAAAAGCTGAGCACCAGAAGCCGGCAGGATACTTACAACAGTTAAAGATCCCTGAGTGGAAATGGGATTTAGTGACTATGGATCTTGTAACCAAACTGCCAAGGACGAGTGGTGGGAATGACACAATTTGGGTTATTGTTGATCGGTTAACCAAGTCAGCTCACTTCCTACCTATAAAGGAAACATGTCCACTAGAACAACTGGCAAAGTTATATGTGAAAGAAATCGTTTCAAGGCACGGAGTCCCATTATCTATTGTCTCGGATCGGGATAGTCGTTACACTTCTCGATTCTGGAATGCATTTCAATCAGCCTTGGGAACCAAGTTACACTTCAGTACTGCCTATCATCCTCAAACGGACGGGCAAAGTGAACGAACGATCCAGACATTGGAGGACATGTTGAGGGCATGTGTAATTGAGTTTGGGGGTAACTGGGATAGCCATTTACCATTAATAGAATTTGCTTATAATAACAGTTACCATACCAGTATTAAGGCAGCACCATTTGAAGCTTTATACGGTCGCAAGTGCCGTACACCATTGTGCTGGTCGGAAATAGGTGAAGGGCAGTGGACAGGTCCTGAATTAGTATTAGAAACTACTGAAAAGATTAGACAAATTCGCGACAAACTTAAGGCTGCCCGGGATAGGCAGAAGAGCTACGCTGATAAAAGGCGAAGGCCTTTGGAATTTGCAAAAGGAGATTTAGTAATGTTAAAAGTGTCTCCATGGAAAGGAGTCATAAGGTTCGGAAAACGTGGGAAGTTGAGTCCTCGATATGTAGGACCATTCAAAGTAATCTCCAAAGTCGGAACTGTAGCTTACCAATTAGAACTGCCCGAAGAACTCAGCGGGATTCATAACGTATTTCACGTCTCGAACCTCCGAAAATGCCTAGTTGATGAAAATCTTGCCATACCTATCCAAGAGATAAGTGTGGATGATAAATTGAATTATACAGAGCAGCCAATTGAAATATTGGAAAGAATTGAAAGAAAATTACGAAGAAAGCAGATTCCTATGATCAAAGTTAGGTGGAATTCGCGGCATGGCCCAGAGATCACATGGGAATCCGAAGCAGACATGCAACGAAAATACCCACAATTTTTCGAACCGCGACAATAATGAATTCCGGGACAGAATTCTTTTAAGGGGGAGAGAGTTGTAACACCCGAGTTTAAAAAAAAAAA
Source organism: Deinandra increscens subsp. villosa (assembly GCA_039602395.1). Classification (NCBI taxonomy): domain Eukaryota; kingdom Viridiplantae; phylum Streptophyta; class Magnoliopsida; order Asterales; family Asteraceae; genus Deinandra; species Deinandra increscens. The sequence goes on from JBCNJP010000012.1 coordinate 32,598,714, forward strand.
AAAAAAAAAAAATTTGCATAGCAGGTAGAGTCGCCGACTGCGAATTTAGGAAACAAAGACTGGCAGTCAGCGACCCGAAAGAAACAGGCAGAATGGGTCGGGTCATCAGGATCCGCGAGAAAACCAGTAAAGCAGGTGTCGCAGACAGCCAGTGGATATGCACACTTTCTGGCGGTCCGCGATTTTCATCAGATGGCAAAAACAAGGTTTTTGTCATTTCTTCACCTTATAACTCTCCATTCACAGCATTTCTCTGCCCCCCACTTCACTGATCTCGGCCAGATTTCTACCAGAGCACCTTGGATGAAGAAAATGGTGGTTTGAGCCTCTTCTACATCATCTAAAGATCAAGTAAGTCCTCCACCACTTGGTTTATACCAATTATGATTTAATGTGGTGTTCAAGGATGTTCATGGCTGTTCATATTGCATATTTCTAGAGGTTTAGAAGTGGTTCTAAGGCTGTAAAGAAGCTGAGGAAGAACTTAGAAACTCATACAAGGTAATATGATAAAACCCACATATTTCAAGAGAGTTGTATGTTGTATGATACCAATACTCATGGATTGTTGTTAATGCAATATAAAGGTTATAAAGAGAAGAGAAGCTGCTGATTTGTGAGCCTTTAGGTGTTAAAAATTTGGGTCGTACAACCTCTTCTACACAAGGTACAATCCTATAATGCATGCAAGTATCTTTAAGAGTTTAAAATGGTGATTGATAGTGAAATATTATCACAACTATAATCACAGCTCTGATCTGGGGGATTGGCAGGGAACTTTTAGACCCATTAGAGTCATAGAAACTTATAGGAGGGGGTTGGATTATTGTAAATAAGGAAAGATTCGTTATGGGCATTACGAATTTACCGTTATGCCCTTTGGGCTAACTAATGCACCAGCAGTATTCATGGATTTAATGAATAGAGTGTGCAAGCCCTACCTTGACAAGTTTGTAATTGTCTTCATTGATGATATTCTAATTTACTCGCGTACAAAGAAAGAGCATGAAGAACACTTGAGGAAAATGTTGGAGATATTGAGAAAGGAGAAACTTTACGCCAAGTTTTCCAAGTGTGACTTCTGGTTGAGAGAAGTTCAATTCCTTGGGCATGTGGTGAATGATTCAGGAATACAGGTGGATCCTGCAAAGATAGAATCTATCATGAAGTGGGAACAACCAAAGTCTCCTACAGAAATACGACGTTTCCTCGGTTTGGCAGGATACTATCGGAGATTTATCCAAGACTTCTCAAAGATTGCTATGCCATTAACGGCACTGACTCAGAAAAATGCTAAGTTTGACTGGAAGCAGAAACACACGGATGCGTTCGAATTGCTGAAACAAAAGCTATGCTCTGCACCTATACTATCTTTGCCAGATGGAACAAAGGATTTTGTCGTTTACTGTGATGCATCCATTAACGGACTTGGCTGTGTGCTTATGCAAAGGGATAAAGTAATAGCTTACGCATCTAGGCAATTGAAACCACATGAAAAGAATTATACCACGCATGATCTTGAATTAGGAGCAGTGGTATTTGCCCTGAAGATTTGGAGACACTATCTATACGGAACTAGATTTGTGGTATATTCCGATCATAAAAGTCTCCAACATTTATTCAACCAAAAAGAGTTGAACATGAGGCAAAGACGTTGGATGGAGGTGTTAAGCGATTACGATTGCGAGATCAAATATCACCCAGGGAAGGCCAACGTAGTGGCAGATGCGCTAAGTCGAAAGAATAGGCCTAAGCCGTTAAGAGTAAGGGCCATGAAAATAAATGTCGGAGTAAGTTTAATAGACGAAATCAGAGAAGCTCAGAAAAAGCAACTGGAAAAGCCAAACCCAGAAAAGGAAGAAATGATGACCAAGGTCAAACAACTTGACCCTGGTTCAGATGGAATCTTGCGGTTGGGAAACAGAATCTGGGTACCAAAAGAAGGAGGATTTCGGGAAGTAGTCCTACAAGAAGCCCACAAATCAAAATATACAATGCATCCAGGTGGAGACAAGATGTATCAAGATTTAAAAACCCACTACTGGTGGCCAGGAATGAAGAAGGATGTCGCCAAATACATAGGGAAATGTCCTGTGTGCCTGCAAGTAAAAGCTGAGCACCAGAAGCCGGCAGGATACTTACAACAGTTAAAGATCCCTGAGTGGAAATGGGATTTAGTGACTATGGATCTTGTAACCAAACTGCCAAGGACGAGTGGTGGGAATGACACAATTTGGGTTATTGTTGATCGGTTAACCAAGTCAGCTCACTTCCTACCTATAAAGGAAACATGTCCACTAGAACAACTGGCAAAGTTATATGTGAAAGAAATCGTTTCAAGGCACGGAGTCCCATTATCTATTGTCTCGGATCGGGATAGTCGTTACACTTCTCGATTCTGGAATGCATTTCAATCAGCCTTGGGAACCAAGTTACACTTCAGTACTGCCTATCATCCTCAAACGGACGGGCAAAGTGAACGAACGATCCAGACATTGGAGGACATGTTGAGGGCATGTGTAATTGAGTTTGGGGGTAACTGGGATAGCCATTTACCATTAATAGAATTTGCTTATAATAACAGTTACCATACCAGTATTAAGGCAGCACCATTTGAAGCTTTATACGGTCGCAAGTGCCGTACACCATTGTGCTGGTCGGAAATAGGTGAAGGGCAGTGGACAGGTCCTGAATTAGTATTAGAAACTACTGAAAAGATTAGACAAATTCGCGACAAACTTAAGGCTGCCCGGGATAGGCAGAAGAGCTACGCTGATAAAAGGCGAAGGCCTTTGGAATTTGCAAAAGGAGATTTAGTAATGTTAAAAGTGTCTCCATGGAAAGGAGTCATAAGGTTCGGAAAACGTGGGAAGTTGAGTCCTCGATATGTAGGACCATTCAAAGTAATCTCCAAAGTCGGAACTGTAGCTTACCAATTAGAACTGCCCGAAGAACTCAGCGGGATTCATAACGTATTTCACGTCTCGAACCTCCGAAAATGCCTAGTTGATGAAAATCTTGCCATACCTATCCAAGAGATAAGTGTGGATGATAAATTGAATTATACAGAGCAGCCAATTGAAATATTGGAAAGAATTGAAAGAAAATTACGAAGAAAGCAGATTCCTATGATCAAAGTTAGGTGGAATTCGCGGCATGGCCCAGAGATCACATGGGAATCCGAAGCAGACATGCAACGAAAATACCCACAATTTTTCGAACCGCGACAATAATGAATTCCGGGACAGAATTCTTTTAAGGGGGAGAGAGTTGTAACACCCGAGTTTAAAAAAAAAAAAAAAAAAAAAAAAAAAAATTTGCATAGCAGGTAGAGTCGCCGACTGCGAATTTAGGAAACAAAGACTGGCAGTCAGCGACCCGAAAGAAACAGGCAGAATGGGTCGGGTCATCAGGATCCGCGAGAAAACCAGTAAAGCAGGTGTCGCAGACAGCCAGTGGATATGCACACTTTCTGGCGGTCCGCGATTTTCATCAGATGGCAAAAACAAGGTTTTTGTCATTTCTTCACCTTATAACTCTCCATTCACAGCATTTCTCTGCACCCCCACTTCACTGATCTCGGCCAGATTTCTACCAGAGCACCTTGGATGAAGAAAATGGTGGTTTGAGCCTCTTCTACATCATCTAAAGATCAAGTAAGTCCTCCACCACTTGGTTTATACCAATTATGATTTAATGTGGTGTTCAAGGATGTTCATGGCTGTTCATATTGCATATTTCTAGAGGTTTAGAAGTGGTTCTAAGGCTGTAAAGAAGCTGAGGAAGAACTTAGAAACTCATACAAGGTAATATGATAAAACCCACATATTTCAAGAGAGTTGTATGTTGTATGATACCAATACTCATGGATTGTTGTTAATGCAATATAAAGGTTATAAAGAGAAGAGAAGCTGCTGATTTGTGAGCCTTTAGGTGTTAAAAATTTGGGTCGTACAACCTCTTCTACACAAGGTACAATCCTATAATGCATGCAAGTATCTTTAAGAGTTTAAAATGGTGATTGATAGTGAAATATTATCACAACTATAATCACAGCTCTGATCTGGGGGATTGGCAGGGAACTTTTAGACCCATTAGAGTCATAGAAACTTATAGGAGGGGGTTGGATTATTGTAAATAAGGAAAGATTCGTTTCGGTTTCGTTTCAAACATACAAGTAACAAAGAAATGGTGATCTGTGGACATATCAGTGTCTAATAGTTAATAATATTGAGTTATAAAAATCTGAGACCAGTGGAATCGACCCCCCGGAACGAACGAAACAAAATCTAAAAGAAAAACCGGGTAGACTATTAACCCAGTAGTCGCGGACTGCGACTAAGTGATGTGTAAGACTGGCCGTCCGCGACTGTCTCTTTTTGAAAAACCAGCAAAACAAAACTCGCAGACTGCCAGTTTTAAAGAGTAGCAGTGGCGGTCCGCGACTCAACCTTTTCTGGGAAACTGAACAAACAAAACTCGCAGACTGCCAGTTTTAAAGAGCAGCAGTGGCGGTCCGCGACTCAACCTTTTCTGAGAAACTGAACAAACAAAACTCGCGGACCGCGAGTTCAAAAGAAAAAGGGGTTAGCGGTCCGCGACTGTTCTAAAACAAAATATGTATTTCTTATAGAATTTTAATTATAAATTTATAAAACAAAATTTACCAACCATATTAGCACCATTGACATCAGTAACATACATTGTCCAGATAATGTTATAGCCAGTAATGTTATGAATAATTGTTTAGGTTGAATTGCCAATAACCTTATTGCTGCAAACATACCTTCAAGATAAGCTTGCCAGATTAATACTGTGAGTTCTGTTACCTTATCCTTGTTATTGAAAGTTTTGAGGCCACAACAAACAGTTGTGGTTCTACAGTTGATTGCTTACTGGCTACGCATCAGATATATTGCATGTAATGTGAAAAATTACTACGTAACTAGTATGCTAGAATCCTTTGGTGCATGTGTTGTACCCCATGATTTATATATATTTTATTGGTTGAATTCTAGTCATTACATGTAAGCAAGTTTGTAGTCCAGTAGCTTTGAAAGATGAATAACAGGTACGGGGCAGCTCACCAACAACATCAATGTTGTTGATACAGTTGTTTTCTCAATTTTTACAGGAAATCAGTAGGATCCTTCAGATAGGTGATCCTTCAAGGAGCCAAGCATATGTTATTATTAAAATAAGAAGAACAGTCGGGCCTAGTTATTAGTATTATGTTAAGATGCTAAATCAAGACTTATTATTATCGTGTTTACTTTTAAGATTGGGAAACTTTGTAGGCTGTCTGTAATTAAATAACAAATCGTTGTTTAATATTATCATATTTCTGTTGCTTCCGCGTGTATCTGATATGGACAGCCTGTTTTCCACAACACCTTCCCCGCATTCGACAGGTGGTGCGGGTGGGGTGTGAAAAATATGTCGCAAATTCGTGTTCTAAGTTCAAGTCATTATGTTAATACTTGATGATTAACTAACAAAACATGTTGTTAGTAAATTTATGTCTACTTTGATGAAGCCATTTTTAGGATATCATGTTATTTTGAAATCTAGTTGATGTTTTGTTAATATTATGACATAAGTAACATCATAAGACAAAAACATGTTCAAAAATCATTTTTGATATATGAGATCCAAAAGAGTTAGTGTATGCATGTTAAATATTAAGTCATGGATAATATACAGGTAAGTATTTTGACAACATAATGTGCCTTTTCATAATAGTAATAATGTGTTATGAAAGATGACACTAAAAATGTTTGTCATAAAGATGAGTTTATAAAAGTCTACATAAACATCCATAACTTATCATTTTGTTTAGTATTTTGGAGTAAATTATATTTTTTGTCCCTTAACTTTGCCTGTTTTGTAATTTTTGTCCTTTATCTTTTTTTGTTACACTTTCTGTCCTTTAACTTTTTTTTTCGTTCACCTTTTGTCCTTTTTAACAGATTCCGTTAAAATCCACCGTTAAATCAAGGGTATCTTTGTCTTTTTACTTTATAAGGTATTTTTTGTGGTTAAATAAAGAGGAGGGGGTGTTTTGTAAATATATCATTTCTTTTTCCTTTATCTTTATCACCCCCCATTTCTTTCTCTGCTCATGAGCGCCGACGATAACCAGGCGACCTGCGACCTGCCGGTGACCTCTGGCGGCCAACCACCATGATCAGCGACCCCTTCCTCTCCATCTCTCTCTTTTTTGGGTAGCGGTAGTCCAGAAGAAGCCCTTCCACCATGATCAGCGACCTCTTCCACCATGCCCACCAACAACCGCAACGGCTCACGACGACGATGGTTTTCCGAGCAGACGGATCTCTCCCGTGACAGCAGAAACACCCATTAGCGGCGGCGTCGCTGCTGTGCTCGAACTCAGGCGGCCTCATGACGGCGGTGATAATGGTTGTTAATTTCGGGTTCCGCCGATGACCACCAGCGGCGGCGCAAGGTGGGGACGACCTGTTGATGGTCTAATTATGTTCGGTTGGTGTGGGTTTTTGGTGAGGCAGTCGTAGATCGTTGGTGACATCGACTGGAGATCGAACCCAGTCGTGATTCCGGCTACTCAATCGCGATTTCCGGCATGGTCAGCCCCAAATTTTGGTGGGTTGCGTATAATATTAGTTTCTTTTCTTTTAACAGCTTTAAATCTCTTGTTAAAGACCCATTTTGATGGTGATGATGCATGATGGGTTATTAGATAACAAAATGGTGTTCAGATTGTGGTATTAGATAATGAAATGGGTTGATTAGATAATGAAATGGTGTAACCCCCAATCGGAGACGAAGAACGGCGACCAATCGTTTCATGGCCTTATTCACTTTGTGAAGACCTTCGAAGGGCGGCGGGAGGAGTTTGGGTAGGTGGGAGACGGTTCGGGTTACGGTTGGGGGGAAAGGTTTGTGGTGGCGGTGTATGAAATTGAAGTGGGGGTGGGTTAGGGTTACAGTTGGGGGAAAGGAAAAAAAAAACAAAATTTACACAATACGCCCCTCCTCTTTATTTAAGTACAAGAAATACCCTAAAAAGTAAAAAGACAAAGATACCCTTGATTTAACGGTGGATTTTAACGGAATCTGTTAAAAAGGACAAAAGGTGAACGTAAAAAAAAGTTAAAGGACAGAAAGTGTAACAAAAAAAGATAAAGGACAAAAATTACAAAACGGGCAAAGTTAAAGGACAAAAAATGTAATTTACTCAGTATTTGAGAAAAAAAATATTACTAATGGTCATTTTATGAAAATAAAATGCTATTTTATTAATAGAAACACTAAACATAAAAGTATATTTCATTAAATGATTTTTATGACTTAAAATCATAAATTATGGATTTTTTGTGAAAATAAATATGACTAAATTTACGATGTATTTGAGACCTATAAAATATGTGTTTATAACTTGCCAAATCAGTTTTCAAAGTCACACTTAAACCCGACACGTTACACGTTCAAAAATGGAATATTCAGAACCCGTAACGCGACTTTTCAAACTAGAATATATGTTATTTTTGGACAAAATTACTCACTTCTTTTTATATATAAAAGTGTTTCATGAAGTCCAAAAATAGAAAATAATGTATTAGAAGCAAACCGGACAAAAACTGTGACTTTCGGTAACGCGAAAACACCAATTTTTACAAGTTAAACTTGTACCGGCACACTTGGTAAATTAAAACCATAAATCACATTAAAGCAAGTCCATAAACATTTCCTAAGTTTTTAGAAAACTCAAAACATCATAAAACGAGTCATACCGATCATACCGGTGAAACCTGTGGTTAAACTTTACAAAATATAAATTCTTATATTTTGAATTCGTTATTTCATAAAAATTAAGTATATTTTTATGTGTCAAATGATATTGTTATAAAACATGACAAATACCGTGTATTGACACGCGGTAGAAAACACGCGTTCAAACCTTAATAAATGGAAGAATTTATTTATTTCTTATAGGGGTTCGAAACCTTATAAATATTTAATAAAAATAAATATTTATATTTATCGTATCATTTCGTGAAAATAAATATATGAGTCAATATAATATTTTCTATAAGCGAAAAAACCAAATATTATTTATTTATTCAAATAAATATCTATTTTCATAACTTTATATTATTTGTTTTCTAACAAATAATAATTCAAGATTTCCATCAATATCATCAGGTAATTTCTGTCAAGACTTAGAGTCAGGCATTGGGTGACGTATTCACTAATCCCAATTTTGCCAGATCCTAAGACGTCTTAATATTATATTGTAGATACTTGCTAGGCTACATTCAGTTCATATCTATCAGTTCATCATCATTTCATGTGAGTTTTCATGGACCCTTTTACTTTTCTGTTTTCTAAACTATGGGGGAGAATTCAATTAATGCTAATTCAAATTCATATTTGTCTGATATTATTGATAACTGTAACACGTACTGATTTCATGTTCTTTTCTTATTTCCCTAATCTGTGTATTCATGTTGATTCATGTTATATGCCTAAATACCCAATACTAATTGAATTCAATCATTTCATTCGAAATGATAGCGTGTGAATAGATCTATTTGGGTTGATGACCATATCCTGATTGGTCGCTCCAATCCTGACTCCATGGTTATAGTCAAGGGGCACATTTAGTTATTTTGCTCATTCGGTGTACTTGGGGAAGGACACCATGAGTGGGTAATCAGTTAGTTTTTTAATTTAAGGTTCATGTACAATCTTTACAACCTCAGTATCAACTATATAATATAATGACGTCCAAACATTTTCAAACATTTTCATGTGTCTTTAAACGCATGAGCTCACCAACAATTCTGTTGACCTTTTAAAATTCTTGAATTCTCAAGTAATTAGAGATGCATTTCAATAACTTTCATCAAGGATCCTGCTTGTCATTTTCAAGGTCTGCTTGCTGCATCTTCATGCATACTTTTAGAGATTTAGTCGCATTATGCCCTAGGGTTGTTATGTTTTTAAATCTCATAACATTGTCTTTCGAAAACTTAAACTTCTATCCCCACTGCGAACCTTTCCGCTGCCACTAGTTAAATGTTTTAAATAAATATTTAAGGCTTGTGTTTTCAAAGACAAATGACTTTTGTAAAAGGTACATTTAGAGGTCGTTCATTCATGGTGATATTATTGATAACTATAACACGTACTGATTTGATGTTCTTTTCTTATTTCCCCAATCTGTTTATTCATGTTGATTCATGTTATATGCCTAAATTCCCACTATTAATTGAATTCAATCAGTTCATCTTAACGATAGCTTGTGAATAGATCTATTTGGGTTGACGAGCCTGTCCTGATTTGTCGGTCCAATCTTGACTCCATGGTTATAGTCAAGGGGTACATGTAGTTATTCTAGTTATTCGGCATACTTGGGGAAGGACACCATAAGTGGGTAATTAGTTAGTTTGTGAATTCAAGGTTCATGTACAATCTTTAAAACCTCAGTATCCACTATATAATATCATGACGGCCAAAAATTTTCAAACATTGTTTCAACCTCGTCTTTCACACCTCAGAAATGGTGAAACGTAGGTGTGTGACTGATTGGCACTATGGTCATGGTTATGAATGAACGACCTCTAAATGTACCTTTTAGAGAAGTCATTTGTAACCATGAGCATGACGCCAATCCGTCACACGCCTACGTTTCGCCATTTCTGGGGTGTGACAGACGTGGTATCAGAGCCATGGTTATAGTGAATTAGGATGCATCGGTCACCTAGTCTAAAACCTAAGCTCTGCATCATTCATTTGTGTGTGTGCATTCATGCATTGCCTTGTATGTGTGCTAACTTGCAAACTGTTATGCCTTGTTATCTTAAATATTGCCTAATATATTATTGCCTAATATATTGCCTAATATATTATTATATATTATTGCTATAACTTGGAATTGTCATAGCATGGCAAACAAGGAGGTCAATGAGATACCATCGGACTCTGAGCCAGAGCTCGACTACGCCCCATCTTCACCCGACTATATTCATGGTTCACCAGAGTACACTCCGTCAACTCCCTTCCTAGAGACCGCACCTGCTGAGGAGCACTCACCTCGTCCTCTCTCGCGAGAAATATGCGGGATCCTATCACGTCTGACAATGAGATTGATGACGACCCTGTTGAGGCTATCCCTGCTACATTCTTTCCACATGTCGTCGTTATGTCAGTTCCTAACCCCGGCCTTTTTCTTTTGTTTGTGTCGTGGACCCTACTTCTGCTGACCTGGCACTGTCGCACTGTTCATACCGTCTTGGCCCAGTTGGTCCTATGATATCTGCACCAGTTGCCGAGCCTGCCCCAAAAAGGCAGTGCGTTTTTGGCCCCTAGTTGTTCCTTCTATTCATGAGGTTAGAAAGTCCTCCGCCTCTGCCGCTGCACGCACTTCCACTGTTCTTGACGGTGTTTTTTTCCCATTCGTCTGCCTAATCTTATTTTGATTCAGTCTCGTCATTCGCCGTGTCATTGTTGAGCCTCGTTCGTTGTTGTCCTATCACACCATTCAGACCCTGGAGTCCGATCTTTCATCTATCGAGGATCGATCCATTGCTACGCTACGCTATGGACTTGCTACAACTCAACCTGACTGATGTTTCCAGTGCTGTCACTACTTCCATGCTGACGATGGAATCTTTTGAGAGGTTGATGTTAGCTATGAAGGAGACCATGTTGCTATTCCAGACTTTCGTGGCCACGATCGGCCAGATTCCAGGACTGTTCCTCATGCCACCATTCCCCAAAGGCCCGTATTAGTATGCTGTCAGAAGAATGCGACTGTGTTCTTATTTAGTTAATGTATGAAAACTTTTATGTATTTTGGCAAATCGAGTTGCGCCTCCACTTTTGTAGGCAATGATGGTATGTTCATGCTAGACTTGTTGTATTTGTCAGAATGGTTGTTTTACTATTACTGTTGCATGTTGTGGTTGCTATGGTTATGATGCATGATATGGTTGTTGTTCATTTATCGATATGTAGACATTATATTGCCATGTATTGTCTAATTATATCTCTTGTTTACATTCGTTAATTAAGAAAGACATGCCTGGGCGCCATGGACGCCCACGCAACAACCGAGCTCCTCACTTCCACCTGTCCCTTTGAACACTGAGCAAGTCTCTGGTCACCCAGCGCATCACCGATGCTATTGTTGCTAATGAAGTCGCCCGTGCCGCTAAACGACACCCCGAAGGTGCTCCTAGTAGTAAGACCGCCTGGATAAATGTTAGAAACCCGAGAATATGATCACCAAGAATTGTTTTCAAGGTTATGTCTAACATTTCAGGTGCCCATGAATGTACTTACAAGGATGAACTGTAAGCCCATTAACTTCAAAGGTATTGAGGGTGCCGTAGGTCTCATTCGTTGTTTTGAAAAAACCGAATCCATTTTCCGCATCAGCAATTGCCCTAATCATTAAGTTCGTCGCTTACACAATCGTTGATGGTGCTCTCTCATGGTGGAATTCACATGCCGAATCTGTTGGAACTGATCTAGCATATGCTATGCCGTGGGATGAGTTGAAGCAACTGTTAAGAGACGAGTATTGCCCAAGAGAAGAACTTCAATGAATAAAAGTTGAGTTTTGGGGACTCACAATGAACGATTTGATGTTGCTGGTTACACTAAGCGTTTTCATGAACTCGCCCATCTCTGCCCTACAATGGTGACACCATTGTACAAGAAAATCGAGCGTTATGTTTAGGGTTTGACTCCTAATATTTAAGAGAATGTGATGTCTTCAAATCCAACCATTCTGCAAAGCGCCGTTCGTTTGGCACATAGTCTGACTTATCAGGCTGTACGCCATCATTTGCCAGGAAGGCTTCTGAATCAAAACCTGCTGTTGATGTTTGTTCCCCTTCTTCTTTTGGAAAGAAGTTCGACCATAAGCAAAAGCGCGGTCACCATGACAAGAAAAATTCTGAGAAGCAATCGGAGAAGCAACCAGAAAAAGCCCTCAAACCAGTCAAGGCTTTTGTCGCCTCTGCTTCTGTTCAAGAACCAAAGAAATCTGGCTACACAGGGAACCTACCTCTGTGTTCAAAATGTAACCTTCACCATACTCTGGAATGCAGTAACATGTACTACAACAACTGCACGACTAAAGGTCACATTGCCAGAGACTGCCCATCCAGAACCTGTTTCAATTATGGAGGTGTTGGACACATGAAGAATCAAAGTCCAAAGAAAAACCAGTCAGTCAGAACTGCCCGTGGTAGAGATTTTGTGATGCATGCTAGAGAAGCACGCCAATATCCAAATATTATCACCGGTATATTCATCCTTAATGATTTATATGCCTCTGTTTTGTTTGATACCGGAGCCGAGAAAAGCTTTGTGCGTACTGATTTTTTCTCGTTACTTTAAATCAACCCAAGTGCATTAGACATTAAGTACTCCGTCGCGCTAGCAGATGGTAGTTTAATTGAAACCAACAAGGTCCACCAAAATTACTCTTTGCGTCTTTCTAATCATTTGTTTAGCATTGACTCGTTACCCATCGAATTAGGAAGTTTTGACATCGTAATTGGCATGGATTGGTTATCGAAGAATCATGCGGAGATTGTTTGTCATCACTAGTAAGTCAAAATACCATTGGAAAATGGTGAAACTGTAGTCATCCAAGGCGAAAAGAGTGGAGCCAAGCTAGACATTATATCTTGTATGAAAGTACGAATATATCTTCGTAAGGGATGTCATGCCACCTTGGCACATGTCACTGAGAAGGAATCAAAAGAGAAGTCACTGAAGGACGTTCCCAGTGCCCGTGAATTTTATGAAGTATTCCCTGAAGATCTGCCAGGCCTGCCGCCAGCTAGACAAGTAGAATTCCAAATCGATCTTATTCCAGGAGCTGCACCTATAACTAGTTCACCTTATCGCCTTGCCTCTTCTGAAATGCAAGAATTATCCAGTCAGTTACAAGAAATGTTGGATAAAGATTCATTCAACCCAGTTGTTCACCCTGGGGCGCTCCTGTTCTTTTCGTCAAGAAGAATGATGGATCTTTTCGCATGTGTATTGATTATCGCGAACTGAATAATTTAACTGTGAAGAATCGTTACCTGCTTCCAAGGATCGACGACTTGTTCGATCAGCTAATTCAAAGATTGATTTGTGGTCCGGTTATCATCAGTTGAGAGTTCATGAAGAAGACATTGCAAAGACTGCTTTCAGAACCCGCTATGACCATTATGAGTTTTTGGTGATGCCATTTGGCTTGACAAATGCACTAGCCGCATTCATAGACTTGATGAATCGGGTGTCCAAGCCATACTTTGATAAGTTTGTTATTGTGTTCAGCAATGACATCTTGATCTACTCGCGTAGTAAAAAGGAACATGAACAACACTTAAGACTCATCCTGGAGGTACTTAAGAATGAAAGTTGTACGTGAACTTCTCAAAGTGCGACTTTTGGCTTCGTGAAGTGCATTTCTTAGGTCACGTGGTTAATGAGAAAGGACTACATGTTGACCCATCCAAGATTAAAGCAATCAAAGATTGGAATGCGCCCACTACTCCTTCTGAAATTCATGAATTCCTAGGTCTTGCTAGCTACTATCGAAGGTTTATTGAAAACTTCTCAAAGATAGCTCAGCCACTGACTACTCTCACCCAGAAAAACAAGTTTGTCCGGGATTCTAAAGCTGAGACTGCCTTCCAATTGCTGAAGCAAAAGTTGTGTAACGCACCCATTATGTCTTTGCCTGAGGGAACCAGTGACTTCATAGTGTATTGCGATGTGTCCCGCCACGACTTAGGATGTGTGCTTATGCAGCGAGAGAAAGTAATGGCCTATGCCTCTCGTCAATTGAAAACCCACGAAAGGAATTACTCGACTCACGATCTTGAACTCGGAGCTATTGTTTTTCGCTCTAAAGATTTGAAGACATTATCTTTATGGTACGAAGTGTACGATATACACTGACCACAAAAGTCTTCAACACATATTCAATCAAAAAGAGCTTAACATGCTACAACGTCGTTGGATAGAATTGCTCAATGATTATGATTGTGAAATCCATTATCATCCCGGTAAAGCTGATGTAGTCGCCGACCATTAAGCAGGAAAGACCAAGAGAAGCCTCTTTGTGTCCGTGCTCTTGGATTAACCATTCAATCCAACCTCAACTCTCTTGTTCAAGAAGCTCAGATGGAAGCTTTGAAGGATGAAAACATAATGAATGAATGCTTGCGAGGTATGGAAAAGCAATTAGCCAAGAAGCCTGATGAAGCATTCTATTTCATGGATAGACTTTGGGTACCAAGTTTCGGTTTTGTAAAAAATTGGTTCTAGATGAAGCCCATAAGTCAAGGTATTCTATTCATCCTTGTTCTGATAAGGCGTATCATGGTTTGAAAGAGTTGTATTGGTGGCCTAACATGAAGGCTAAAATCGCCACATACGTTGGTAAGTGTCTGACTTGTGCAAAAGTCAAAGCTGAATACCAAAAACCCTCTGGTTTGCTCGTTCAACCCGAAATCCCATAATGGAAATGGGAAGGAATTTCCATGGATTTTATTACCAAATTGCTAAGGACCCTAGCCAAAAATGATGCAATATGGGTAATCATAGATTGTTTGACAAAGTCTGCTCACTTCCTACCTATCCAGGAATCCTATAACACCAAGCAACTTGCCAAAATCTACATTAAAGAAATCGTGTCACGTCATGGTGTACCTATTTCTATCATCTCTGATCGAGATAGTCGTTTTACCGCCAGATTTTGGTAATCTCTTCATGAAGCTTTCGATACTCGTATCAATATGATACAGCCTATCATCCGCAAAATAATGGTCAAAGCGAAAGAACAATTCAAACCCTTGAGGACATGCTTCATGCTTGTGTGATTGATTTTGGTAATAGTTAGGGTATTAACTGAGTTTTTATATAATAACAGCTATCATACCAGTATTCAAGCCGCCCCTTTTGAAGCCCTGTACGGAAGAAAGTGTCGCTCGCCCCTTTGTTGGACTGAAGTTGGTGATAGTCAACTAACAGATCCCGAGCTAGTGCACGAAATTTATGAGAAATCGTTCAAATTCAAAGTCGCTTGAAAGGTGCCCGAGATCGACAGAAGAGCTACGCTGATAACTGACACAAGCAATTTAGATTCAAAAAAGGAGATCACGTCATGTTAAAAGTAGCACCATGGAAAGGTGTCATTCACTTCGGAAAGCGTGGTAAGCTTAACCCTCGCTACATTGGTCCGTTTGAAATCATTGAAGAGATTGGACCAGTAGCATACCGTCTTCGGTTGCTGCCCGAACTTAGCAAAGTTCACGATGTCTTCCATATCTGCAAGGTGAAGAAGTGTTTGTCTGATGGCTCTACTGTCATTCCTCTGGACGAAATTGAGATCGATGATAGTCTTCATTTTATTGAGACTCTTGCAGAAATCTGCGACCGTGAAGTCAAGCGATTGAAGAAAAGTCGGATTCCCATTGTGAAAGTTCACTAGAACGCACGGCGAGGTCCAGAATACACATGGGAACGAGAAGAGAAAATGCGTGAAAAGTACCTGCATCTCTTTGCCAATGCTGCCAACCTTGTTCTTGGAACGAGGCAGAGGGCCTCACTAAGGGGTGGGGCCTCTCTAGGGGAGAGGGTAGGGGCACTTTATTAGGGGGTAAAGTGGAACAGACAGACTATACAGTTAGGACTAGGTGTTGTTGTGAGCACCCGGAGTTGGTGATGAATAACTCTATTCATAGGCGATGATGATTGCCTAAAGCGGTACGCAAGCCAGAGTAGGATTATGCTTTAGCAGTATCTTGGAAGGACTAAGGGGTACAATGGGGGATTGTGCCTAGGGCTAAGATTATAGGGACACGGGGTGTGATGGGAGATTACACCTGGGATAAGGTTTTCTATTGAAAGTTGTAAATGTGTTTATAAATTGAACATTTGAATGCTTATTATGTATAAAGCCATGTTATATATAAATATATATTTATATATATTATAATAAACAAAAAGATTTTCATGTGAGGTGGCATCACCACAGCCCTCCCCTGAGTCACCGCAATGCCTCAATTATCACCAATTAAAGGCAAAAAAAATCACACTGAGATCATCTTATTGGACTCGCTGATCCAATTGGGTCGGATTATTATAACCCGTAATCTCAGTTCTTCTATATCGTTGGCATCCTAAACTTTCAAACCCTAATTCCTCTCAAACACCAACACTTCGATCGCCGCTGTCTCTCTTCAATTACTCTTTGTTTTTCATCGGATCTTCAATTCTGTAAGTCGAATAACTAAGAATCGGTATGTGTTTATGTGTTATTTACGTTTAAAGAAGACAATATGATTAGAGACGTAGGTTTAATCGTCGAATGTGAAGGTAGAAATCGCCCTCGATCCACTTCTGACCTTTTGTTTTGTATGTATTTGCGTTCTATCTTCAAGGGTTACAAGATTCATCAAGGATTAGGACGATTACATAGGCAAAGGGAGTCGATTCTTTGTTCTAATCAAGGTTCGATTGTTTGTTCAAACATAAATTTTAATTAACACCTAGACTTGATTGTGTAGGTTGAATACTCAGTCTTCTTGATTTTGATTGCAGCTAAATTGGCCACAAATAATATATCAAATGAAATTTGGATAATTAACTCCAGTTTGTTATGATCGATGAGCCCACATAATTGTTTTACTTTTGGCATCAATTTCTAAAATGTCATTTGAATTCCATTTGATTGACATGAATTCTAAATTTGTATCCAAATTCCGTCAGTGCCATTAATTCAATGGGATTCAATTTTATGTAAATCATTGATTTGCACATTGCAATTGGTTTTAGTTAAAGTTTTGGTATTAAATTTCTTGAGGTTTAACTAATGGCTATTTCCTTCTACTGTGAGTTATTGCAGTTTCCTTTGCAAGATTGTTTAGTCCTTCGGTACTCTTTCTTGAAGTAGAGATAAAATTGCGTTAGTTGAACGAACCTAGAAGCTTTTGACTATGATTTCAGGTTGTTTCTACTCAACGGATCATAAACATATGGAGATTTTGTGATAAAACTTAGACCTCTTCAAATCTATAGGTTTGTTGTAATCTTTTTTTGACTAAAAACAGTTACCACTGCCTATTATATTGTATTTGACCATATTTTCTTATTGCATTTGGTCCCCTAATATTTACAAATAATAGTCATGATGTTTGCATCTTAGTCAATTGGTATTTGAATCTCTTGGACCTCCTTTGTTTAAAATTTGTGTAAAGAGAATAATGAAACACCTGTGTTAGAATACCGAATATTGGAAAAAAAAACTATCGGTTGGTAGCTCTCTGGCGATTTTTTTCCTCCTACTAGGGTTTCATTCGATCTCCTTGTTCCCTTCCCTTCTCGTGTGATCCTCCTTGGTATAACGATCTGTATTCGATCATCAGTATTACTCAAGTCGCATCTGCAAAAGATCCTTGCGTATTATTGGTGATTGTAACGAATCTGTTAGCCTGTTGTTGGGTTATACGATTAGGGTTTTGTTTTTCTGATTAGCGCTTCTCCTTTGTTCCGGGAATCCTATTTGTTTTTCTCTGGTGTATAACAATTAATCTGTTACAATCCTTGATTTGTTTCAAGTCGCATCTAAATCAGAGCCTTGATTCTCTTCTTGTGAGTGTAACGAATTAGTTAGCGCTGTGAGGGACTTGAATTAGGGTTTTGATGGCTGTTCTTTTTGTGACGTCATTTTCTGCATGGCAAGTACAACTCCAAGTCAACCGCCTGATAATAAGGTTTCGTCGGGGCTGGTAAGCAAAGTGAAGAACATCGATGGCAAACCTATGCTACTTCCGTCAGATTTGAGAAAACTAAGTCTACTGGGGTTCAATCGAATTCTCATGAGGATAAGCAGTCGGCGGTACTCGAGGGTAATTAAGACAAGCGGGGTGACCCATTAGTTGCTGATTCGGTGCCTAACTTGGCTGATGACAATCCTATACAAACAGTGACGGGGGTGACTAGCCCGGATATTCCGGTGATCAATCCGACAGTTTCCTATGCTGCGAGGGTTATGAATGGGCCAGGTGCAACTAAAGGGAAATTCGTTCCCTTCAATCTGAGATTTCTCATGAGGGTGTAGATCTTGTTCTCCCAAAGGAATCTGTTCGTAAGGTTCAGACTAAACTCTCCTTTACGCTGTATGGTTACTTTTTAAGGGATAGAATTGCATTTCCAGTGGTCGATTATTATGTGAAGCAAAACTAGAATAAATTTGGGTTGCAAAAAACGATGATGAATGCTAATGGGTTTTTCTTCTTTAAATTTTCTGAGAAGAAGGGTATGATTGATGTGCTTGAGGGGGGCCCATGGCTCATAAAAAATTGTCCATTATTCCTTACTATTTGGACTCCTACTACACAGCTTAAGAAGGATGATATAAAATCTATCTCGGTGTGGGTCAAATTCCATGATGTTCCAATAGCTGTTTATACCGATGATGGTCTAAGTATGATTGCAACTAAGGTGGGTAATCCTAAACTTCTTGATTCTCTAACTGCTTTGATGTGCATGAATGCTTGGGGGAGAAGTAGCTTCGCTAGAGCTCTCATTGAGCTTTCGGCTGAGCAAGATTTTAAAGAAACTATAATGGTTGCCATTCCAGATCTAGAAGGAGACGAGTTTGTCAAGGAAACTGTTTATGTGGAGTACGAATGGAAACCACCTAGATGTAAACATTGTAGTGTGTTTGAGCATGAGTCTGATGGGTGTCCTAAGCAGGAGAAAAAATTGGCGGGTCGGAATGTTGATGATGAGGGTTTTATCGAACCAAAACAAAAAAAAAGCCGCTAGGAGACAACCTGTCCAGCCAACGTAACTCAAACAAAAGTTCGTGTACCGTCTGGTTACTAGGAAAACTAAAGAATGTGAAAAAAATAATGTAATGCATGATCATGGGGCCTCCACGTCGAACCCTTTTGTTGTTCTTGAATGTGAGGACGGTGGTACGTCCGGTGGTACGTCCGGTGGTATGTCCTCTTTGGAAACCTCTAATTTGGATTCGCAGTCAAAGCATTTCAAATATCCTAATGTCGATACTATTGCGAGTGATGATGAGGTGGAAGAAATTTATAACGAAACAGAAAAGTTTATGGTGGGAGTTCGTTACAAAATTATGGGCCTCAACATACGAACTAGTGATCGGATTCGTGATGTCCATATGGCGTGGAGCTCTCATGGGAATAGAGTGTTTGATGATGGAGGCTAACTAGTCTTTGTATTGTTTTTGGTTTTTTTATCAGTTTGTTGCTGGGTGTTTGTATGTTCTACTTTTGAGTTCTACTCTATAGGGGCCTGTCCCTTAGAGAACTAGTAGAGATTTCACTCTACTACTTGTGCTTCAGTTTTCGTGTATTTATAAAATCACCGGGGTAACCCTTTACCCAAAAAAAGTTTATGGTGGGGGGGAACAAAATTTACTTTCAAAGGGGCAAGCACTCCTTCTAATGGGGTTTCCAATGATTAGTCCCGCGTCTTGGAATGTAAGGGGTTTGAACTAGGGGTGTCGTTTTTACCCGAAACCCGATTACCGAACCCGACCCGAACTCACTTGACCCAAATAACCTTAAACCTGAATCACCCGAACCCGAATTAGTTATAAGGGTCGGTAATAGGGTTGATTTTGTGTTGTTTGGGTCAACCCGATTAACCCGAATACACATTCATTCCATCAAGTATATTTTAAATAAGAGAATTGCACATATATCCAACCATCCATGACTCCATATTCTTATTCACGTCGTAATTAACACCATATATTTTAAATATCAACATCCTTATTTCATTCTAATTTTGTTTATCTTTTTAAAGTAATGTATTCTAAACAAAATCATACGATATATATTATACGTTATATTCTAGGTTATTAGAAGTTTAGTTTCTTAAGGCATTCAAAGTTATACAAGGTTTCATCTAGGGGTGTTCATCGAATCGAATTCGATTTATTCGAATTGTTCGAATCGAATTATTCGAATTTTGAACTTCTAAAACCAAATTCGAATTCGATTAAAACCAGTCGAATGCGAATCGAATAATCATAGTCGAATTCGAATCGAATTTATTCGAATAAATTCGAATAAGAGAAATCTTTAATTTCATAAAATTAACTTTTCAATAACTTTTTTATAACAATCCAATAATAACTTTAAAATAGTTCCAAACATATCCAAAATGATAGGTACCAAACAAGTCTGAGGCGATAATAGAACTAATGACAAAACAAGTATCAATGTACTAGATAAAATAACCCAAACAACAAGCCAAAGTCAAGCAAACGACAGCTCCAAATAAGCAAAAAATAAGCTAAGCGAACAACCAAAATACATCTTCTAAAGAATACCAAAATGGGCTTATGTTAAATGTGAGTCCAAGAATACTAAAATATTGATATATAATTTACATAATATATATATATATATTAATATATATAATTATATATATATATATATATATATAATTATATATATGTGAAATATATAAAAAATTATATTTATATCTTATTCGAATCGAATCGAATTTGGAAAATCAAATTCGAATTTGATTCGAATTCGACTTAATTAATCGAATCGAATTAGGATTTGATTCAAATAAATCGAATAAGGAATTCGAATTTCTTATTCGAATAAGGAATTCGAATTTCTTATTCGAATTCGAATCGAGTTGAATTTCGAATTATTCAAACGGGATTCGAATAATGAACACCCCTAGTTTCATCCATTCCTCCATTGTACTACGAACTCATTTTCATCAACTTCTTTGATTGATTCAGCTCTTTTTAGTTGTAAGTTAGGTTAAGACAATGTGTTTAATATCTTTTGTATTTAACCCGAAGCCCGAATAACCCAACCCGAATCAACCAACAATCCGAAACCCGAAACCCGAACAACCCGAGGGCAATTAGGGTGGGGTCGTGGGTTGGATTCCACTTACAAAAAACCCGAAAAACCCGATCCGTTTAACCCAAAACCTGAATAAAAAACCCGATCAACACCCCTAGTTTGAACTGTCCCCTCAAACAAAAGGAGGTTCATCAGGTTGTAAAAGAAAATAACCTTAGTACGTGTGTTGTTCTTGAATCTCATGTAAACGTTGGCAAGCTTTTCCAAATCTGTAAGGGTGTGTTCACAAAGTGGAATTGGACATCCAATGGTAATATGTGTAGAAAGGGTACCCGAATCATTTGGGGATGGGATGCGGATGTTTTTGATGTTATGATTGTGTCTCAATCTGATCAGGTTATGCATGCTCAAGTTTTCTGTAAAGACTCCAAACAAATGTTCTTTTGCTCAATGGTTTATGCAGATAATTATTATGTGAGGAGGCGTGTTCTGTGGGATGATCTTCGAAAACATAAGTTATTTATTAAAGATTGTGCCTGGGTTGTTATGGGGGATTTTAATTCGGCCCTCAATATTGAGGATAAATTGGTGGGATCTTCTGGTGTTGATCGAGGAATGCAAGATTTCAAATATTGTGTGCATGACAGTGAGCTTTTTGATATTAATAGCTCAGGTATTCACTTTACTTGGACTCAGAAACCGAACACGGGTGTTGGCACTCTCAAAAAAATCGATAGGGTTATGGGTAACACGACTTTCACTGATGTTTTTCCATCTGCTTGTGCTATCTTTCAGCCTTATCGGATCTCTGACCATTTCGCTTGTGTTTTGAGATTTGCTAGTCAACAAAAGAGGAAGCCTCGGCCTTTCAAGTTTGTGAATTTTTTAACTTCTAAACCGGGTTTCTTGGATTCTGTCAAGGAAGTGTGGGAGCTAAATGTGCAAAGGGTTCACCAATTCACTGTTGCTAAAAAAAACTTAAAATGTTGAAGCCTCCTTTACGTAGGTTACTGTTTAAACAGGGTAACTTGCATGACAAAGTTGATTCTCTTCGTAATCGTTTGGATGATATTCAGCGTGCCATTGATAAGGATCCATCCAATAACGAGTTAAGGGAGGACGAGTGGCGGTGTCTTGAAGAGTTCCAGGTTGCTTCGCTTGATCATGAATTATTTTTAAATCAGAAATCCAAAGTTCACTGGCTTGCTACAGGTGACTCTAATACGACTTATTTTCATGCATCTCTGAAGAGTCGCCACCATCGGTGTCGTATTGATGTGATCTCGGATAAGAATGGTATTAAGTATGAGGGTGACGATGTTTCCATTGCTTTTGTTAAACATTACGAAGATTTTCTTGGAGGGGTTGGTAATACAGACTTGAGCCTCTCCCCTGATCTGTTTGTGAATCGATTGGTTCCTACAGCCGCTAACTACATGATACGACTGGTTCAGGAGAAAGAATCAGGGATGCTATTTTCGCTATGGGTGATAATAAAGCGTCAGGCCCTGATGGTTTCACTGCTGCATTCTTCAAAAGTGCTTGGTCTATTGTCGATCAAGAGGTGTGTCTTGCTGTTCAGGACTTTTTTATTACTAGAAAACTTCTTAGGGAGTTAAATCACACTACTATTGCTTTGATCCCTAAAGTGACGACTCTTTCTAAGATTATGGATTACAGACCCATTGCATGTTGCAAGATTGTGGCTGATCGTATGAGGATAGAACTTACTAATATTGTGAATGTCAATCAATCTGCTTTTATTCCAGGTCGGAGGATTTCAGACAACATTCTTCTTACTCAGGAACTCATGCACAATTATCATCGTTCTTGGGCCCCCCCTCGGTGTGCTTTCAAGATTGATATTCAAAAATCTTATGACACGGTTGATTGGCAATTTCTTGAATCGGTTCTGGTGGGCTTTGGTTTGCATACTAGAATGGTGCATTGGATTATGCTATGTGTTTCCTCTCCAACGTACTCCATTTGCATTAATGGTGATATACATTGGTACTTTAAAGGTAAACGGGGTCTTCGGTAGGGTGATCCGTTATCTCCTTATCTCTTTACTCTGGTTATGGAAATTCTCACCCTTGTTCTTTAGCATGATGTTCGTATTGATTCGTCTTTCAGGTTTCACAATAGATGTGAAAAGCTAAAGATTAGTAATCTCTGTTTTGCTGATGACCTCTTTATCTTCTCAAGAGGTGATGTGCCATCTGCTTCATGTATTTTCGGTCATTGACTAGTTTCTCCAGAATGTTGGGTCTTGTTCCTAGCCCGCAGAAGAGTACTGCCTTCTTTTGCAATGTGCCTACAAGTGTTAAGGAGGGTATCCTTTCGGTCATGTGCATGGATGAGGGACTTCTTCCTGTGCGCTACCTGGGTGTTCCCCTGATCTCCTCTAGACTCTTATTTAAAGACTGTGATGTGCTTATTGAGAAACTTGATAGCCGTATTGCTAGCTGGAAGAACAGGTTCTTATCGTTTGCGGGCAGAGTGCAGCCCATTATCTCTGTCTTATCTTCTTTGCATGTCTACTGGTCTTTGGTGTTTATTCTCCCGGCGGCTACTATTGTTGTTCTGGAGAAGAAAATGTGGGATTTCCTTTGGTGCCATGGGGTGTTTAAGAAGGGAATGGCGAAAGTTGCTTGGAAAGATGTGTGTGTTCCCAAAGCGGAAGGGGGTTTAGGTATTAGACGGATTGGTGATATCAACAAAGCTCTTATGGCATCTCATATATGGAGCATTGTCACCAAACGTGAGTCTCTTTGGGTTGCTTGGGTCTTTGCTTATCAGATAAAAAATAGGAATTTCTGGGACTGTAAGTGCCCCACCATATGTTGTTGGAGTTGGAGGAAGATCATGATGATTAGGCCGGTTATTCGTCCTTTTATTTGGTACATTCTGTTGGGATTTTGGCAGTGGTATTCGGGTCGCCCGGTGACATATTTTTAAAATTACGTGACCGATAGATTAATAGTTTATAAAAGAGTTTACCGAATTAATTTATGATTAATTCTGTAACGCAGCGGAATAAGATTATATATATAAATATATATATACATATATAACAAATTATATATATTAAAAACTATTTAATCAATTAACACAAATACCAGTACGCAACAGGATCCGATTACCGAACACGCAAACACAGAAATAAATAAATAATTAATCTAAACTAATAGTGAGTTTAGATATACCTTGGCGGTGTTGAACAAACGTTCGAGACACCGAGTTTCAACGAACGAAGCGCTAGGTTGAAACGGAACGAACCACTTTCGGTCTCTAACGGTTGTCGCGTATCGCGATTATTCTCGTGGTCCGGTGTCGCGTACCCCTACGGGACGGCGCTTATGACAAGTGGTCATTACGCATCGCGAGAGTACGTCTTGACAGACGTCCCGTCTCGCGAGACTACGAGATCAATCAGATTCAGATCTGATTGCAACCGGAGACGGCTCACGGCGAAAGGCGTCGGGCTCGCGTCGACAGTCGACGGTCCAGCGACGGCAGGCGAGCGGCGGTAGTGGTGGCGGGTGACGACGGCGAACGGCGGCAGCGGCGGCGTCGTGTATCACGGTGGTGATCGGCGGGTTTTGCGGCGGCGATTGGCGGCGAACCGAGCAGCGGATCTGGGCGTACGAGGCGGCGATCTCTAGACCGTAAGGCGGTCTACGGGCGTTGACTGACGGAGCAGCCGAACTAGCATCCACCACCAAGTTATGGTGGTGCGAAGATGGCCACCGGAGGAGCGGTGGCGGCGATCGACGCGGAACGGCGAAACGGCTTCGGCCGTTTTTTGCTTTACGTCCGAGAGAGGAATCAGAAGGAGATTTCGAATCTCCCTTTTTTTTTCTTTTCTGCTGCCGTCGAATAGTATGAGGTGATTAGGGTTAATCCCCTAATCATCTAATATTTATTAGATGATCACTAATTTGCGACGGGCCCCTCTCGAATATAAAGCCCAACTCGTACGCGAGCCCACGAGCCAACGTTAGAAAATATTTCAATAACGAATAGCTCGACCGTGAATTTAAAATAAAACTACTTTTATTTAAATGTCGTTCACCCTTTATTATTAATCCGGTAATAATAATATTATTGATTATTAATTATTTATAACTATTATAAATAATATATATAATCAAACGTTTCCGTTTCTTTTACCGGTTAACTCTTAAGCGGGTTTAGAGTTCGTTGCACCCGGTGTAACTCTTACGGGTCGTAACCGGGTCGGGTTCAAGATTTGTCGGGTCAGGACACATAATATCCAACAGTCTCCCACTTGGACTGATCGCGACAAGATCTAAGAAACAGACAGAGGTGCTCTAGCTACACATGACTGTCCCAACCAGTTATGACACTTCAAGTCAACAACCAAGGCATATCTGTTGAGAGCAACTGATATTAGACTTGTGGTAATTCGAAGTCATTGTATCCCTTCTGTATATGACATCAATTGAACGATGGACATGGATTTAATTCATTCTCATCTAATGTTCAATCATTATGTTTCTCGATATAGATTCGAAGTGGTCCAAAACAAACACACAGTAGGTTTGGGTAAGGCCTTACACTTTACACTTGGAATCAACGAGGGCGCCACGATGTCTAGCTGTTGCATGATTAGTGCAAGAGTACAGAATCCCATGTCGACTACATACAGCTCCCACTGAACTTCAGATCCATTCCCAAAAGTAGCCGTTATGACTGGCAGTTACGCGACAGCGTTAAGCTACAATCAAAGAACAGTCTTTGGTAAAGGGGAGGTCGCTCATGTATCTCAGGTCTAAGGATACTAATGAGTATACCATTAATCAAATCCATCTTATGATTGAATCCATGAAGATGGTTTGATGCGAGTTACGTCCAACGTCATTCCCCAATGAGGTCTGTGAGTCTGGATTGTCAACCATTGAGTCCAAAGTCAGAATAGTCTTACTTCAGATTCGTTCCCACGAGTCTGAACGACTACGGACAGTTTAGAATAATACATCTATTCCTCAGCATCATTATGAAATAATGCATGTGAGTTTGGATTGTCAATCTCTTGAGTCCAAACTCATAAGTAGTCTCACTTCAGATTCGTGTCCACGATTCTGATTGACTGTGAGGAATAATATGCATTTATTCATGGATTTAAACGTATTAAAATCGAACACAGTTATAGAATCTAGCTTTACATCTAATCCTTTAGAGGAAGCCGGATGATAATGTATAACTGTTAGAGTTCGTACATCCAAATACTAGTTCAAAACATACATGTAGCGTATATTGGTCGAACATCATTAGTATGAGGTTAATGAGTCTTGCAATTCATTGTTTTACCGACCAGGTTTTGAAATGTGCTATCATTTTGGTTATCCAATATTTCATTGTTCCAGTATTTCTCTGAATAGTGGAATTTCCTCAAAGTGTGCTGGTTTTGTGATCATAGTGATCCTTGGTATTCACCATTGTTACTGTGTGATCACAATGTCTTGTTTGGTTAAAACTCTAACCATGTCAAGAATCCTTCTGAACCTTTCAGACAAGCAGCAGTTTAATGTCACTTGAGTCGGCTAATTAATTTAGACTTAGTTGTGGAATCTGCCACAATGTAAAATCTTTATTATGAGCAAGAGGTGTCTTGGTCAATCATGAAAACTTGTAGTAGTGTATTTCTACATGGTGAATGTTAATACCAATGCAACTAAGTGTATTGTGTTCAACAATTCACAATATCAATATAACTTGCGTACATTGATTTTTCCCTTTTGGTGTCTATAGTGTAACCCTGTACAGTGACAACCTCAGTGTAACTCTGTACAGCGATCTCTCCCTTTCGATGTCATTAAAGTAGCTCTGTACAGTGACATCTTTGTTTAATCACATATTCAAGGTGTGATTATATTGCCCCATAAGTTGCTTATAGCTGTGGATCTCTATCCATTAAGAAACTTCTTTTAAATTCTTTGTACCATAAAATCCACATTATGTATAATCACATAAGGATTTTATTCTATCTTTCAGTATATCATCGTCATACGGGTGAGGATTGAAAGAGTGCTCCCACTAGCCTTTATGTAAACACATCAAATTATGGCATTAAGCCATTCTCAGATTCAAGATCTGATATTGCAATTTTGAATTTGCAAGTGTGTTTAAATATGTATTTCCTGTTTAATGCAACAAACTTTTGTTGGTCAGGAAATATGCGAACAATGGATTTGTGACTCTTGAACCACTTCAAGATCACCGTCCTTTACTTCTAGTTCCAGTTAAATAACTTGGGAACTTAACCTTCCATTTCAGAAGCCAGAACACAACTTTCTATCTTCTGTGTGGAATTAGAATTCCATATGGATGGTGGAAGTAGTATCCATTGTTATATGTAGTATCTAACGAGAATAAATTCTCATTGTCAAAAGACATTCGATACTAGATCTATCAAGCGAGTGGTGATGAAGAGAGTGATACTCAATAAGGGCGTGTATGGCAAATACTTCCTATATATCATCTTTCAAGCGTTGACAAGCATCGTTTGATTCCTATCATGTGCTCAGGCCAAGGCTGAGCACGTAGGACCAGATTAGTGAAAAATCTTTCACATATCTTAAGATGATTTTAGGATTCGTCAAGCTTAGGTATTCTTTATTACGATCAGACTTAGAATTGTGGGATCATATTTGTAAAGCTGGTTCTTTGACTTCATTTTGAAATGTTCTTGTACAACTCAAGAATTTTCATAGATGCTTATAACCATAAGCATATTCACTATGATTACCGTCATAGTTATGAAGTAACTTTTATGATTCTTGTTATATGGTTCTTTTAGGTTTGCCAACACAAGTGTGTCTAAGCCTAGAAAGAACATTTAACAGTTCACTCGAATGAGTGAAGGATTTGGTTGTGAGTTTGTGAAAGCACGACACGTATCAGGAAACTTAATCCCATGGTGGATCATAGGGTCCAGTTGGGCCGTATCCTTTTATGCATGTCTTGCTTACACGAATAAGTCACAAACAAGAATCATTAGAACCAGGTATGTTTCATAAAGAAACTTCAACTTATGTTATTAGTCTGATATAAAACCAGTGAAAAGCAAAGTATTAATCCCAGACGAGCTAGGTCAAAACAACCACTTGTTTTGAATACTACCAAGGAGTGAAAGACATGATTGAAAGCAAATGGCCTAAAAGGGTAATTCGAATCATGTGTCCCTCGATTTAAGCTTTTCTTATTTTCACGTTCCTACAAGGCATGCATGCATGCGTTGGGGAATACTCGTGAAAATCTAATAACATTAGTTTGAATACCAACAGAGAAGTCTAACGTTCTCCGTTTTCTTTGAGCTTAACGGGGTAGTGTGTAGTACCCGATTTGTTGTTCATGGAGCACTGGTGCTTGTCATGATGATGCAGCAATGATCGTACAAATCTTTTGCCATGGGCGTTAATGCCAAATGATCACAGCCTTTTATTGCCCTTAGAGTCGATACTCTTTTCTTGGTACGAGGCATTTTAACACGGTAGCAATCACCTATGACACACGAAGTGTCAATTGAGCATAATGCTATCAACTGGTTGAACTTTTCACTAAAGCACACAGTATAACTGGTTCTATAGTAGTGAAAAGGTATAAGCCCAGATACTCGTGGGGTAACCAAGTTGAATCAGGTGATACTGGTACCCCTTTCATCTTAATGACATGGTCCTATGGAGAAGAGCCTTGCACGGAGCTCTTCTTCATCGAGAAACGAAACATGCAGTTAAGCTTGTTTGTTATGTCATTGATACTCAAGTCTTTGCATTTTTGCTGACTATCAGGAAACATGCGAGCCTGCATAATATTATCTACCTTAGAGGTGTTAGTATTATGTTATTTAATCCAGGCGCGTCGTATTCCTATAAGGAACACAACTACGGCGATTGGGCTCTTCAAGACATAGAGTTTATGAAAGAATGTCAGAACATCTTCTGAGTTTGTTTCAATAAGATGAAAGTTGGTGTTATTTGATTTGTCCTACTGGAGGACTGATTTAAAAGGGAGAAGGGATTTGTTTTCATTAGCCATTATGAAATGATAAGCAAAGCACAATACATTAGTATTTTCGATGTAGAGTATTTTCTTATTATAAATTGGTAAGATTTATTTTATAAGAAAATTGAGAATTCGATTAGACAAGATTACTTGAGACCGCCAAATGAGCCTCAGGAGCAAATTTGCGTAACCAAACTGACAGCGGGTGTCAATTGCGAAATCACAGTCACAACTCTCGATATGAGGCCGCTATATACATACTTGTATATTTTGCGATACGTTTAGCCTCATCCGTGCCCACTTTAGCAATACACATCCGTAGCGCGGTGTTGAAATACTCCAACACTACGAACATATACGTCTAAAGCGATAGTAATCCTAAATGATCGATGCGACGGACCCGGTGTTGAAATACTCCAATGTCCTCGCCTCAGAAGGTACCCTCGGCACCAAGTGCGGTGTTGAAATACTCCAACACTGATGCTCCGGTAAATACGTTCCAAGTTCGACTTGAGATGGGATGGCACGAACTATCAGTTTTTTAATTACCAGATAGGGATATTAAAATCAATTTTAATATAGGTGATCGTAGGACACAACCGATAAACCCTATCATCACTCGAGACATTTATTTTAAATAACCTATTATTTAAAATTACAACTAGGTTGTCGCGAGTTATGTAACCAGTCAAAAGTTAATAAACGACATACTAAGTTTGATTGAGTTTTATAAAGTTTGAATATTTTCAAAGAAAAACTCATTAAGGTGGTTACATTAAAATTTAGGTCAAGTTGTAAAGGCTTTTAGAACTTGTAACCTATAGATTGTATTCTCAGTTTTAAAACCATTTTAAAAGGATTTCGGTGTTTTAGTTGGTGTGTAATACGACTTTAAACCAAGCAACCAAAACAAGCAAAACGAATATGTATTCGGCCATTAGGGTTTTGGTCTTGCTAGAGCCTTTTAGCGAGACCAAATGGGTCACGGGACAAAAGTACAAAACAACCACAAGGCAGACATCTTCATGTAGCGTGCAGGTTCTGTAAGCTCCCACTGACCTCAAGACGCCTCTTGACATCGATTGGATCTTCGGGTCTTCTTGATGACAACTTTTGCCAAAGTAGAAGATTTCGTAAAAGTAAAAACCTAATTACAATTTTGAACCCAAAAATGTGGGCCAACCCAAAGTCTAAACTATTATAATAATGGGCCAAAAACATGGGCCAAACCATAACAGTAAAATAATCACGCAACAGTCAAACAAGGGTCGGGCCGAATACATATAAAACACAATCAAAATAAATTGCAATTTAATTGGTCAAAATAAAGTTGACCAAAATGCAATTTAAATATGCAATACAAATAAAACTGATTCGCAACTTTCGGGCGTTTAACCCCAGTTTGCGAATCCACCGGTTTAAAATCGACCGGTTCCGATTTGCGCGTGGTAATCAAGGCTCTGATACCACTGTTGGGATTTTGGCAGTGGTATTCGGGTCGCCCGGTGACATATTTTTAAAATTACGTGACCGATAGATTAATAGTTTATAAAAGAGTTTACCGAATTAATTTATGATTAATTCTGTAACGCAGCGGAATAAGATTATATATATAAATATATATATACATATATAACAAATTATATATATTAAAAACTATTTAATCAATTAACACAAATACCAGTACGCAACAGGATCCGATTACCGAACACGCAAACACAGAAATAAATAAATAATTAATCTAAACTAATAGTGAGTTTAGATATACCTTGGCGGTGTTGAACAAACGTTCGAGACACCGAGTTTCAACGAACGAAGCGCTAGGTTGAAACGGAACGAACCACTTTCGGTCTCTAACGGTTGTCGCGTATCGCGATTATTCTCGTGGTCCGGTGTCGCGTACCCCTACGGGACGGCGCTTATGACAAGTGGTCATTACGCATCGCGAGAGTACGTCTTGACAGACGTCCCGTCTCGCGAGACTACGAGATCAATCAGATTCAGATCTGATTGCAACCGGAGACGGCTCACGGCGAAAGGCGTCAGGCTCGCGTCGACAGTCGACGGTCCAGCGACGGCAGGCGAGCGGCGGTAGTGGTGGCGGGTGACGACGGCGAACGGCGGCAGCGGCGGCGTCGTGTATCACGGTGGTGATCGGCGGGTTTTGCGGCGGCGATTGGCGGCGAACCGAGCAGCGGATCTGGGCGTACGAGGCGGCGATCTCTAGACCGTAAGGCGGTCTACGGGCGTTGACTGACGGAGCAGCCGAACTAGCATCCACCACCAAGTTATGGTGGTGCGAAGATGGCCACCGGAGGAGCGGTGGCGGCGATCGACGCGGAACGGCGAAACGGCTTCGGCCGTTTTTTGCTTTACGTCCGAGAGAGGAATCAGAAGGAGATTTCGAATCTCCCTTTTTTTTTCTTTTCTGCTGCCGTCGAATAGTATGAGGTGATTAGGGTTAATCCCCTAATCATCTAATATTTATTAGATGATCACTAATTTGCGACGGGCCCCTCTCGAATATAAAGCCCAACTCGTACGCGAGCCCACGAGCCAACGTTAGAAAATATTTCAATAACGAATAGCTCGACCGTGAATTTAAAATAAAACTACTTTTATTTAAATGTCGTTCACCCTTTATTATTAATCCGGTAATAATAATATTATTGATTATTAATTATTTATAACTATTATAAATAATATATATAATCAAACGTTTCCGTTTCTTTTACCGGTTAACTCTTAAGCGGGTTTAGAGTTCGTTGCACCCGGTGTAACTCTTACGGGTCGTAACCGGGTCGGGTTCAAGATTTGTCGGGTCAGGACACATAATATCCAACACATTCTTGGTAATGGGATGAATACGTCTATTTGGTTTGATAAATGGACTAATTCTGGTCCGTTATGTCGTTTTATTTCTTCCTGTTCTATGTTTTCTGCTGGTTTTACATCTACTAGCAAAGTGGCTGTTGTTTGTGATCAGAATGGGTGGAATTGGCTCGTGGCTTGGTATAATCTTTACCCTATTCTAAATGAGACTACTGTTATTAATCTGGACTCGGATGTTGAGGACAGATTGCACTGCAGAGTTGGGGATCAGTTGTTTGACTTCTCTTCTGCCCTGGTTTGGAATTCTGTTCGGCTTAGGAATTTAGAGGTACCGTGGTGTCGTTTTGTTTGGTTTGCCCAGTGTATTCCCCAGCATGCTTTCCTTGTCTGGCTGATAATGAGGGAAAGGTTGTTCACTCCTGATAAAATTCTGAGTTGGTATATTTCGAGACGTAAGATCATGAACATGATGTGCTGCCTTCTGTGTTACAAAAACTTTGATTCTCATTCTCATCTGTTCTTCGAGTGTGAGTTTTCGTCTTAAGTTTGGAAGAAGCTTCGTGATTACACTACTATGAAGGGTGGTTCCGAAACATGGGTTGATATTTCTAACATTCTCTCGGCCGGTTCTTCGGACTCGCTCACCAATATTTGCGACAAGCTACTGGTGCATTATGCTGCGTACTTTATTTGGCAGGAACGAAACAACAGGATCTTCAACAATCATGCTCGTCCCCCTGATGCTCTGGTTGTTTTGATTATTGATATTGTTCGCAACAGATTGATCGGTTTAAAGTGGAAGAAGTCTCCTAGTGTTTTGCGAATCTTGGATGGTTAGAGTATGTGTGGTCGTGTTAGAGCTAATGATGGCATGACGTAGTTTTTTGTATTGGCTTGGTCCTAGTATGTTGTGCTAGGTGGTTTCTTTTGTTGGTTTTTTTCCGGGTTTGTACTTGGTTTTACATACTTAGGGGCATGTCCCTAGTATGAACTAGTAAGGGTTTTTCCTTACTACTTATTTTTTCCTGTGGTATAAATATACAAATCACAGGGGTAACCTTTTACCAAAAAAAAAAACACCTTATGTGTTTCGATTTGTGTTTTGCTTGCAGCTTGCTGATATTTCTAGATGGGTCTTCAATTTGAGTTTCCGTTGGCTTTTGGTATGTTCTTTTCTTTGCAATATGGTCTTTTGGAAGAAACAATTGAGTAATCAAATAAAGAAATCTCAGTGGTTCTACTTTTGTATGCACTCCTTTTCTAGGCATTTCTCATATGTTTATTTTTCTTAAACTTTTTATATTACTTTTGTTAGTTTTCAGTTGTTTATCACTTCTGTAATACACAAGATAATATACAAGTTGCTTTTATTATTGCAGTCTTTAGATTTATTTAAAGATATGTTTTGTTGTTGCCGTTTGCACACGAGGCAGAAGTATCCGAGTACAGTTCCTAGAAAAATTTGCAGTGGGTAAAGAAGAAACAGAAGCATAAGCTTTTTAATGAACTCTTTCTTCACTTGCTGGGTGCACTTGATAACTTTTTATACCCATTGCTAAAGTAAGAAATGTGGAGGTGATCTTTGGCTATGGCCTTCTTATTGGGGGTTGTATTCATTCAAGACAGTATAGTATGTCTTATGGTAATCTTACTCTCATGTGTACATGCTTATTTTTTTTAAGAGTATGTTGTGCCTAGTTAAAAGATTTATGCCATTTTAAGTCTTTTAAGCAGGAATTTTAGGGCAAGGAAATTGAAATATGGTTTTATTAATTCAATACTAATCATGCGGTTTCGGAATAGTTTCATATCAATTTTGACTTTCAAAAAATATACAATTTTTTAGATAGAAAAAAAATAACACTGTTAACTTTCAAAAGTTAACTTTTTGACTGTTGGTTCAAATTATTTACTATGCATTAACTACAGAAAGTTTCATTTTAGATGAAGGTATTAACAATATTAAACTATTAACTGAGATTTTAAAACTTAACACTTGAAAACTTTAGCATTTATGGTAAAAAAAAATCGAAATTAAGGAAATCTGATAACTATTATTTTTTGTAAATTACAACTTTAGTTCGGTATGATGATTAGTACATTCCATTATCAGTTTTATCTATGTTTTCATGCATTTATTGGGTTGTTCCATTTTCTCATTATATGTTAATTTGGAATCATTGTGAACTCACTATTTTTTCTCTAATTTTCATGATTTGATTGCAGCATCTCTTAACCTTTTGGGGATTTCCCGTCCCCGGTAACATAATCTATCCATATTAAAGGATATTATCGGCTCAAGAAAACCATAAAATGTACCCTTATATATCTATATTTCACACTCAAAGTTCTATATGAACATGGCTCTTGTGAGTTGTTTAATTTTTCTATTCTATTGTTGGTTCGTTAAATTTTTAAATTTCTTAGACACATGCCTGTTTCAATGAGTACTAATTCTCCATTTATAAAAAAGAAAAAGTCAAAAAACCAATTTATTGACCATGCTACTTTACTTTCTCTTTGCAGCTTATGGTGTAAATATTTCGACATTGATAATGTTATGCAAGCAAGTAAGCAGTCAATCTGATTTCCGTGTAATTGCAAGATTAAATAAAGAGCTTCACGAAGCCAGGACAATGTCTGCACACTTAGAAAACCAATGGCAACATCAGTTTTTTATATGTGGTATAATTTGTGCTTTTGATTTTTTACGTTTGCTTTTTGTTAGAAATGCTTTTGCTATTGCTTTCCATCACTCCCGCCCGCTTTGTATATATATGTGCATTTGATATATCATGTTTTCCATAAATATGCAAGTGGACATTTGAAGTGGTAGCTTCTATGAAATAGGTGCTTATAGGGTACTTTTTCTATGAAATGGGAGTAGCAACAAGTTTTTTTGTTCATCCTTATAGTTTGTGTGCTAATTTTAGTGTTGATTTTGTGGGTCATTTGTTTGCTTCCGATTGTTTCTGATTATGATATTTTTTTTGGTATACAGTTTTAAACTTTCTAGAACTGTTTTAAATTCTGTCTATTTCAGTTTCATTTGGTCCATTGGGTAGTTTAATGTGATGTTCTTTGATGTCTAGACCTTCTTTTAGCGTAGTGAATTTCTTTTTACTTCTGAATATGTGTTCATAACCACAAGACATTGTTGCTTTATCCTGTTTAATTTGTTAAGTTCAGTTTTTTTTTTTTTGTGTTGATGTAGACTTTGCTATTCTTGCAGGAATGAAGGATTTCTTTGTGAAGTTTTCTTGAAGAAATTAAAGTTGGTATTGAAGGAACCTGTATGTTTATGTGTATATATTATAGGAAAATTGTTGGTTCATTTTGAATACAAATCTTATTCATGAGACGTTCTGATCTTTTGTGTTTTTAGGATTTTGCAAAAATATTTCTTCACTATATATTGAGTAATTGTAAAGTTTTGGTGTCTTTTTGTTAATGGAACAATAGTTGTAGACAAAAAGAAAAACTGTTAGTATTTACTTCCAGTTTTACGAATGCCATTAGCATATAGATAACTTTAATGCTAAGGTTTACTATTTGTTGATGAAAAGCCTAAACTTTATTTAGGCTATTGATTTTAGCTGTTGTTGAACACGTATGCTTATTCTCTACCATGGAACGCTGATTGAATTCCGATTACCTTTTGATACCTGCTCTTTTCATCTTACGGAGAAGTGAGCTACAATGTTTTGTAATTTGTTTGATTTTCTTCAATTTGTTGTGATTCTTGGCCTAAGTGGCCGATATATTTGAGAGTTTATTTGAATGTGGGTGTTTCATCTAAAGAAGGTTTGAATTTATGTATTTAGTTGAATCTTAATTGTGTTGTTGACAAACCATTTTTTCCATAATGGGTCGGATTACAACACCAACAAGTTATAATAGTATATGTCAGCCGACACTAATGCCTAATTTTAAATAGCTCTTCGCATGCGGAGTGCAGTAATATGCATCTTGTGTGCGAACAGTTGTGTTAAAATGTGTATGAAAAAAATGAGATTTTTCATTTACATAAAAAAAATTCTGACCATAGAAGTTATGTGTTTGATTTAGTTTTCGTGATTTAATGACCTTAAACATTTTTTATATCTTTTTTTTTCAAATTTGTAACTTTATTCTCATTTAATATTTATTTCTTTTTTTTTATTTTTATGTATTATTCATTTTAGTTTTTGTTTTCAATTTAGTTTCATGTTATATTTAATTTTATTTTTCTTATATGACAATTAATAAAAGCCAAGGACAGTCACTATCAAATGTTGGTTTGTATTTCAAGAATTCATGTTTTAGCCATGGACAATTATATCTTGCCTTATCAAGAGTGAAGAGTAGGTCTGGCCTGAAAGTTCTCATTTTAGATGAAGATGGAAGAGTTACAAACGAGACTCTAAATGTCGTATACAAACATGTATTTTCCAATTTGTAATTTTTCAAACATTTTCCATGATTATAATGCAATGGATTACGATTGTTATAATAATATTCTATTTATTCAACAATTTTATTAAACCTAAGCCCTGCATTAAAACTCTTAGGGTCCGTTGCCCCTTAGCAAAACATTTATATATATATATATATATATGTATATATATATATATACATATACATATATATATATATGGAGAGGATCATTTGAGAACCAATTTGATTTGAGAACTAAAAAGAACTAATTTGAGCCACAAGTTTATTTACATGTATCCCCCTCCCATGAATTGTAGTGGTCCACCCTGAAATTTGTGGTTGAGATTTAGTTCTCAAAAGTTCTCAAAAGAAAAAGTTCTCATTTGAACCTAACCCTATATATATATATATAGGGTTAGGTTCAAATGAGAACTTTTTCTTTTGAGAACTTTTGAGAACCATTTCGAGCCACTAATTTTCAAGGGGGAGCATTCAAATTCATGGGGGGGGGGGGGGATTTCCATATATATAAACTAGTGGCTCAGAATAGTTCTCAAAAGTTCTCAAACCAAATTGGTTCTCAAATGATCCTCTCCCTATATATATATATATATATATATATATATATATGTATATGTATATGTATATGTAAGGTTAGGTTCAAATGAGAACTTTTTGTTTTGATAACTTTTGAGAACTAAATCTCAACCCACAAATTTCAAGGGGGACCACTACAATTCATGGGAGGGGGGATACATGTAAATAAACTTGTGGCTCAAATTAGTTCTTTTTAGTTCTCAAACCCAATTGGTTCTCAAATGATCCTCTCCCTATATATGTGTGTGTATATATATATATATATATATGGGTTAGGTTCAAATGAGAACTTTTTGTTTTGAGAACTTTTGAGAACTAAGTTTCAACCACAAATTTCAGGGGGGACCACTACAATTCATGGGAGGGGGGATACATGTAAATAAACTTGTGGATCAAATAAACTTGTGGATCAAATTAGTTCTTTTTAGTTCTCAAATCAAATTGGTTCTCAAATGATCCTCTCCCTATATATATATATATATATATATATATATATATATATATATATATATATATATAGGGAGAGGATCATTATATATATATAGGGAGAGGATCATTTGAGAACCAATTGGGTTTGAGAACTAAAAAGAACTAATATCAGCCACTAGTTTATATATATGGAAAACCCCCCCATGAATTATAGTGGTCCCCACCTGAAATTAGTGGTGGAAATTTAGTTCTCAAAAGTTCTCAAAATAAAAAGTTCTCATTTGAACCTAACCCTATATATATATATATATATATATATATATATATATATATAGGGTTAGGTTCAAATGAGAACCAATTGCTTTTGAGAACTTTCGAGAACCATTCTGAGCCACTAATTTTCAGGGGGGACCACTCAAATTCATGGGGGGGATTTCCCTATAGATAACTAGTGGCTCAGAATGGTTCTCAAAAGTTCTCAAAACCAATTGGTTCTCAAATGATCCTCTCCCTATATATATATATATATATATATATATATATATATATATATATATATATATATATAAATGTTTTGCTAAGGGGCAGCGGACCCTAAGAGTTTTAATGCAGGGTTTAAGGGAAAGGTAATGGTTTTAAAACTTTGAACTCACCAGCGTAAGTTGACTTTTCAAAGTATGCATGTCAGGGAAATAGGGGCGTCAAGTAGCAAAGGAAAGGCTCATTCATGAGCAGTGTATGAGGCACAAATGCAGAGGTTGGTTATCAACAGACTGGCATAGTTAGTGTTGATCTGATGAAAGTTTTAATAGAATACATAAAGAACATTTGTAATATGCTTTGAAGGTTAGGTTTGGCTTAATAAGTATGTTATATTTTAGTTTTCGCTGCTTTGTTATCTCTATTTATGCCATGTGTTTATGAGTAAATCCAATGAGTGACCACTCTTGGTGCCAAGTATAGGAGAGGTGTCACAAGTTAGTATCAGAGCCTTGGTTTTAGAGATTTAGATACAAGTGCGGTATGTACATTTAAACTAGGACTCTGGGAAGTTAGGAAATAGGATTAGGATTGAAGAATGCTAGCAGGATAACTTGTGCCTGTAAGGATAGAGGTTGCATTAGGCATGCATCAGGAAGGACCTAGGGTAACAAGTATGGAAGGTATCCGATGGCAATTAGCTACTGCCATTTGGTATCGAACATAGGAGTATATATCAGGTACGGAATGATGTGTCGCCTAAATGCGTGGTAGGTCACGTGACGGTAAGATACCTGGTTAGTGACAAGGAAGAAGGGACACCTACGGGGTGGTTCAGAGGCCAGTTTTGCCTTAGGGCTATTGGTGGGGAGTAGGTAGGCAGGGAGGAAGGGGATTAGGACATTAAGAACGTAGTATGATGAATAGCGACTGGGTCTTGAATGCACTATAATTATGTATGTGACATCCGAGAATTCCGAGGTTAACTTCCGTTAGACAATCTCCGTTAGTTACATTATAAGTGTTAACTTAGTAACTAATGCTTAACTAGACCGAATACGTCCACGACCTTTGGTTGATCACCGAACCCGTCCGTATGTGTTTATTTATTTAATTGCCACCATGTGGAATTATGTGCAACGTGTTTATTTAATTAATTGTGTGATTAATCGAGTAATTAGGGTGTATGCATTTGTTCTAATCATGGGCTAATGAAATTGAAGATCAATGTAGGGAGAAAATTCATGAATCGTGCTTAGAATGTAAATTGGCCCCTTCTGGTTGCCAGCGAAACTACCGAGCGAGACTGCAGATTCGCTCGGTAGCTAAACTTTTGATTTACGTGTATTCAGAGCCAGTTTCGCTTGGCCAGCGAAACTGCCAGCGAAACTAGCACCTGATCTATATGATATATAAAGTCAACCTAAACCCTAATCCTCATTACTTACACCATTTCTCAAAAACACACACACACTCTCCTGAATTCTGGCCAGCCGAGAACCACCACGAGCCGCCGTCATCTCAGTTGGTGAACTCATCCATTCGGATCCTAGATCGAACCGTGAGTCTCCAAAACCGTTTTTCTCGCATTTCTATGAGTTTTCTTAAAAAGCATGCTTAAACCTCCATGTAATCGTTTGATCTTCTGATATGATGCTTAGGAATGCTAGATCTATCATAAAGTCTGCAACTTTACGTGTAAAATCATGCCATAATGAAGATTTAAGCTAGTTAGGTCATTTTATGCTTAAAAAGTGTTCTTGGTGATTTGAGGGTGAAAACTCATGTTTAAGATGTTAGATTTGCTTGTATAATGTTGGTAAATGTTTATGCATGCTAGATAATGAATTTCATGAAGTATGGAAGCTGTTAGATTGATTTTTGGTCTTAAAAACG
The DNA here is from genome assembly GCA_039602395.1 of Deinandra increscens subsp. villosa. Classification (NCBI taxonomy): domain Eukaryota; kingdom Viridiplantae; phylum Streptophyta; class Magnoliopsida; order Asterales; family Asteraceae; genus Deinandra; species Deinandra increscens. The sequence continues at coordinate 32,638,268 of JBCNJP010000012.1, forward strand.
AGTTTTCTGCGTTTAGCGAAACTGTGTGTTCGCTGGGCGAAACTATACAGCGAAACTGTTTGAATATCCTTCCAGCGACACTATACAGCGAAACTATAGTGTCGCCGTGAAAACTAAGTATACCTGCTCGAACGAAACTACCGAGCGAAACAACCATAGACTCCTGAACGAAAGTTCAAACCAGTTTCGATGCGAAACTAGATAGCGAAACGGTGTCATCAGTTTCGAGCGAAACTATCTAGCGAAACTGTGCAAGTTTCGAGCGAATCTATCTAGCGAAACTGTATCATCGGGTATTCCCTAGCGAAAGTGCTGCCCGTGCACATAGCGAAACTGTGTAGCGAAACTGTGCCAAGACCAAAACCCAAACTTGTGCAACTTATTTGAATGTTATGCCATGACTTACATGATTATGCAATAATGAGACATGCTTTGATTTCTGAGTTATGTGAACCCCCGTTTATGATCAACCATCGGTGTCGTGTGTCGGTATGTCGTGTCATAGTTCCAACGTGCTATGTTATGGGCCATAGTGACGTAAGTTAAAGATTAGACACAAAAAACTTAAGACCTAAACGTGTTCTTAGGTCTTCGTTAAGCAAACAATACTTGGATTATTTAGCAAGTGTAGCAGTGCAACCAAAGGTGAGTGTCACTAACCCGTTTACTGTGAGCCCGTTTGGGACACACTGAATAACTTAACGGAAAACAATGCTGACAACCTTACGAGTGCTATGCACCCCTTCGACGAACTTGAAACCTTATGAGCGCCACGTACCTTTTTGATAAACTTGAAGTGTTTTATGGGAAACACTTGTGGAACTTAAACAAAATATTTCTGAAACGAAACTGAAAACATTTTGAGATTCATGAGAATCCGGTAAACTGTTTTAATATGACTAGTGTAGGTTAAAGTCTAAACCACATGATATCACATGATTTCTAAGGATTGCCTTTTAACTGAAAAAGTCCTCAACTTAATTGTGCCATTAATTGTAAAGCGAGGGGATGTTGAGTAGATCTACTGGAGTTTGACAAACTCCGCCTCGTGACACTGGAGGTGCACAGAGGTACAATATCAGCCTATCTGACCGTGATCCCGAGAGGACACGGGGGAGGCAAAGCCGCGATGACATATGTCCGCAAAACAAAATAGATGATGGCGATGCCACTACATTACTTATTAGTCAGCTTTGGTACAAACTTCCTTAGTGCATGGAACAACGGATTAGCTACCCGCGATATCGGTTGAGCACTTTACTCTTACAAAACTAGTACATACCCGATAACGCATGTTACGGACAATACTTTACTAAATCACTCTACTATGTTTATGAACTGATGTATTTCACTGAGCAATGCTTTTCACAAAGAAATATTTACATAAGTATATGTTGACACGATTACGATTATGAGACCGGGCCACTGCGTGACAAGCCCACTGTGAACTCACCAACCGTTAGGTTAACACTTGCGTGGTTTAAACTTTTGCAGATCGCTGAGGAGTATCCGGAGCGGGTTGGCATGGCGCATGAAGACATTTTACTTTTGTTTAAACCAAACTGGGAATTTAAAACAATGATTTTGTAAAGCACGTGGTTAGTGCTAAGACAATATTTTCCGCTGTGTATTTTGAGACTTTAATTTATGACTTATATTTGGACTCACTCCGATTCGTTTAGTATTGGTAACTAATGGTTGTGGTCCTGGTTTGCTCGCACCCCTTAACGGCATAAACTCCGTTAGTGGTTAATTGGGGGTGTGACAATGTACCTGTATTGGTGCCTGCATTTGTTTAATTATTAGGCATTCAAAGTCCAGGAACTTACTATCATATGAATTCTAAATGTTGCTCATTCTCAATGCAGGTTCAAGTTATGGCTAGAGGTGGGCGTATTGGGAGACGCACACGTGTAATTCCTGGACCCGAAGGTAGCACGGGGGCTAAGCGTTTAATGATGAGCAGAGGGAAACTATTTCTGCAGAAGTAACTCATGAATTGCAAGCTGCAATGCCTGGATTAGTAGCACAGCTCCAGGGAGCTACTGACAAGGCCGGTGCCGGAGGAGCTGCTGGTGGGAGAGCTACTGACGGGGCCGGTGCCGGAGAAACCGTTGGTGGAGGCGCCAAAGGGGAAACGAATGACCTGCATACTTCAAATGCTGGTGGCCGGTGCCGGAGGAGCTGTTGGTGGGGGAGCTGGCAGGGTTGGTGTCGGAGAAGCCGCTGGTGGAGCTGGTGGTGCAGGTGGAGATGGAGGAGAGGGTGCTGGGGGTGGACTGGGGGGACATGGTTGTTCCTTCAAGTCATTCAGTGGGTGCAAGCCTGACATTTGAAGGCAAGAGGGATGCAGTTTCCACTGCCAGATGGATAAAGGAAATGGAAGCTGTGATCATAATCAGTTAATGTCCGGAGGACAGCTCATTCGTTTGTAAGGGGGAACACTGTTATGGCGAGACTGTGTGATGCAGTCTTGAGGGGAAGAAGCCATTGCTGCTATGCGATAGAATGATTTGAAAGAATTGGTTATGGGAAAATTTTGCTCAAGGCAAGAGTTGGAAATAATTGAATTGAATTTCCTAAGGTTTGAAGAGGGTAACATGACTCATCAGGAGTTCACTTGCAAATTTAATGAGAAGGCTAGATTGGTACCTAAGCTGGTGATGCCTGAGGAAGAGAAAGTGAAGAGGTATGTTTAGGCCCTTCCTCCTGCGGTAAGAAAAATTGTGAAGACACATGCTCCAAAGACCTATCAAGAGTAACCAATCGTTTCCTTTGGAGTTTCACGAGAGCCTCAAAACCCCAGACTTTCAAGTAAGATAGATTAGGGACTTTCCCATGCCATATTTCATATGGTGCCTTATCAACCTTTTTGGTCGGAACCATATTGAGTATGAGAACAGCAATCAATAGAGCATAATCCCACCAGGATAATGATAAAGTAGTCAAACTGAACATGGATCAAACCATGTCAAGCAAGGTTCAGTTTCTCCTTTCAGATACACTATTGTGCTAAGGTGTATGTGGAGGAGTGAATTGTGAGACAATCCCACATTTCGCCAAGTGGTCTGAAAACTCTTGACTCATGTACTCGCCTCCTCGATCAGATCAAAGTGCTTTAATAGTCTTGTTGAGTTGATTTTCTACTTTACTTTGGAAAGTTTTGAATGTTTTAAAGAATTCGTGTTTATGTTTAATCAAGTAGACATAACCATAACGACTGAAGTCGTCAGTAAAAGTGACGAAGTAATTAGTACCGGTCTTGGATTTTGTTCTAAACGGGACGCATACATCAGTATATATAAGTCCGAGTAGATAATTGGCTCTTTCACTTACATGAGTAAAAGGCTTTTTCGTCATCTTACCGCATATACAAGATTCGCATTTGTCAAATGATTCATCATCAGTTGACTCTAGAAGCCCATCGCGTTGCAGCTTTGAAATACGTTTCTTGTTTATATGGCCTAGATGACAATGCCATAAGAAAGTGGACTCTAAATTTCGTCTTGCTTTCTTGGTGCTACATGTGTATATAGAACTATTGTTTGAAACTAGATTGTGCATATTAATTTCAAAAATACCATCACGTGGAATAACATTAAAATAATGTAAATTATTCTTAGAAACCGAAATACCAAAATCTGTAAAAACATGATAAAAACATGATAAAAACCATTATCTTTCAAACGACATAAAGAAACAACACCCTTGGTAATAGTAGGTGCGAAGTGACAATTGTCTAACACAATAATCAATACATTAGGGAGGATTAAATCATAGCTCTCTATAGCTTCGACCGATGCACGCATTCCATTGCCCACGTATAGATCCAAAGCTCCTTTCTCCAATCGCCTAGTTCCTCTTAGACCCTGGCTATTATTACAAATGTGAGTACCACAACTTGTGTCATAAACCAATATTTATAGTTAGGAAAAGTATAGAGTTCTATCATGAAGATACCTGATCCGCTAGTCCCACTAGCCTTGTTCTTCTTCAACTCTGCCAAGTAGACAGGACAGTTCCTCCTCCAATGGCCCATCACATTACAGTGATGGCAAGAAGTGTTCTTTGTTGGGTGCTCCTTTTTAGCAGGTAGAGGGATCTTCACCTTGGGGGCGTGAGCAACGACTTGCTTACCCTTTCCTTGATAGCCTTTTCCTTGCGTTTTGTTCTTTTTGCGGATTTTTCCAGCCCTAATTGCTAGAACCTCTGGTGCTTTCTATGGCATCCCTTGTTCTGCAAGCTTTCCCATAGCATGCAACTCAGAGGTCGTCTTCCCCATGCTATGCATGTCGTAATTCATCATAAACTGCTCATAATCCTTGGATAGTGAGGTAAGAATCAAGCTCACACCAAGGACTTGAGGCATGGGGTATCCAAGTCGCTCCATTTGGTGTAGGTATCCCTTCATCTTTAGCACATAAGAACTAACAGATTGGCCCTCCTCCTGTTTACAAGCGTGAAATGCTTTAACTGTTTCAAACAGTTCCTACTCTGCTTGTTGTTGAAACATAGTTTTCAACTCAGTTAGTATCTCATATGCTGTGAGTTCTTCCAAGTTCTTTTGGATCTGAGGGGTCATGCTCACTAGCATAAGAGCTGCTATTTCTTGCTGCTCTTTAACTCTTTTTGCATGGGCAACAAGAACAGCCACAGTAGCAGTGATAGGAGGTGCCTCGGGTAGGGTTCTTCCACATGAAGCAACTTCCCTTCGGCCCTAAGGACAATCCTTAGCTATCGATACCGGTCAATGAAGTAGATCCCAGTCAACTTTTTTCTTTTAAGAATTGGCCTAATTATAGATTTAGATAGTTCGGTGGTTGATGACATCTATAATTCATTCAAAGTTTAATGTTAGTATTTTCGATAATAGTCCCTTTAAAAAATTAATTACCCTTGTTAAATGAACGTTAATTTTACTAAAAGGTTAAGATCCTCATCGATATTTTATTTTAACTGCATGCGTCTGACATTGGCAATTAATGATAAATTCGATAGGTAGGTCACAATGACCAATTGCATTACACGTGCAATTCTTAGATCTTATGGGACCGATGGCACTAGTGAAACTAGCATGTTTGTCCCATCTTTGCCTCTGGTACGACTCACCTGGTTAGGGTACTCGATTAAGTCATCCAATTTGAAAACATGTAATTATAAATCTAAGTTCTAATGCATATATAATAATTACCCCGGGACTTACAATTCGCAACGTCTCACTAGGTTAGGACGAAAAGAAGCTGCAAGTGTTTTCAGTCAAAGTGGACGGCACGACTTAAATTTTGTGACGGGTAATGTTATTTGATTTTATTATGTAATTCAAATATGTCATAACGACTTGTTATCATGTAACGACCCGTTAGGACTCTTCGAGGTATAAGGACACGCTAGACGGTAAAGAGTCGTTACGCTCGGGTATTTAAAAGTTTAAAACCAATTTCAAACTTAGTTTAAAAATCGATTTTGTTTTAGTTTATATATTTCTGAACACATTCGCAATACATAAATAAAACACAATTAACAATTTTAAAACAATATAGATAGATGTGCAAAACCTCAACAGATGAAATCTTATGCTTGGCCTCGTGGGCCATCACGACGAGCCAAGTGGATCAACTAGGTCGGGCCTACATAAACCCATAGTGGGCTCCCACTTGCTCTAAGACCATCAAGAGCAAGTGAAGCCTAAATGTGAATTATTAATTCAAAACAGTCCAGAAAAATCCAGCAGCTTGCAGGCCCAAAAACTCGTGGAAGGAGTCTTCCCCAATTCTCGAAGCCTTCTGCATTCTTGTAGCCCTATGTCTTGGGAACCTGTAGAAAACATTTCAGCAACTTTGTAATAGCCAATCTCCAAAAAAAACACGTTTTCATACAGGCTGTCGAGCAGTGATGGAAATTGCGTATTCATCAATTCCATCATCATCATCTTGAATCTTCGTCTCGGTTACAAGAAGATAAGCGAATACAACTAATCTAAAATGAACTAATCATGCCAAAATTTCCGAAACAATGGCTACAAAAGAAAAATCTTAAACATCGCAACAGTCCAATCAAGACAGAATAAAAACACATTTGGGTCAAGGTTTTCATCAGGTTTGCGCATCAGAATAAATATATATCCTGTAACGACCCGTTATTGTAAAATGGTCCGTTAGGAAACATGAAATGTCGAAACGAATCGTTTTCATCTGAACGACCCGTTTCAAACAGACATCAGCAAAAAAAATTTTTTTGCGGATCTGCTATAACAAAATAACGACTTATTTTCTTATTTGGCAAAGTATACAAGTAGAACTCATCCCACATTAGTTGGAGGTGAAACTTGAAGTGGTTAAAATAAGGTGGGAACTCTACCAAAAGATTTTTTCCTTTAGTAAGAGACATCCCTTAGACCCTATGGGATGCAATGCACCCCTAACTCGCACTCGCGCGCGCGTGGCGTGGACATATAGGCGCAATGTGGCACTTTGATGGTGCACTTCGCTCGCTCACTTCGTCACGAGCTGCTTGAGAGCCGCCTTTTGTTTTTGAGATCAACTAGAAGCGTGTTCTGGGTGAAGTTCAGGCGAACACGTGTAGAGTTGAACAGGAAAACATTTCGCGTGGAACCTCTATGGTTTAGCCGAAAAGTTGGACCGGAAAGGGGTTCTGGTGGAAAAACGTGTTCGACCGGAAGGTTTAGCTGGAACCTGTGGTTGCGTCGGAACCCCTGTTCAGCAAAAAAAATGCTGTAACAGTCTAGTAAATGGGTTTTTACGCATTTTTGCCTTAATTTTCTTAAAACCACTTAAATTCTGATATGAAACATAGAATTCAAGTCAATTAAAAGTGAATTCATATTGAAGACGTTTAATATGAAGTTTAATTTTAGGTTTTTCACATCTCCCACCATAAATCGTGTCTCATGTGTTCAACCTAGACACACCAAGAAATTGATTTTCTTACTTTCCTCTCAACCTCAAGAATTCTCTCCATTTCATCCAAGCCCTTTTCTTGAAAGTTCAAGTGTTCTATGATCTTTAAGAGATTCATAGGTAACTTTAGGTTTAGAGTCATCCCGGCCGTACACTCGGCTTTTAAGATTATACCCTGGGAAATAAGAGGATCTTTGGTAGACCCGAAATTTATTTTAAGGGATCCGGGTTTTAACCCGAATCCTACGCCTCCTTCTTTCTAATAAACTAATTACTTTCTAAGATAATTAATATTATTTTATTTATATCCCTTAATATGATTGCATTTTCAAAATTACTCTAAGAATCTTCTTTTAAAACTTTCTATTGCTTTTAGAAAATTTGTCTTATTCATGTTATGTCCCAATTTCTTTAAAATGTATAGTTTTATATTACGATTCCTTTCTTTTAGTTGTGATAATCTTTTATTTCCATGTTGTCACACCCCCAAGTTAACCACTAACGGAGTTTATACCGTTAAGGGGTGCGACCAGACCAGGACCACAACCATTAGTTACAAATACTAAACGAATCAGAGTAAAGTCCAAAACATTCATTTCAAACAGTTTCAAAAGTTACGCAGCGGAATAAAAACAATAGTATCTTAGCACTAGCCACGTGCTTTACAAATCATCGTTTCGAATCAAAATTCCCAGTTAGTTTAATGAAAGTAAAAGTCTTCACGTGCCATGCCAACCTTCAATGGATACTCTTCAACGATCTGCAAAAGTGAAAACCACACAAGTGTCAACCTAACGGTTGGTGAGTTCACAGTGGGCTTGTCATGCATTGGCCCGGTCTCATAATCATAATCGTGTCAACATATGTATTCGTAATATTTGTTTGTGAAAAGCAATGCCCAGTTATATACGTCAATTCATAAACATTTGTTATTTAGTAGAGTTATTGTCCGTAACAGAGTTATCAGGTATGTACTAGTCTTGTATAATTAAAGTGCTCAACCGATATCGCGGGTAGCTAATCCGTTGTTTCCATGCACTAAGGAAGTTTGTACCAAAGCTGACGATTAAGTATAGTAGAGGCAGAGCCTTCAGCCATTTTGTTTTGCGGACATTCGTCATCGCGGCTTTGCCTCCCCCGTGTCCTCTCGGGATCACGGTCAGATAGGCTGATATTGTACCTCCGTGCACCTCCAGTGTCACGAGGCGGAGTTTGTCAAACTCCAGTAGATCTACCCAACATCCCCTCGCTTTACAATTAATGGCACAATTAAGTTGAGGACTTTTTCAGTTAAAAAGGCAATCCTTAGAAATCATGTGATATCATGTGGTTTGGACTTTAACCTACACTAGCCATATTAAAACGGTTTTCGTTTCAGAAATAGGTTTGTTAAGTTTCACAAGTGTTTCCCATAAAACACTTCAAGTTCATCAAGTAGATGCATAGCATTCTAAGTTTTCAGTTTTATCAAGTGGTGCATAGCACTCGTAAAGTTGTCAGCATTGTTTTCCATTAAGTTATTCCGTGTGTCCCAAACGGGCTCACAGTAAGCGGGTTAGTGACACTCACCTTTGGTTGCACAGCTACACTTGTTATATAATCCAAGTTTTGCTTAACGAAGACCTATGAACACGTTTAGGTCTTAAGTATTAGTTTGGTGTCTAATCTTTACTTAACGTCACTATGGCCCATAACATAGTACGTTGAAACTATGACTCGACATACGACACACGACACCGATGGTTGATCATAAACAAGGGTTCATATATATCAGAAATTAAAGCATGTATCATCATGGCATAATCATGTAAGTCATGGCATAACATTCAAGCAAATTGCACAAGTTTGGATTCTGGTCTCAGTTTCGCTAGCAGTTTCGCTAGTCAGTTTCGCTGTGTGCACGGGCAGCACTTTCGCTAGGCAATACCCGATGACACAGTTTCGCTAGGCTAGTTTCGCTCGAAACTGTTGGCACAGTTTCGCTAGCCTAGTTTCGCCCGAAACTGGTTTGAACTTTCGTTCAGGGAACTTCGCTCGGTAGATTCGCTCGAGCTGGTCTGGTTGGTTTACCCGGCGACACTGCAGTTTCGCTGCATAGTGTCGCTGGTTGAAGATATGCATAGTTTCGCTACATAGTTTCGCCCAGAGAACAGTACAGTTTCGCTGGTCGCGAAAAACACCTAAATCAGCCTAAAAATCAATCTAACAGCTTCCATATTACATGCAATTCATTATCTAGCATTCATAACCATTTACCAACATAAATTAGTAAGCTTTAACACCTTAAACATGCATTTTCATCATCAAATCACCAAAATGCATTTAAAACCCTAAAGTGACCTAAATGGCATAAATCTCTATCATGGATCAGTTTCACACGTAAAGTTATCAACTTTATGGTAGATCTAACATTCCTAAGCATTCCTACAGAAGATCTAACAATATCATGAAGGTTTAAGCATGCTTTATGAAGAAATACATAGAAAACACATAGAAATGGCATAAAAGAAGGTTTTGGGACTCACGATTCGATCAAGGAATCGAATGGATGTTGTCTTGAGGCTGAGATCTTGGTTTCTCTTGATGGTTTTCGGCTGACCAGATTTCCAGAGAAGAATGTGTGTGTTTTTTGTGTAAAATGAGGCAAATAGGAGAACTAGGGTTTATTAAGATTATTTATATCAGAGGCTAGTTTCGCTGGCAGTTTCGCTGGTCAGGCGAAACTAGCTCTGATCATGTGTTATCGAATAGCTCAGCTGACTACCGGGCGACACTATAGTTTCGCCCGTTAGTTTCGCTGGCTGCACAACTTAGACAATTTTCACAAAATCAAGGATTTACAATTTGTCATGCTATTCATAATATTAAATCATGCGTTTAAATCACATTGCACATAATGACAACAATAAATGAACACATAGCACATATGGGCGGGTTCGGTGATCAACCAAAGGACGTGGACGTATTCGGCCTAGTTGAGTATTAGTTACTAAGTTAATACTTATAACGTAACTAACGGAAATGTCTAACGGAAGTAAACCTTGAAATTCTCGGATGTCACACATGTAATGTATTTCAACTCTTCTTTAGGTGTAATTCTATTGTTTCATTTCCTTGTATTGTAATTATTTTAATTTCCTTGTAATTGTTGATAGGAGTAGATCAATTTATTTTCTTTATATTGTATTAATTATTTTTGTTGTAATCGTACCAATAAAAATATCGAAACTTTAGTATATATAAAGACATCAATTACGTTCCTCCTAGAGGCTCGTGAGAATTATGTGATTAAGTCTATTTTGGAACCTTTTACCTTTTGCACTTAGTCAAACAAACTCTAATACCAAACAATATCTAGGCTTAGTAATATCATACCACGAAAAATATATATTTTATTTGGTACTTATAGTTTACAAGTTTACAACATTTGATAATGTTATTATTATTACATCCACACGGAAGATAACGGCTCTAACGCGTACATACTACATACTCGTACCAACTTTAAATTCTCTTGGATTTAGAACTTTTGTGACTAAAATGACAAAATATAATTCACCAAATCCTCAAGTGATGAATATGATGAACCACCTTTCTTGAGGCAAAGGCTTACTATCCCTTTGATGTTCATATGATCCTACTAACATAATAGAATCGATATACATCATCAATCATGTCTATAACACAAGCCACATATGATCATTATCAAGAAAGTTTCTATTATTAGTAAGCTACGAACCAACCTGCTATTTCACCAATTCACAACATCCCCCACATGTTTATATGAGCAATCTGACATATGTGTAACATCATAACCCAATTAGCATGCTCATAAACCTTCTTCTACAACTTATCAAACAATAAGTTACTATTAATAGTAACTCACGAAATACACATCATGTCTTCGAAGTGTTCATTATAACCAATGCATGCAATCATCATCTAATATGATAATAGCTATTAAAATCATGAATAAATCACTTGGAAATCATGTTTGGATAATTTGGGGTTCTAAGAAAAAACTAAAACAAGAACCCTTACTTGATTCACGAATTGGAAATGTTTTGGTGTTGTTTGATGATTCCAGGAAAGTAAAATGTCAAGAAGGGCTCAAATCACCAAAGTGTTGCCGAGAGGATGAACAAAACCGATGGTGGCGGTGTATGGTAGGCTACGACCATAACTAGCGGGGCTAGGGTTCTACTTTTTCCCTCTTTTTTAATAATAAGAGCTATTTTCAAGTAAGGAGAATTTAGATGTGGGCTTGGGGCTTTTCATTGAGCTTTACTATGTAGCGGGTTAATTATCATGGATCAAAGGCTCACGACTACTACAAATACTAGCATACATTTTCCCAACTAAGGAACAAAGTCTGCATAATTAACACAATCATTTAATTACAAGTTATCACGTAATCACATGTGTTTTCACAAGTCATTAAAACAAGCATTTGTCAAAACATAAAATTCATATGAACATATTATTTCACACATAAACATATGATTATGTTTCTAAAATGTTATTTTGACAAATCACCAACGTATTGGGACTCAACTTGTGTGTGATCTAATAATTCTCTGAAGTCTTGATACGTAAGTGTTTGTGTGGTGACCGACACGCTTAATTGATCCTAATCAAGTGTAATGCATGCATGAGTAATGAGGATTGTGTTAGTTGGAAATAACCTACAACTGCGGGATGTCATAATTTTTTAATCAGCCGCTGACTCTAATTATTTCAAAACTGAAGCGGCCTATTCGTGATCAACCCGAAACACACTAAATTGATCCGGTCTGCAGTCATCATTTTTCATCTTATTCAATTGTTGAGTAAAAATCAATCCTATAGTTAAGTTAACATATGATGATCACGACAATCAATTTAACATATTGAAGCTTTAAGATATATAAAGACATCAATTACATTACTCCTAAAGGTCGCGAGAACTATGTTAAAATATTGTATATTTTGCACTTAGTCAAACAAACTCTGATATCAAACATTATTCAGGCTTAGTATCATACCACGAAAAGTATATATTTTACTCGGTATTAATGGTTACAAGTTTACAACATTTGATAATGTCATTATTCTTACATCCACACAGAAGATAACGACTCGAGTGCCTACATTATTAATACATATCCGTACCAACTTTAAAATTCTTTTGCATTTAGAACTTTTGTCACTAAAATGACAAAATATAATTCACTAAATCCTCAAGTGATGAATATGATGAACCACCTTCCTTAAGGCAAAGGTTTACTATCCCTTTGATATTCATGATTCTATTCCTAATTTCCAACCCTTCTTCCTCCACCATTACTCTCTTTATTGCACTTTCAATCTCTCCCCTTTCAAACCAATTTTCCAACGTCACCCCTATCTTCCAGACCTCAGACACATATCTTGCATTTGGAAGTTGATCACCAAAAGATGGCGAACAAATCATTGGAACCCCTTCACAAATACTCTCGAGCGTTGAATTCCATCCACTATGTGTCCAGAAACTACTAGTTGCAGGATGAGCTAATACGTCTTGTTGTGGAGCCCATTTCACAATATACCCTCTTCCTTCTACAATGTTCTTTAGAAACCCATCTGGTAACGCTTCAATCCACTCCGACCCTTCTATAGACCCTGGTCTAACCACCCATAGAAACCGTTGCTTGCTATTAGCCAAACCCCATGCAATCTCCAAGAACTGTGACTCCTCAACCTTAACTATACTACCAAAACTAACATATAGCACAGAGTTGGGTGGGTGTTTGTCTAACCATGAAAGGGATGTTTGGTCTTGTACTAGGAGGCTGCTTGATGATGCAGAAAAGTACTTGTGAAATGGTCCTATTAGGAAATGTGGGTTTGGAAAATCTTGGTTAAGAGCTTCAAGTTCACGATCTTCTAGTTCTCTGAATGTGTTCCATATTATGGCTCGTGCTCGCTTGCTTCCATGGACTATAAGTTCCAGCACCTTGCATACACCTTCGGCTTCCATAGTGAGGAACTTTGGCAAGTCTTTAACTTTAAGTGGTTCAAGCCCCGGGACCAATTCCTCTGACTTCATTTCTACAAATAGAATATACATATATATATAATTATGATGTTAATTATACCATAATTATCTGATCTTTTTATATTGTTTAATATATTAAACTAGATTATCATTTATTAGTTTACCAGCCAACGATGACAAAAACTTTAATTAAAATATTTTTTATTAGAAAAACTGCCATAAATAATAATATTCTGGTCAAAATACAGATTCATCTAGGGGTTTACAAACACAATATGTATATTGAAGCTGGTGTATAATCATGCAATATGGTTAGAATAATCACTTTTTGTTTGTTCTCTTATTCATATCTCAGATATGAACCTAAGTGGTGCGTGTGCTAGGAATGATAGGGTATGTAGTTTGAATTTGGCTTCTTGGAATGTAGGATCCCTAAGTGGTAGGTTATTAGAGTTAGTTGATGTCCTTAAAAAGCGTAGCATACATATAGTGTGTCTTCAAGAAACTAAGTGGAAGGGGTGTAGGGGGTTGGGTGCAATGGGTACAAGTTTTGGTATTTAGGGCCTGATGGGGCTAACAATGGAGTGGGGGGTTTTGGTGACGAAAGATCTATACGATAATGTTATAGAGGTGGTGAGACACGATGATAGGGTTATGGTGTTAAGGTTAGTACTAGGTGAGGAGGTAGTGGCAGTAGTATGCACTTACGCACCACATGTGGGACTTGGCGACTTAAAGAGAGGACGGTTCTGGGATTACTTAGATGGTATTGTTGGAGCCATACGGAGGGAGGATAAGATTTTGTAGGAGGCGATTTAATGGCAACATTGGTAGGGTTGGTGATGGTTTTAGGGACATCCATGGAGGTTTCGGATTTGGTGAGAGGAATGTGGCTGGGAGGGATCTTCTAGACTTTGCGGTAGATCATGATTTGGGTATCTTAAACTCCTTCTGTAAGAAGATGTATTCTCATTTGATCACGTTTAACAGTGGGACACACAACTCGCAGATCAACTATATCTTGATGAGGCAAGGGGATCGTCGCATGTGGAAGGATTGCAAGGTTGTACCTAGATGCAGTTGTGTCTTAACATTGCTAGTTGATGGCTGATATAGGGTGTGGAAAAAGATGACCAGGGTGGCGGGAAAGTGTAGACCAATGATTCGGTGGGGATGTTTGAAAGATGATAAGATTTCAGTATTCAGATATAAGGTCATCTCGTCAGCCTCGACTCGGGTAGATGGGGATTCAAACCAGTTGTGGTTTAAAATGGCAACCACCACTACCCAAGTAGTTAGGGATATGCTTGGGACTACTTCTGGGAGGACGAGCTGACAATGTGAGTCCTCGTGGTGGAATGAGGTTGTGCAGGAAAAAATAAAGATAAAGCAAAGATGTTTTAGGGAGCTTCTGGATTGCACAGACAAGGAAGAGCGCACAAGATTAAGGGAGGACTACAAGAAGGCCAAGAGGGAGGCGAAGATAAAGTTTTAAGGGCAAAGACTTGTTCCTTTAAACAGATGTATGAACGACTAGACTCAAAGGAGGGGGATAATTTTATGCTTAAGATTGCCAAAGCTACATAGCGCAGGAGACAAGATCTTAGAGTCGTTTAGTTTATGAAAGGTGATGGTGGTCGACTTTTAATCAACGACCATGACATCAAGTTGAGATGGAAAAGCTACTTCGACGGTCTCTTTAATGACGAGAGGATGCACATTGAAGAAGGTATTTTCACATCTGCACAGCAACAACATCGGTTTAACAGCTATTGTCGTGCTATCACACATGAGGAGTGAAGTGGCTGACTACCCTCTTTAAAGATATCTTCAAAACCGGGAAGATACTAGATCAATGGAGGGCAAGTGTCGTTGTCCCGCTCTAAAAGAATAGAGGAGCGCTCTGTGTTATGAGAACTATAGGAGCATTAAGTTGCTAAGCCATATAATGAAACTATGGGAAAGAGTTATCGAGAGTAGTATGAGGCGCGAAATCCAGGTCACCATGAACCAATTTGGTTTCATGCCAGTGCGGTCCACTATAGAGGCCATACACATTTTAATGCAATTAATGGAAAAATATTGGGAGAAGAAGCATGATCTGCATATGGTGTTCATTAATCTAGAAAAGGCATATGATAGCGTACCATAACGACTAACTTGGGAGAGTCTTGAGAATAGATGGGTCCCCGAGAAGATATCGCACTTAAGCAAGGATATGTATATGTATACTTGTACGGTAACTTGCGTTCTAGCACTTGTGGGTAATACGACTTATTTTCCTGTGAGTAATGGTCTCCACCAAGGGTCCGCGTTGAGCCCATTTCTCTTTACTGTTCTTATGGACGTGATGTCCAAGTCGCTCCAGGAGGTGGTTCTGTGGTGCATGCTTTTCGCTGATGATATTGTGTTAGTCGCAGAGTCTAAACAACATTTAAACAAAAAGCTCGAGGAGTGAAGAGTTTCTTTGGAATCTAAAGGCCTTAGAATTAGTCGTTCTAAGATAGAGTACCTCCACTATGACCTCAGTAATGTGAGTGACGTTGAGGATGCGCAAATTAATATTGGAGGTCTGGTGGTTCTGCCCGTTATGAAACTTAAGTACCTAGGATCATTTATGCAAAACGATGGGGGTATTGACAATGAGGTGGCCCACCGCATCAAAGCGGGTTGGTGTCGGTGGTGTGTGGGAACGGGTGTACTCTGCGACAGGAGGTTTCCTATTAATATAAACGGGAAATTCTATAAGGTTGTCGTTAGACTGGCAATGCTTTATGGTTCAGAGTGTTTGACCATAAAAAAAGACCCAGATGCGTAAGCTGGAGGTGACTCATATGAGGATGTTGAGGTGGATGAGTGGCCACGCGCAGTTGGGCTGAATTAGATATGAGGTCTTTCCGGGAAATATTTGGAGTTCATAGTATCTTAGAGAAGATACGCGAGACAAGATTGCCATGGTCTAGGCACGTGAGAAGGAGACAGTTGACGAAGCTAGTTAGTTCAGTGGAGAGTATCATAGTCGAGGGGAGGAAAGCGAGAGGTAGACCTAAGTTGACGTGAGATGAGCGTATTAGGATTGATTTGCTAAGCTTGCATCTCTTTAAGGATATGGTCGAGGATAAGATCTCATGGACATGTAGGATTAAGTCTACGGACTTTTAAGGAAGATTTTATTTTCTTTATTTAGCACCTTTTTCTATTTCATTATCACTATTATTTTTTTTAATTTTTATGTATTTATTATTTTATTTTTTAATTTAAATTTATTTATTCGCTTGTAGTTCGGAGCTGGAGGTCTCCCTGGAAGTAGCATCATTATTCTTCGTGGGTGGAGGTAAGGTTTGCCTACATCTCACCCTCCCTAGACCCTACTAACAGTATTTCAACACTATTGGTTTGACTTTACTAGGTATGTTGTTGTTTTGTTCATATTCATCTTTATCTTCAACTCAACTTCTAATCTAGAGTGATGGCTATATTTAACCAGCAATGTTACATAGTATATTTAAAAATTTAGTGAATCTTTTTTAAATGATGGTTCACGAGGATGAAAACGATAGATATGAAGTTTCTATTCTTTTTTTCTGAAATAATTTAGTTTAATTGAGACAAGGGAGTGAAGAGTAATTGTAGGAATTATCTTCTTAAATATTAAACACAGCATTTTAGTTCCATTTGTCGTCCTATCAGTGTGTCCACGTGTACTATTGCTGACGTGTCACTCTCCTACTAATCCTAAATCTGATGTGTCATTTTCTGGTAATTTTTTAATAAAAAATCTGATAAAATGTGAAAAAACTCGCGGATCTTTTTTAAAACACACGGATCTGATTTGATCCAGATTTGGTATCCATTTTTTAACCCGAAATGTTATATACCCTGAAGAAACAAACCACACATCATTTTGTACATAGTTAGGGTTTCAACATCTTTCTCTCTCGTCGCCTCTTTCTCTCTCGCCGCCTCTGCCAGCCCTTCCATTCAACGGAGCTTCACCGAGCAGCTAAGGTGTCTGCTTATGAAGATTTCAATTGAAGCTTTGATGAGGATCGCCATCCTGATTCTCTGTTTCTCGCCGCCGTGACAGCGATTTCTTCTTAGGGGAGCTATGTTTTTTCGCCATCTTGATTCGTTTGGGGAGCATGCTGTCCATTGCAAAGAACTCTCCGGAGTTTAAATATCGACACGATTTGGTTAGGGCTGTGAATTGAGACTTTTACTATTACTTTAACCTTCATTGTAATTAGTATCTATTAAGAAAGTGTTTATGCTCATAATATATCACTTCTAAGAGTGTAACTTGATGTTTTTCTTGGTTATAGCTGAATCAAAATGTTCTTGAGGATGTGCCAAGTATCAGAGAAAGGATACGTGCAAGTCTATTACTTTAACTCTCTAGATATGTTTTTTTCTAAGACCTTTTGATTGTTTTTGCAAAAATTATGGAAGCGTAATTCCTGACCTGTATCACCAATGTCCACGATTGCTTCACTCTTCAACCCATAAGATTGATCATTAGATCTTAAAAGTTGAAACCGGTCTGTTCCATCTTAAAAGACAAGTCTCTTTTATGGTGTGTAGAAAGGAGAGAGTGCATATGAGTTGTATTACTTGGACTTCATCAGATTGCTTGCTGGAAATGGTAATAGTATACATTTAATATTTAAGAAATTAACCTTGGTTTGTTATGTTTTACAATTTTAGAGATTATTATTTTTTATGGAGGTTCTGTAAATATTTGATAATTATGTTTTTAATTTGTTACTAAATTTATATTGTAGTTCTCATTTACTTTCTTATGTCCATATTTTCAAGAGTAAATTACACAGAAGGTCCTTTATGTTTTATCTAAATTTTGGATTAAGTCCTTTAAGTAAAGTTGTTACCTCTAACATCCTTTATGTTTTAAACATGTTTCATGAAAGGTCCTTTATCACTAACGGGGTTAAAAACCATCGTTAAGTCAGGGATTGTTTAGTCTTTTTACAAAATCTTTTTATTAAAACATTAAAATAAAGAATCTCGTCAAACTTTCAAAGAATCAGGTCTTACTTTGTTCTTCGTTGGTACGCATGCCAGAAAATAATCAGGTTTCGTCGGAGCAAATTCCCAGCAGCAAATTAGGTCTCTTCTTTTCTTCAGGTCGTCTCTGAGAACGATGATCGGAAATTCTTCATAACGATATCTGAAGGATAAAAATACTTACGTAGCATAAGCTTGACAGACGTGGATGGCTCCTCCATCGGACTGGCTAGCAATATAGTTATCTTCTTCCAAGTTCTAAATCTATTTTAGGAGACTACCCATGGTTGTCGATTGAAGGATCTGAGTTTCTTCGAGTTTTTCGGCCTTTGAAATAAATTAGAACCTTTATATTTGGGAAAATCATATAATAAAATCAGAATGTTTCTTCTTTCCATTTTTTAAAAAAGCAAAAGCCACCATGTTTTCAATGTTACCTGTAAGTTGAAAGCCCCATTTCATCACTCCGATTAACCCACCCTAATTGTTGAAAAGGCTTCATAAAAAACCCACAAATCAAATATTTGTAAGTGAACCATTGAAGCTTCAATCTCTTTCTTATTTTACTATCTTTGTCGGTCATCTTTATTGACCTCAAATTTCTATCCTCGTGACACACCCCTTCCCTGTGATAAAGACGACACAGCGACGGTGGCAGTTGCAAGCTAACTCCACGACATCCGGTGAGGTACTTGGGTCTGACCATAGACCGACCTGACTGCGATGATTTCTAAGATCGTGGGAAGAGGGAGATCGATGAAAAAGTGCGATGATGGAGAAGATCGCTGATCGTTGGAAGTGAATAACAGCCTGATCGTTTTCTGGTGTGAGTACCAAGGAAGAAAGAAGAGACAAACCTTATTCTTTTAAGATTAGATGGGATTTTTTATTTTAAAATTAAAACATTATAAAAAGACTAAACTACCCCTGACTTAACGACGGTTTTTAACCTCGTTAGTGATAAAGGACCTTCCGTAAAAAATGTTTAAAATATAAAGGATGTCAGAGGTAACAACTTTACTTAAAGGACCTAATCTGAAATCTAGGTAAAACATAAAGGACCTTCTGTGTAATTTACTCTATTTTCAACTAACATATTTATAGCATTTGTATATATGTTCTTCGCTTCTGTTTTAAAATTAAATGTATTTACCTCATTTCGTGTGTGATGTAGTTTTGAAAAATTTTAGTTGTTGGATTCGCTGAGTTTATGCTACTTCATTAATCCGATTTGGTTGTTAAGAAGAAAACATGAATACTAAAAGAAAACTACTCCTGGAGGAAGATAAACTTACATCTACAAAACTATTAGATAATGTGTATTATTCCATAAAAATTTTACTCACGATAACCTCACATCGTTTATTTCATCAGATCTCCATAACAAACATCACATATTGCTCTAAAACTAAAAAAAAAGATCAAATTACAACACTATTGAATGTTACATCACATTTTATTTTTTAGCTCTGTCATGAAATTAGATTTATGAGTGTATGCATAATTCCCTTACATGTATTACTCCTTTCTTGAATTGATTTGCGTATGCCCCACCTGTATTTTTTTACCAATTAAAGGCAACGTATATGGTAAATTTTGGTACAGGTTTCACACTCTCATGGTCCTATAAATTTGTTTGTTTTTTAGCTTCTGTTTCAAACATTTTTGTTCTATCATATCATCGCCCAACTTCTTTCTAAAAGACTGATTTCATTCTTTGCACTTGATGTAAGGAGGTATTAAATATATAACAAAAAAATGGTACATACACTCATTACCATCCACCCATTGACTCATTTGTTATTTCAGTTGGTATTTTACCTTACTGTTGCTTTATAACTCAGGCATGTCATCCTTTTTACTCGACTTAGCTGTGTAAGCAGATGAGTACTTTCTGTTAAGTTATATTAATTTCAAGATTTTATTCCTTTTTATCTTTATGTTATAGAAGTACCTCCTTGAGAAACTTTCATGAACTTAATGGATGAAAGCTTCTTTAAGTCTTTTTTTTTTCAAATTTGTAACTTCACTTTTATTTGATATTTATTTGTTTTTTTATATGTATTATTCATTTTAGTTTTTATTTCCAATTTAGTTTCATGTTATATTTCATTTCATGTTTCTTATATCACACACTCGGGTATTTACTATAAAAAGATCAGTAGCCCTGAAAGAGCATATTGCATAAATGTCATAAGAGATCAGTTGCCATGGAAAAGCACATTATCATGACATGTTCTAGTATATTTATGGCTCAAAGAAGATGAAGAAAAGATGGAGAAAAGCTTGTGTACTTGGATGATTCTATGGGGCAGTTGGTTGACATGCTCCCCGAGTAAGTCATCCGATTCTCATGATGTTTGTTTTATATGTAAACATTGATGCAAAAAGCATACACCATAACTTATATCTTATTTTACTTGTGTATGAGCTCATATGTAGCTTGTAGTTGTAGTTCATTGTTACGATCGTTTATCCATTCAATACATCGTAAGATGTTAAATTTGACAATATTTATGTGGTTCTTATGAGTGTACTCTAAAATTCAACTTTTATTGGTATGTTTAACAGTTTCTGATAGTTTTTTTTCCCTCGTTTTTTTTTGCCAAAGCTCGGAAATTGGTTCTTCAGTTGATGAATGTCAAATGACTTCGCATTGCTCATGTCAAAACTCATTTATAGGCTCTTTTACTACTAATAAATCAAATAAACTGATTAACTATAGATTCTCTTATATCAATGTGTAATATATAAGAATGATTCTTATTTTTTTCTCTTCTGGCTGTTTTTTCATTAGATGTATAGAACCACGAAATTCTATGATCAAAACCAAGTTCTAATAATTGATGATTATTTTAGCCATACTAATACAAAGTTGCGTTGCTTCACCTCTAGGCTTCAATCGAGGGTTTTCTATCCTCTTTTAAGATTTTGTTATTGCTATTATGTTATATTTTATTTTATGTATTTTATAATACAGCATTGGTATTTATCCGGGTCATTGGCTAGTAATTATTATAGCCTAGTGGTAAGAGGTAATATCCTATTTGGTGGAGTTCCAAGTTTAAAACGTAAGAGTGATAACTAATATTGTGTAATTTAACCGTTAGAAAAACGAACATTCTTTTTGTTACAGATTTGTTTTTATATCATTAATATAATCTATCAAATTTCAAATTATTTACTAAAATGCCATTATGTAATCTGATTCAAATAATCAATTGCTAAAAATGAGTTTCTTTTTATAAATGGGTCGTCTCTTTATATATATATATATATATATATATATATATATAGATTTATATAAAATTAAGCACAACCCTAAATCGCTACCACCACAAATATAAAATTAAAGAAAACATATCTAGAAAACGCTAAAAATACTATAAATTTTTTTCTCCAAATCGAGCAAACTTATACTCGACTTAAAGATAAAAATGCAACTGAAATTATGATGAATTTTTTTAAATAATATTGTATGGAAAAGATATAATCGTATGAAAAATATGGGAGAAAATGAACAACTGCTAAAAATGCAAATGAGGAAAAGATATGACCATTTATGTGTGTATTTGTGTGTGTGAGATAATAATTAAACTAAAAAAAATAACTAATCAAACACTAACATTTGACATGTTGCACCACCATCTTTAATAGCAAATTAATATAATCCTAGTATAGTAACTAATAAACACCAATAAACTGTTGCAATTTTGGGAGAAAAACTAGTGAAAAATGGGTTTTTCATTAAATGTGAAAATGAGTTTTTCACCAACTTTGGACTAAAATAAAATACAGATAACATAGGTTGTTGCCTCTGTGTTTTATGGGTTTGTGTAATATGTTGTGAGGGCTTTCAACGCATCAAACGATACCAAATCCGAGCTCGTATGAATGAGATTTCGAAGCTCAAAGTTGAGGTCTCGCAACATGTGAAGCTGCGAAAATTAGAGAGAAAAATGCTAAGTATAGCATGTTAACTCATCCCACATTGGTTGGCGAATGAAACCAAAAGTGGTTTATAAGGTGGGAACCTTACCAACTATTGTTTCCTTTAGTAGGACACGTCCCTTGAACCCTGAGGGGTGCGAAGCACCCCTAACTCGTATTTGCACGCACACACACACACACACACACACACACACACACACACACACACACGACACACACGCGCGCGCGTGGCGTGGGCGTCTGAGGCGCAATGTGGCTCTTTGATGGCGCACTTTGCACTTTGCATCGCCACGAGCCGCCTTATTGTTTTGGGTTCAACCGGAAGTTGTTCCGGTTGAAGTCCAAGCAGACCTGTGTGGTCTGGGCGGAGAAGTTCAAGCGGAATGTGAGTTTAACCAGAAAAACTGGTTCAAGTGGAACATTGCGTGAGTTCAGCCGGATACTGTTCCGTTTGAAGTTTAAGCGGCAAGGAGTTCCGCTTGGAGTTCAAGCGGAAGTTGAACCGGAAGATCAGTTCTTCCGGAACAACAGCTGTTAAGCGGAGATTCCTTTGGAATGACAGTTGTAAACGCGTTTTGAGCTAATTAAGGTAATTTCGCGTTAATTAGAAATCAATTTGCATTAAAGACGTTTAATGCAAAGTTTGACTACGAATTTATTTTTGTGTGCTCAACAAGCCACTCCCACCACTATATATACAACCTCATTAGTTGAGGCTAGACACACCGAATTCCACACAGAATTCTCTCTTCTCTTCCTCATACTTTCTTTCAAGATCTACATCTCGTTCTTGATTTCTTCAAAGCTTCGAAGGTATTTTTAAGCTTAGAGTTATCCCGGCCGTACAATACGGTTTAGGCGATTGTACCCTGGGAAACAAAACGGGATCTTTGGTAGACCCGAAATTTATTTTAAGGGACCCGGGTTTTGACCCGAATCCCTCGCCAAGGTTCTCTTGAACCTTTTTTCTTTTCTTCAAAAGATTTTCTCAAAAACATTCTCTAAAACAATCTGTCACCTTTTTTTCTTTTCAAAAACCTTTATTATTTTCAAGTGTTGTATTTCATTTCATTAGTAGTGTAATTTCATTTCATTGTAATTTTTATTCTTTCCTTGTATTGTATTTCATTTTTGTGTAATATTTTTTATTTTCTTGTAATCGTATTAGTAGGAGTAGAGTCTTTTCCATTGTATTGTAATAGATTAGAGTTATTTTTCATTTGTTGTAATCGTACACAAATAGAATATTTATTTTATTTTTAATTTTACGAACGGTTTTCCTACAAACATAAAACAAATTTTTAAAACACCGTTCGTTTTACTAAAAACTTCATTGACTCGAGTCTCAAAGTTGGACTTAGATTTCTCGAGGTGATTTAGTGTTTTAAAAAGAAATATTTTTAACCCGTTTTGACTCAAAGTTGGACTTAGAGTTAAACGAGTTGTCGGTTACAACAAAACTTTAACATCCATTAGTTGGACGTTATAAATTTCCTTTAAACCATTTAACCTCCATAAGTTGGAAGTTATAAACTTTTATTACATCTCTAATATCGTCCATTTGTTGGACAAATATTTAATCTTCTTAAACGTGCGCGTTTAGAGATTAAAACTCTCTTCTACTCTTCGAAAACCATCCATTAGTTGGAGGTTTTCTTTCTTTTAAGCGTACACGTTTAAATAAATTTCTGAATATTAACTTGTGTAGTTTCCATTTCAGAAAAATGACTAACGAAGTTGAAAAGATCGCCAAAAAGCCTAATGCTGCATCATCGGTTGGTACCCAAAGTGGCGTAACGGCCAACACCATCGCCAGTCATGCCGAAAACCCCGAGATGTTCTCGGGTTTGCACTTCAAAAGGTGGCAACATAAGATGTTGTTTTACTTAACCACCTTAAACCTTGCGAGGTGTCTCACGGAGTCCGCTCCCCAACTCGGAGAAGGGGAAGTCAACGCTGAAACCGTTAGTGCGGTGGAAGCTTGGAAGCATTCGGACTATTTGTGCCACAACTATGTGTTGAACGACCTCGTGGACTCATTGTATAATGTCTACTCGGTGTTTAAGACTTCCAAAGAATTGTGGGAATCTTTAGACAAGAAGTATAGAATGGAGGATGCTGGCACGAAGAAATTCGTGGTAGCCCGTTTCTTAGACTACAAATTGGTTGATAGTAAAACCACGCAGAGGGTATGTCCCTTTGTGAGACGTTTCAAGTGGCGGCTATGATTAAAAAGCTTCCGCCTTCTTGGCTTGAGTTTAAGAACTATCTTAAACACAAAAGAAAGGTGATGACCGTTGAGGATCTCATTGTCCGTCTTCGTATTGAGGAGGACAATAAGACTACTCAAAAAGCCACTACCATTCAACCTTCGGCTAAGGTGAACATGGTGGAGGTTGGTCAGTCTTCCAAAGGAAACAAGCGAAAAGGTGGGGCCAATGCCAAAGGCAAAGGCAAAGCGGTGGAGCACTTGGCACCGAAGAAAGGGGTTGTGAAAAAGAAGCCTCTAAAGTTTCTTAGAAAGTGCTACAACTGTGGGGGGCATGGTCATCGGGCGAATCAGTGCCCGAAGCCACAACGTGAGCGCGCTCACAATCTCACATTGTGGAGGATGACATGCCACTGGTGGCCATGATCACGAAGGTGTCTGCCTTCATATCTGAAGTCAACATTGTGGGGGAGGACCATGGTTGGTATGTTAACACCAGTGCCACCCGCCACGTGTGTGGAGACAAGTCTCTCTGTAGTACGTTTAAAGAGGCGAAGGGGACCGAGAAGCTTTACATGGGGAATAAAGCTACTGCCGACATCATGGGTGAAGGCAATGTGGTCTTGAAGTTCACTTCTGAGAAGGAACTGACGTTGAGCAACGTTCTGTACATGCCAGAAATCAGGAAGAATCTTGTTTCTAGATGGCTGCTCAACAAGTTTGGATTTCGCATTGTGATCGAGTCTGATAAGGTCGTGTTTATAGGCCCAAAACTCTATGTTTAAATTGTCTACCATGGTTATTAATAAAATGGCGAAAGCCTCCTCTTCTACTTATATGATTGAGTTTTATGATTTAAATATGTGGCATGGTAGATTAGGACACATCAATTTTAATTCAATACGCCGTTTAATGAACTTAAAATGTTTGCCAAATTTTAAAATAGACTCGAAATCAAAATGCGAAACGTGTGTCGAATCCAAACTTACAAGACAACCATTTAAATCGGTTGAACGAATAATAGAACCCCTAGACTTAATTCACACTGATGTGTGTGACTTGAAAGTCGTCCCCACGCGTGGTGGAAATAAGTACTTCATCACATTTATTGATGATAGTACAAGATATTGCTATGTATACTTACTTAAGAGTAAGGATGAAGCAATAAACAAGTTTCTCTTATTTAAGAACTTGGTTGAGAATAAATTCACCAAGAAAATCAAGGTTTTGTGGAGTGATAGAGGAGGTGAATATGTTTCACCGTTTGCGGACTTATGTGCACAAAGTGGAATTGTCCGTGAGACCATTGCACCTTATTCTCCACAATCCAATGGCATTGCGGAACGAAAGAACCGTACATTGAAAGAGATGATGAATGCCATGTTGAACAGTTCTGGGATGAGCCTAGACATGTGGGGGGAAGCCATTTTGATGGCTAACTATCTTTTAAATAAAATACCCCGCAATGATAAGGATAAGACTCCTTATGAATTATGGACGGGCAAAACGCCATCCTACAAATACCTGAAAGTGTGGGGGTGCCTAGCTAAGGTATTAGCTCCTTTGCCTAAGGTGCAAAGGTTAGGACCCAAAACTGTGGACTGTGTGTTCATTGGATACGCATAAAACAATAGTGCATACCGTTTTCTTGTCCATGACTCGAAAAATCCCGATATACACGAAGGCACTATCATGGAATCAAGGAATGCTTCATTCTTTGAAAATATATTCTCGTATTTGTCACGAGAACACGCGAGTTCATCGACACCATTAGTCGGTGATGAGACTCATGAAGATCCATTTGTTGGTGACGAAGTTCATGAACAACCATGTGTTGGTAATGAGGTTCATAAACGACCTGCATCTAATGAGGGTGAGCTTAGACGAAGTAAGCGAAAGAGGGTTGGAAAATCCTTTGGACCTGACTTCATGGCTTACATGGTTGAGGGTGATCCTAATACCTACCGTGAGGCGGTAACCTCTTCAGATGGGCCTCAATGGAAAGAAGCCATCAAGTGTGAGATAGAGTCTATCTTGTAAAACCACACTTGGGAGCTTGTCGATCTTCCTAATGGTTGCAAACCACTTGGATATCGGTGGATATTCAAGAAGAAGTTGAAAGCTGATGGCTCCATTGAAAAGTATAAGGCGCGGTTAGTGATCAAAGGATACAGACAAAAGGAAGGTCTAGATTACTTTGATACTTACTCACCGGTTACTCACATAACCTCGATAAGGTTGGTGCTTGCTATAGTGGCTTTACGAAATTTGGAGGTTCACCAAATGGATGTAAAGACCGCATTTCTAAACGGTGATTTAGCTGAAGAGAGTTACATGGAACAACCTGAGGGTTTTATCGCTCCTGAACAAGAAGGCAAGGTGTGTAGACTCGTCAAGTCTTTGTATGGCTTGAAGCAAGCTCCGAAACAATGGCACCAGAAGTTTGACCGTGTCATGCTTGACAACGGATTCAAAATAAATGAGTGCGACAAATGCGAAAGACACACCTAGAGGATATGTGATTCTATGTCTCTATGTAGATGACATGCTTATCGTCGGGAGTGATGATAAGATGGTCAAAGCTACTAAAGACATGTTGAAAGCGAGATTTGACATGAAAGACATGGGGCTCGCAGATGTGATACTCGGTGTAAAAATCATCAGAACCCCAAATGGTATTGTCTTGAGTCAATCTCACTATGTGGACAAAATCCTTGAGAAGTTCAACGCAGGAGATAAGAGTGTGTCTCAAACTCCGGTTGATACTACCCTTCATCTTGCTAAGAATAGAGGAAAAAGGGTTGCTCAGTTGGAGTACTCAAGGGTGATTGGGAGTCTCATGTATCTTATGACATGTACCAGACCAGATTTGGCTTATGCTGTGAGCAGACTAAGCCGGTACACGAGTAATCCGTGCGCGGTACATTGGAAAGCAATGACTCATTTACTAAGGTACTTAAGATACACGAGAGACTATGGACTGCATTATACCCGAGATCCAGCAGTTATCGAAGGATACTGCGATGCGAATTGGATTTCGGATATAAAGGATTCCAAATCAACAAGCGGGTATGTGTTCACGCTTGGTGGCGCGACTATTGTTTAGAAATCGGCTAAGCAAACTATTATAGCGCGGTCCGCAATGAAGTCTGAGTTCATCGATTTGGATAAATTTGGTGAAGAGGCAGAATGGCTACGTCAATTTATGGAAGAAATTCCAAGGTGGCCTATGTCAATGACGGCTATTTGCATACATTGTGACAGTAAATCGGCAATTGGGTGCTCCCAATCCATGATGTATAATGGCAAATCAAGGCACGTTAGACGTAGACATAATACGGTACGACAACTAATCTCTACCTTAGTTATCTTAGTTGACTATGTGAAGTCAAAGGATAACACTTCGGATCCTTTTACAAAAGGCTTAAGCAAAGAGTTAGTTTTGAAGTCGTCAAGAGGAATGGGACTAAAGCCCATTGGGTTGAAAGCTGATGCGAAGGAAAACCTAACCTATGAAAATGGAGATCCCAGGCTCTAGGTTCAATAGGACAACCTAATCGCATTGGCTATGGTCACTAAGGGGAGTACCCTAAAATCTTAAAAGGGAGTTGTGTACTTCCTAGTCCATTCCTATCACCAAACAGTAAAATGTGCGAGGTTAAGCATGCGATTGTCAATTACTTTGTGTAATTCATATATGATTTTGAGTAAATCATAATACCATTGCTTTTAATGATTGTGGTAGTCACCTATGCAAGAGAGAAGTGTGGTCGCTTCGAATGGATTTGATGGGCACAAATCCTAGAGCTCTAGCAGAACCAGGCAAGTGTTTCAGGACCATGATTGGACACGACAATGAGGGCTAACCAAGTTAGGGAAAGTGTTGTGTGGGTATAATAACGGTTACACAAACGGTCGGTTGGTTCAAAGACATCGCGTCTACCAAACACCAGTAACCCAAGTATACTTCACAAAGGAAGGTTCAAAGGGGACACCTACCTATCCTGCAATATTGGACTGCCGAAATTGCCTTTGATTCTTGAAGAATAGATCGATACCCATTCATGTGGGGGATGTTGGAATTTTGGGAGAAAAACTAGTGAAAATGGGTTTTTTCACTAAATGTGAAAATGAGTTTTTCACCAACTTTGGACTAAAATAAAATACAGATAACATAGGTTGTTGCCTCTGTGTTTTATGGATTTGTGTAGTACGTTGTGAGGGCTTTCCAACGCATCAAACCACGTCCAAATCCGAGCTCGTATGAATAAGATATCGAAGCTCAAAGTTGAGGTCTCGCAACATGTGAAGTTGCGAAAATTAGAGAGAAAAATGTGAAGTATAACATGTTAACTCATCCCACATTGGTTGGGGAATGAAACCAAAAGTGGTTTATAAGGTGGGAACCTTACCAACTATTGTTTCCTTTAGTAGGACACATCCCTTGGACCCTGAGGGGTGCGAAGCACCACTAACTCGCACTCGCACACGCACGCGCGCGCCCGTGGCGTGGGCGTATGAGGCGCAATGTGGCGCTTTGATGGCGCACTTTGCACTTCGTGTTGTTTCGGTTGAAATCCAAGCGGACCTGTGTGGTCCGGACTGAGTGAGTTGTACCGGAAAAACTGGTTCAAGCGAAACAGTGTGTGAATTCAGCTGGATACTGTTCCGGTTGAAGTTCAAGTGGAAAGGAGTTCCGCTTGGAGTTCAAGCGGAAAGGAGTTCCCCTTGGAGTTCAAGCGGAAGTTGAACCGGAAGATCAGTTCTTCCGGAACAACAACTGTTACACGGAGATTCCTCCGGAATAACAGCTGTAAACGCGTTTTGAGCTAATAAGGTAATTCCGCGTTAATTAGAAATCAATTTGCATTAAAGACGTTTAATGCAAAGTTTGACTACGAATTATTTTTGGGTGCTCAACAAACCACTCCCACCACTATATATACAACCTCATTAGTTGAGGCTAGACACACCGAATTCCACACAGAATTCTCTCTTCTCTTCCTCATACTTTCTCTCAAGATCTTCATCTCGTTCTTGATTTCTTCAAAGCTTCGAAGGTATTTTCAAGCTTAGAGTTATCCCGGCCTTATAATACGGTTTGTGCGATTGTACCCTGGGAAACAAAATGGGATCTTTGGTAGACCCGAAATTTGTTTTAAGGGACCCGGGTTTTGACCCGAATCCTTCGCCAAGGTTTTCTTGAACCTTTTTCCTTTTCTTCAAAAGATTTTCTCAAAAACATTTTCTAAAACTTTCCGTCACCTTTTTTACTTTTCAAAAACATTTATTTTTTTCAAGTTCTGTATTTCATTTCATTAGTAGTGTAATTTCATTTCATTGTAATTTTTATTCTTTCTTTGTATTGTATTTCATTTTCATGTAATATTTGTTATTTTCTTGTTATCGTATTAGTAGGAGTAGAGTCTTTTCCATTGTATTGTAATAGATTAGAGTTATTTTTCTTTTGTTGTAATCGTACTCAAATAAAAATATTTATTTTATTTTTAATTTTACGAACGGTTTTCCTACATAAACATTTGGACCAATGATATCAATGCATATTGATGTGGTGTTCGTATCATGTGGTGAAGGTTCAAATCCTATCATTAACACAACCGATATAGTTAAAGAGTAGATATAGGATGTGTTTGAGTTATTCGTTGTAAGAGAAAATAGTATGATTATTTCTGTGATCATTAATTTCTAAACAAACACTTGAAGGGGCAACTCAATTTTGGTTTAAAATAACAAATGTTTCATCAAAAACTATGTTTTGTTCGTCATCGATATATCTGTCTATGGTTTATCAATATGAAAAATCAAATGATGACCTTTGGTATCAAATATAGGGATTAGCTAACTTGATAGAGACTCTTATCTCTTAGATGAAGATCCAAGGATTAAATATTGGAATAGTGTGTTTATTTGTAACATTTGAGTTAAATAAGAGTAGCGTAGTTTGTCGTTGAAAAAACAAAACAAAACCTCAATTATGTGCCCTTGACGTGATAATTAATAAGAGAAAATTTGTCGTTTCAAAATCTAACATATCAATATTTCATCTCAAAAGCCACTATGAAAATTCGATGACCGAGCCATCCGAGATGCTCGAAGGTTCAAATATTCATATATGGAATCAGATAAGAGATTACTTTTAAATTTTTTTCATGGTTATGAAATCAGGTTCAGATACTCAATATGACTTTTAATATCTTTTTATTTATTGTAAAATTCTATTATACGTATATAATTTTAGTTGTTTTTTTTGGAACGACAACTAACAATAAAACACGCCAAAACCACTAGCAAGGAGCTCGAGGCGGCACGGAAACAATGTATTGATGAATGCTTGATACATATTATTAGTTGAAGGGTCAATTATGTACTAAATAATAGTTGAGGGTTAGCTCGCGTCTTACTTAAACCAATTACTATTAATGAAATGCAAAAATGAAACAATCTGTCCCTCTTTCTAATTGATTTCTACCTACCAATGGTTTTGAGCCAAGTATGTCGAACAAGTTTTTTATAATAAATAACGGCATATCTGAAATTTACGAGTAGACCTGATAAGCGTGGGCGGTATGCTCGCCGATCACTCGGCATGGGCCGCGGCATATGCCATGTCGAAATCGGCATGCATACCTTGTTCATCGGCATCTTCGGCATCGGCAACTTTTGAAGGATTTTCGGCAATTAAATGCCGAGTGACACCGAAGGAGGACCGTTCAACAACGGTCATTTTTTTGACCGTTGGATTTTTTTTTTTAATTCAAACACTATATATATCTCTCTATACACTATATATATATTCTAAAAAAACCTCTAGTTTCTTTCTCTCAAAAAACATGAATCGCCCTCGCCCACGCTATAAAATCCCACCCGAGCTTATGACTTCTTCTAGTAGTTCGAGCGATTCGGACAATGACGCCATGACTTTCATGAATCTGTGTTATCGTGCTGTTTTAGACGAAGAATCTCGAGAGAAGAGCACAAGGACGAGTATTTATCGCGTATCTCCATATAAACAGACACAGCTTTGATGGAGAATATCATGTACGCGTGCATGATACTTCACAACATGACATTGAAAGACGAGGGCGCGGCTATTTCACCGGTACACATTCGCGATCCTCCAGTCCCACCGACCGACACTGAGGATGTTTATATGGAGATACGCGACACCGAGACACACTTTCAGCTACGATTCGACATCACTGAGCATATCGCCAACAACTTGGAAGTCGTACTAACTGAAGAAGAGCTGAATGCAAATCCTCCACCACCCTAGATTTGGTTTTTTTTTAATAGGAATTCGGTAATTTTTTTATATTTTTAGGACTTTGTAATTTTTTTTTAATCTAATGAATTGTTTTATGTTTTTATTTTATATTAAATGTGTTAGTTTAATTTTATTTGTTTTAGATTAAAAAG
Source organism: Deinandra increscens subsp. villosa (assembly GCA_039602395.1). NCBI lineage: Eukaryota > Viridiplantae > Streptophyta > Magnoliopsida > Asterales > Asteraceae > Deinandra > Deinandra increscens. Next base: position 32,669,820 of record JBCNJP010000012.1, read on the forward strand.
AAAATGAAAAAAAAAATATTTAATCCATGCCTAAACCATGACTAAATGAGCATACCCCCTACAAAATCATCATTCTACATCAATTCTACATCAATTTTCTCTCTCCTGTTGGCATCATCCTATTGGTCCAATTTGATGTCTAACCCATGCCTTAGGCAAGCATACCTCCCACCCTAATCAATTGGTAAATACTTATATAGATTCCCGATTAATAGGGGCATCTATGCGCCTATGCAATAGGAGCAAACAACATAGGGCCTAACTTTTAGATGGACCCAAAATTTAAATATAATTCTAGTGGTCCATATTTTATTTATTTAATGTATTAATAATTACTAGTTAGACTAGTAGTAAAAGATGTATACCCCTCATAACAAAGGTGGTTAGTTAAAACTTAAAACCACAGTTGAGATGTATAGTAAAGTTGGAGTAAAGTATAACCTGTTTACAAAAACTCTTAAGGTTCGTTTCTTATAAATTTTTGTTAGAGTATTATAACTTGTGCACTAGTTTCATAGTTATATACGTTTTTATACTAACGTTTTAACTTTACAATTTTATTGAAAATGGGGCTCGTTACGTTTCAGCGAATTTTTTTTTCAAATCCAATTTAAAAAAAGGTGATGCAAAACTTTTTGTCATTTAACATTCATTTTTTAAACTTTGTTGATTAATCTTATTTATCAATATAAATTTCTATTTTAATATGTCTGTTTTTACTTATCATACAGGGAAGTATATAGATTGGTCGTGTCGACGTGTTTTATACCATCCATAAAACAAACTTTTACAATCGATTATAGGGTTAGAGAGCAAACCTTGGTCGGAAAAACGCCTGATCAAATCCATCTCACGTAAGATCCGAATCCTAGAAAAGGCACGAAACGATGAGATGTTACTAGTCCGGTGAACAATCCTCGGAACTTTCAGGTCATCGGCGACACTCTGTGTGCTATACCACTGAGCATCTGTAATCAAGCACGCAACTCCATCATCCTCTGACATCAACCGCTCCAAGCATTCCCGAAATGGGTCTACAAGACTAGTATTGATGTAGTTGAACAAACGTAGAAGATTTCCAATATCAGAGATCAAGAGCTTCTCTTCACCGTCGTCAGGAATGGAAACGAAATTGAAGTGAGGGTAGTTGGTGGGATTAGGGGAATTGAAACGAGTGTGTAGGATGGTGATGGAAAAGCGTTTAGAGTGAAGTATGTTTGCGAGTTGAAGCATAGGGTTTAGGTGGCCTTGCAGTGGTAATGGCAACAACACCAACCGACGGTTGGTAACGGTGGCAGTGGGTGTGGCCATTCGGTGATTAAGGACTGAACCTTATTTTGTTATTCTCTAATTGTTGAGAACAACAATGTTTGGAATGTATAACATGAATGCTATTTATGATTGTCGCTATTTATTATCATCATAACATTTTGATGTGTGACTAGTACCTACTATTTGTTTATTAATTTAATAGGAGGGAATTCGTTTTTTATTCTAAAATAACTCAATACCCCTATGTGAAAACATACGACTTGTCAAAAGGTTTTTTTCGGTCTTTTATTATTTTGTTTTTTTGGGTCTTTATTTTTATTTTTATTTTTATTGTAATTGTTAGTGTTATTACTACTGCTACTGCTACTGCTACTGCTACTGCTAGTGCTTCTACTGCTACTGCTACTGCTGCTTCTGCTGCTGCTGCTACTGCTGCTGCTACTGCTGCTGCTGCTGCTGCTACTACTGCTGCTACTACTACTGCTGCTGCTACTGTCGCTGCTCCTACTACTACTGCTGCTGCTACTACTTACTAATACTACTACAACTATTGATGCTACTACTATTGCTACTGCTACTACTACTACTACTGTTGCTGCTACTACGGCTGCTACTGTTGTTGCTACTACTTCTACTACCACTACTACTACCACTACCACCACCACCACTATTATTATTATTATTATTATTATTATTATTGTTGTTGTTGTTGTTGTTGTTGTTATTATTATTATTATTATTATTATTATTATTGTTGTTATTGTTATTATTATTATTATTATTATTATTATTATTATTATTATTATTATTATTATTATTATTATTATTATTATTATTATTATTATTATTATTATTATTATTATTGTCTTGCTATTTTGTTCTTTTGCGGTACTTTTTTTTTTGTTTTTTTTTCTATGTTATTGTTATTATTACGTCTCGTTTACCGTGTGCGCATATAATGTATATATATTTATGGGCTCTTGGGTAAAAGTAATTGCATTAATTTTAACGTTATTTTACTAATTTCATGAAAATAACGTTAAAAGTGATGGACGGTTAATCATGCATCATTTAATGGATTTGATAGCTGGAAGACATGGGGGTACATGCAACAATTAGTCTTTATTTGATGAGTGTTATGTGCCTCATGTCCAAGACTTGATGCAAAACTACGGAGTCGGGGGTCTCACTGGAATCAGTCTCTTTATTCCTACGGGGTAGAGGTAAGGTTTCCTACATCTTACTCCCCTCAGACCCTATCTTAGCTTTGCTATTGGTGAAATTTACTGAGTATGATGGTGATGATGATGTGATGATGTCTTTGTTATTATTATTTTTTTCTTTTTCAGTTTTTTTATTAGCAAATGAGTTGGTGCTCTTATAAATACTCTTGCGTAACATAAATTATTATATTTTTATATTTATTTTAAATCTCAATGAATTTTGTAGACATGTCGTTGGTGTAGTAGGTATAGTTGTAGTCGTGTAACATACCCGTGGCGGTGGTGGAGGAAGAATAGTGATGGTAGTAGTAGAAGTGCTTGCAGGGGTAGTTGCATTCGAGGTACTTGGTTGTGTTGCCATTTTTTGATAGATCTTTGTAAAGATCATGTTAAAAATAAATCTAACAAGAGTTTGGAAAAATAATGACACCAATTGCCCCACGGTGGGCGCCAAATTGTTTTGGTAAAAAATTATGAAGCAAAATTAAGTAACCAAATTCGTTTGTGAGGTATGGTGCCCTGGATGTGTAGTTTGTAAAATCAAGTTTGTTGGTTAAAATCCAAGGTTTAAATAAGATGAATGTAAACACAAGCAATTGCTTCCCTGGATGCAACTATGAACAACGAGATTTGAAAGGGGGAAAAACCCTTAATCCTTGAATGTCTTCAAGGATTGCCGGCATAAAAACCCCCTTCGGAAACGATAACACACGTTGCGTATTTATTGCCAAGTAAATTATTCTGAGTACAAGTGTTTGCGGCTTGTTTGCTAGGTGGTAGTGTGAATAGAAGTGATAGCGAGTGTGAAAAAATAAATCCTATGCTGCTTTTAAATATATCAAAAAGCCTAACTATATTTCCGAGATTCTAGGGATCTTCCTCCAACGGCTTTTGTTCGTTATTGACCGAGTTCTTCGGCGAGTCTTCCATTCTGCACGTGTTTACGATCTTGACCAAGTCTTCTTGACCGTTATTCAATCTTTCGTACCTGACTATAGATCAAACAAAGTCAAGAACAAATTGTTAGTAACGATGCCCTAGCATGCTAGGTAACCATACATGCTGGGTCAAGATAATATAAATATACAACCCCTGGATATACGATATCCTGGGGTATCATGAATCAGAAATCCAAGGTACCGATAAGCCATATATATAGTTCATGGTTGTCCGACATCCAAGGGTCCAAACCTGTCAAAGAATGTTAGTAAATTTTTAGTGCGAAATCCAGGGTATAACAATCCTGAAATGCAGTTATCGATTAATGGTTTCAATTGTCCACGTGTCCTTATTAATTGCAGGCTTAAAGGGACGTGTAAATGAAGGCTAAAGACCAGGTCAAGCATTAAGGAACGTGCCATAACTGACTCCTAACGTTCACAAAAACTTGGGAATGGAATCCCTTATTTTTAGCTCATTCGGTTATTGCCTTGTAACTATATAAACAGAGGTTTTGATCGACTTAGGAACACACAACACTAATACACTTTAACTCTGATAGCCTACAATCATAGTAACACTTAGCATCGATCGATCAATCCTTCAAAACACTTGTAATTTGTAATTTCTTATCACTAAAATAGTGAGGAAGCAGGCACTTCAGGCATGCTCCCGAGGTTTTTTTGCTAGGATTCCTAGAGGCAACTCGAAGGATCCTGGATTTTTCCCTCGTTACCTCCTTGTGATCATTTCTACATTTCAAGCATATCAACGTCTTAATTGAAAAGCACACTATCTCACTGTTTTGGCTAAAAATTACTTAAGCAAGATTAGTAAAGTTTGAACCAAATATGAATGTGAGGTTCGGTGCCTAGGATTTAGATATAAAAACGGTTTGAAGAAATCCTGGGGTAACAGTAGAATTCCAGGGACAAACAACTAAAATCTTTGATAAAAAGTTAGGTTTGCTTATGAAATCCGTTAAGAAACTTAGCAACACAAATGTAACCTGAAATGCGAGTAAGAACACCGAGAATTTTACTAGGGAAAAGCCCTTAGCCCTTAGATGTCTCTAAGGCGCCGCCGGCATAAAAACCCCGGGTAGCGATAACGCACGCTACCAATTTATTGATCACGTAAAAAGCTTGAATACAATGAGCACACAGAGAATTAGGTACGAGAATACAATGAGTAAAGCTCGAATGAGCTGAAAACTAAGTCTAAGTGTCCTATATATACTCCTAGATCTTCAACAACTTGTCCGATATTCCAGGGATGTCCTCTTCAACGTCTCTTTCAGTTGGTTGACCGAGTTTCTAGTTAACTGAATTTGACCACGTGCTAAATGAGTCTCTAGCTTCTTTTATTCGACCGTTGGGAGACTTCGTCAACCTGTCTTCACTTAGATAAAGGCACATAATACGTTAGTAACGATGTCCTAGCATGCAGGGTCATTTCCACATGTTGGGTCATCTATAAAATAAGGGTGACCCTGGATTATGCACATTTTAGATCATATTAATATAGAATAAAATGAATGTAAACTTTCCTGAATAAAGTCGACATCCTGGGTCATCACTTTACTATGGACACATTCAGGGTCATTTGAACGTTACCTATTAAATTCTGGGTTATACAATTCCTGGGTCACTCCTGTCCTTGGCCTTTACCTGCACCCTGGATTATCAGCCGAGAATTCGGGGTATAACAATTGCCCCCAAATTTTCGCAAGTGGATAGAATTTACAGCTGTGAAAATTTTAAAATTTTGGGTCAAATCACCCCTTGTTTCAATCGTGTCCGTTAAAAGAGGATCTGCCATGCCACGTCGAGGGGTCGTGTCCCATCACCTCTACAGCTTCTAAACCTTCTTAAATATCCGCATTTACCTCCCCTCTTCTTCATCATTACCGTTCTTGAGAGCAGAGATAAATTGCTTGGACCTCCGGCTTATCTCTTCTTCCGATCAGGTAACATTTTCTTTCCGCCTCTCTTTTTCTTCTCCGATCATGACTCGGAAAAAGATTCGGTCAGAGACCCTGGCTAAGAAGACGGGTATCGAAGATTTCTACGATCAAAACTACCTGCAGAGCCGAGGGCCCGAGACCTGTACCTTCACCGACGACGACATCGCTACATTGTTGTCGTCGGGCCTTTTCCCTGAATCCACTGAGATCAGACCCTTCGACAAAAGGGTTCGATCGGATTTCTGTTCTGAGACCTGGGTCTGCTTTCCTTTTACTCCTTTCTCCATGGGGCTCTCTTACCCTTTCACCGGCCTTCTGGCCAAGTTCTTCAAGGCTACTGGTCTTGCATTTGCCCAAACCCTTCCTAATGTTTGGAGAATCCTGGGTTCCATAGATCGTCTCAACAATGAGTTTGATTCCCTGGTTGGGTTGCCTGAATTGGCCCTGGGTTACGAGCTTAAATCCCATGGTAACAACCGATTCTTGTTCAAAGCTTTGAACAAAGAAATTCAGATGATTCCTCGGGCTTCATTTCACGAGGAATGGAAAGGGAAATTTTTCTTTGTGAAGAGGTCAACTATTCCAGGAGGGGTGGGCCTTCCGATTAGGTGGAGAGTAGACGGTAGGTCTTTACCTGCATTAGGGATTAGGATTTTATCTTATTCAAATACTAACCTTGGATTTTTGTTCTGCAGTTCCTAGCTTAAGCTCCATTGGACCTGCAAATCCTGGGGTGTTCGAGAGATTTGAAGCTTTCCTCAGCATCAACGAAGTGGACCGAGAATTCAGGACTGACCCCCACCAAGCTGCTTCATCCACCTCTCACAGCATGTCAAGTTGTAAGTATCTTGGTACTCTGTCATTTGCGCCTTGGACTTTGTTGATTTCCTGCATTTTTGTCTTTCAGCCGCTGCCACCCCCATCAATCTTGAGAACATAGATCTGGACGACCTTCTGCTGGGAGAATCTGAGCGAGACCTCCAAGTTCTGGCCACTGTGAAAGCTGAGCCCATGTCTGCTCCCAGGGCTCCTTCCTCAAAGACTTCCGACACCAAGCGTAAGACCAGGGCCACCGCCGCCGTTCCTGCCGTGCAATCCTTAGAGAACCTGGACGCTGCTGAGCTTCGTTCCCATGCTGAAGCCTCTTCTCGCCAAGTAAGTTAATCCTGGGCACCCCTGAATTTTCTACATAGTGAAATAATTCAAGGCCAAAAATATTCAATTAAACTACCTCTGTTTTGTTTTTGCAGATTGCTGGGCGATTCTTTGAGCTGGTCTGGGCTGCTGATAAACGTACCCATGATGCTGAGTCCTCGGCCAAAAGGGAGCTTGCTGCCCTGAACAAGGAGCTGAATACGGCCAGGATGATGGCCAACAAGAACCTGGGGCTGGTGCAGGACCTCGAGAAGAAGGCAGCTGACGCGCGAGCTGAACATGAGGCTGCTTTGGCTGCAAAGGGCGACGAAGGCAGGCTGATAGCTCGTATCTCCCTTCTTCAGTGCAGGTTGAAAATGGCTAAGGAGGCTAGGGACCTCGGGTTTCAGAACCCCCAGTGGGATATGACCGGATGGGTAACCAAACTGCGCGAACTAGGCGCAACCATCCCCGCTGGGTGTGACCCTGATGCTGCCTCTGGATCCAGCAAAGGTACCCCGTCCAAGGGTTCCGCTGGCCACGCCATGGAGATCGATCAGCCGAAGGAGGGAGAGCAGCCAGCCCAGGGGTCCGAGGCAGCGGAGGAGGTTCTAGTTGATGAAGCAAAGGAGGTGCCCCAGAATGCAGCTTGAAGAATAGGGGTCACCTTCTCGTCTTTTGTGGTTCATGTTTTAGAAACAATTTTATTTTTATGCATGTGGTGTGATACCGGTCGATGTTTCCCGGTTTATTTTGTTAAGACAATGCCCCACCCCTGGATGTGAAATCCAGGGTCTTTTGATGTGTCCCCAGCCTGGGATGTCCGGAGCTTTTCCGGGCCCAGGTTGGGTTTTATAACTGCTTTAGTTACATGCTTGTGTTTGAAATATCCGAAATGCATTTGCCGACGTACGAAATAATACTAGGGTTTACCTTGGTATTCCTGGATTGCCCCCAGGATTTAGGATTGCTCGTAGCTTCAGCAGACTTGTGGATGTTTCCTATAATAGGAACATATCAATCAGAATTAACTAGACATGAAGTTAATTTACTTAGACTTTGACCGTTATGACCCTGGATTAGGTCAATAATCCTGGGTCACTAGGTGATTTCTTAAGTTATTTCTGGGGTCATGCCCGGTGCCGTACTGGCGAACTAGGGATTTCCTCTTAGTCGTACTGACTGAACTAGGGCATGTCCTCGGAGACTTAAGTTGGTACGTTAGCACCAATCCATCTTGAAAACGCGTTAATCGTTTTAAACCTTAAGAGATCCGCATATGTCCCTGGATTGGGAGGTTGCCACCAATGCTATCAACACGGATGATCCCACAATCCCAGGGTTTCATACTTGGATCACGTGCATCTTGGGCGAGGCAAAATTTGCCACGTGCGTCCCGGGCGAGGCGTGATAGCCTGTATTCGGATGGAGGAAGCTTAGTCCTCAAACCTTAGGATTGGGTTTAGGCCTTACCCAATACGGAAGTGAGATGGCCAGTCTCAAACTTAGGAGTCATACGCTGATTGTCGTTGGCTTGGAGTACAGTTTGTTCCATGTACCTTGAATTTCTGAGCATCCTGCATTTTGGGTGACTTGAATCCTGGGATACCCTGGATTCTGAGTAACTCAATTGACGAAACATAGATCTTAGCGTATTCAGGGTGGTGAATAATAATTAATGCAACATGTAAGTGATGTTAATAAATGAATAATGAAGGTAAAACATATAAAGGGATAAATAAAATGAATTAAGTGAGAGGAACTGACCTGGATTTGCAGCATTAATTTAAAATCAAACACATACCTGGGTGGCCGAATCCTGGGACAGGTAGCCTTACATGAAATACGCCTTCAAGTGTATCGCATTCCAAGGTCGTGGTAATAGTTCTCCTTCCATATTAGCTAGCCAATATGCCCCCTTACCAGCCTCAGAGTCAATTAAGTAGGGACCTTCCCATTTAGGAGCCAACTTACCATCCCCTGGATTTGTTGTGTTCTGAAATGCCTTTCTAAGGACTAGATCTCCCACTTTGAACCTCCTGATCCTCACATGTTTGTTGTAAGTCTTGGAAATTCTTTGTTGGTAGGCTGCCATTCTCCAAGCTGCTTGATCTCTTAGTTCATCCAAGGTATCCAAGTCTTCAACCAGGGACTGATCATTCGAATTCTGGGTCTGAGAGCTGACCCTGAATGTTGGGACCACCATTTCGGTTGGGATAACTGCTTCAGTACCAAAGACCAAGGAAAATGGGGTTTGGCCTGTGGCGTTCTTGGAGGTAGTCCTGTCTGCCCATAGTGCCAAGGGTAACTCTTCTGCCCATCTTCCCTTCTTCTCCATTAATCTCTTCTTCAAGTTATTTATGATGATTTTGTTGCTTGATTCAGCCTGGCCATTAGCTTGAGGATGCACTGGAGTCGATGTTATCATCTTTATGCCCCAGGATTCGCAGAATCCTGTGGTCCTACTCCCAATAAATTGGGAGCCATTATCACAAACGATCTCAGATGGCACTCCAAACCTTGTTAATATGTTCCTTTTAATGAAGGATATAACTTCTTTTTCCCTGACTTGAACGTACGCCTAGGCTTCAATCCATTTTGAGAAATAATCAGTCATTGCTAACATGAATACCTTTCCTCCAGGGGCCTTGGGTAGTTTACCAACAATGTCCATCCCCCACTTCATGAAGGGCCAGGATGCTGGAATAGGATATAAAGGTTCTGCAGGCTGGTGAGGCACATTGGCGTGTCTTTGACATGCATCACATTTCTTAGAGAAATCCTGGGCATCTTTCCTCATAGTAGGCCAATAATACCATGTTCTCAGAATTTTAGACATCAAGGACCTGCCCCCTGTATGGTTTCCACAATCACCCTCATGGATGTCTTTGAGTACTTCCTGGGCTTCATTCTTCTCCAAGCACCTCAAATACGTACCTGCAAAAGATTTTTTATATAATATATTTTTGATAACTACGTACCTGGCTACTCTTACTCTGAATGCACGGGCATCCTTCTCGTTCCCTAGAATAGTACCATCCTGCAAATACTGAATAATTGGTCCGGTCCAGGATTCTTGGGTACTAGATACCAGGATTTTTTCTGCTGTGTCAGAATCCTGGGTATCTGTACCCTGGTCTATAGCTGGTGTTAGTACATGAATTATAGGGATATGGGTGTCTTCAAGAGCCTTGAATACTGAACCTAAGTTTGCCAATGCATCTGCTTCAGTATTCTCCTCCCTTGGTATTTGTTGGATATTAAAATTTTGAAAATCGTGGGACACTCCTTTTACCACCTCCAAGTATTTGATTAATTGCTCTCCCCTTTAGCGGCATAAGACCCATTAAAATGGTTAGCTAAAAGAAGAGAATCAATGTATACCTGGATGTGCTGAATTCCCAAGTGTAATGCTAAGTGTAACCCAGCAATTAGGGCCTCATACTCCGCTTCATTATTAGTCGCTTGAAATCCACATCTGACAGCCTGGGGTATCATGTCCCCCTGTGGCGATTTCAGTACAATTCCTAGGCCTGTCCCCCTGATATTTGATGCTCCATCAGTGAACAAGGTCCAGCACCCTGAAATTTCTTCTTGTTGAAGCTGCTGGAATTCATGGTCCGCTTCTTGTTGTATGTCAGTACTGAAATCAGCCACAAAATCAGCTAGAGCCTGGGATTTTATAGCTGTTCTGGCCTCGTAGATCAGATCATACGCACTTAGCTTCACCGACCACTTAGCCATTCGACCTGACATTTCTGGTTTTCTCAGAACAGACTTTATAGGGTAGTTAGTTCTAACATGAATTGTATGAGTTTCGAAATAGTGTCTAAGTTTAGTAGATGCCATACTTAGGGCTAATATAAGTTTTTCAAGGTGTGAGTACCTGGATTCAGCATCAAGTAAGCTTTCACTTACGTAATAAACAGGATGTTGCTGACCTTCTGCATCCTTGGTCAGGACTGCACTTATCGTAATCCTGGAAACTGCTAAATACAGGGACAGGGGCTCCCCTGGATTAGGCTTCATGAGCAAGGGTGCGGTGGACAAGTATGTTTTCAAATCCTAGAACGCCTTCTCGTGTTCTTCCTTCCACTCGAATTTCTTGTTCTTCTTTAGGATGTCATAGAATTCCCTGCATCTTTCCGAGGGTTTCGATATAAATCTATTTAGGGCAGCAATTCTACCTGTAAGTCTTTGAACGTCCTTGGTGCTGGATGGTGATTGTAGGTTGGCAATTGCCCTGATTTGCTCTGGACTTGCCTCTATGCCTCTCTTGGTTACCATGTATCCCAGGAATTTGCCCGCTCCGACTCCAAAATGGCACTTTTCTGGATTTAGCTTCATGTTATATTTATCCAGGATGTCGAAGGAATCCTTAACATCCTGGACATGGTCATTGATGACCCTGGATTTCACCACCATGTCGTCGATATACACTTCCATCGTGTCCCCCAGTTTTTCTTTAAACATCATGTTAACCAATCTCTGGTACGTTGCCCCTGCATTTTTTAGTCCGAAGGGCATAACTATATAGCAATAAATACCTGTTGGTGTTATGAATGCGGTATCTTCCTGATCCTGGGGTTCCATCTGAATCTGCTGAAATCATGAGGTAGCGTCCATGAAAGTCAACATTTCATGGCTTGCCGTAGCATCGACCATGGAATCTATGTGTGGTAGCGGGAATGGATCCTTTAGGCATGCACGGTTCAGGTCTGTGTAATCCACACATACCCTCCATTTACCATTTTTCTTTCCAACTACCACCACATTGGCTAACCACCTGGGAAACTTTACTTCTCTGATCATCCTTGCTTTTAGGAGTCTATCAACCTCTTCTTGGATTATGACGTTCTTTTCCGGTGCAATTTTTCTTCTCTTTTGGTGTATGGGCCTGAAAGAGTTATCAATTCCAAGTTTATGTGTAATAACGGATTTAGAAATACCGGGCCTTTTTCCCTGGATTTGAGGGGTCCAACTCGACAGCTTTGACGTCTTGCTCCCTTGCTTCCAGGGTTTCCCGGGCCTTTTTCTTTAATTGCTATGCTTGTATTTGTTTGGAGGACATTTTCATTGATGTAGTGTAACACTCCTTAGCCTTTTGTTGGTCGCTATGTACTGTGATCACACCCCAGGGTGTTGGCAGCTTCACACATTGATGGTACGTCAAGGGTACAACCCTGTTATCATGAATCCAGGGTCTACCCAGGATTACATTGTACCATGATGGTGCGTCCATCACACAAAAACGCTGAACTGAGTTGAGTCCTTCTACGTAGACTGGAAGCTTGATTTCACCCAGGGTATTCTTTGTTTCGCCACTGTAACCCACGAGTACCGTGGATTTTGAGATGATCTCCGAGTGTGGAATTCCCATTTTTTGCAAAGCCTCCAACTGGATTATATTTACTGAGCTGCCTTCGTCAATCAAGATTCTTTTCACAATGTTGTTGGCAATGTGAAGCGTTATCACCAACCCATCATGATGAGGGTCTATGATATCGCGTTTATCATCTTCCCCGAATGTAATTTCCTTGACATCAGGTTGAACAGAGCTCTTCCTGGGTCTCCCCTCTTTCTCTGACTTGGATTCTTTGGCATGTCTTTTCGCTGCAGAATAGGAGGTACCACAAATGTCAGAACCACCAGAAATAAAGTGTATTACCTTAGCGTCCGGGGGCGGAGAGGATGCTCTTTCAAGACGGCCATCAGGGTGTCCAAAATCCTGGGATCTTGCACAATTATCCCTGGATTTTGAGTTCTGTTCCCTGGATTTATCCTTCTTCTTTCCCAGGAGCTCCTTCAAGTAGCCTTTGTTAAGTAGATAGCTGATTTCTCTTCTCAGGGTCATGCAATCCTCGGTCTGGTGACCAAAGTCCTCATGGTAAGCACACCACTTGGATTTATCCTTCCAGGTGGAAGGTTTATCGTTCTTCTTGGGCCACCTTGCTTTGTCTCCGAGGTCCTGCATAGCAAACATGACACCAGAAACATCAGTAGTAAAGCAATAATCATTAAGGGAAGGATATTCTTCTTCCTCTTCGTCTTGGTCCATACTGTTCACTCGGCGTTCATCGGGCCTTGAGTATGGCTTGGATCGCTGTGACCTAGTATTTGAGGATTCTGATTTTCTGTTAGAGCTGTTGAATCCTGGGGTGGATTCACCCTTTCCCTGGATTTGCCTATCCTCCTCTAGCCTGATGAAGCGGATAGCCCTATGACGAACTTCATCCATCTTAATACATGGGTTCATGACCAGGTCTTGATAGAAGGGCGAGTCTTTGTTGAGCCCCATCTTGAAGGCCTGGATTGCAGTTGCCATGTCCATGTTTGGGATTTCCAAGGCTTCTCTGCTGAATCTGCTAACGTAATTCCTTAGGGATTCTCCTGCAATCTGGGTTACCCTACACAAATCACTTGTTAGTTTTTCAAAGCTACGGCTGCAAGAGAATTGATTGTTAAATAAGTTAATCAAATGCGAAAACGAAGTGATAGAGTAAGGAGGAACATTCAGGAGCCATTTCAGGGGTGCCCCTGTTAGGGTGGACCCAAATCCTTTACATAGGCATGCTTACTTGATTTCAGGGGGCATGTAGATAACCTCCATTCTTTCACGGTACTGTGCCACATGTTCTTCAGGGTCCGTCGTGCCGTCATAAGGTTTCATGCTGGGTGTTTGAAACCTCTTAGGTATCTCCACGTCGCAGATTGGTGAAGCAAACCTGGACAGCCTATGACTTGCTGGCCCAACTTCAGGGATAGGATGCACAACTCCTGGGACACTTGAAATCATCTGCTTGAGTTTCTGAATCTCTCGCTCCACTGATGGGCTGATCCCTGAATCCTGCACTGAATTGTTAGTATTAGCATAATGGGTGAAAGTTTGGGGAGTGTTACCGACATCCTGGGGTATATTTGTCCTAGGATTAACGACTGGTTCTCTGATGGTAGACGCCCTGGGTAGATCAGCATGGGCCATTTGAGTAGGGAAGAACGTTGATCTTCCGTTCGATGGGGTGACATCTTCATGTACCCTGGAATTACTCCCAGGGGTGTTGAAATTCAGAATCCTGGGGTCAAGTGGAGAGGGTTGAGCTGGTGCAGCCCTAGGTATCTTTGATCTCACACTCGTTAGTTGGGCCAGGAATTCCTGATTCAGCTTTTGTTGGTGTTCCATGTAGCGTTCCATTCTAGTGATATCATCATTGGATATCAGAACGGGGTCTTCATGGACGTTATCCGTTTCAATCCGTTCGGAGTTGATCGTTGAACCATCGTTGCGTGTTGTTGCAGTTGAGGTATTAACCCTCGGTGGGATGGCTCCAGTTGTTGAAGTGCTGAGAGCAGGAACCGAAGCATTCGAGGTGTTCATTTGTGTTGACATCTTTTGGTAGATTTTGGTAAAAATCAAGTTTAGGATGAATCTAAAAAGAGTTTGACAAAAGATTGACACCAATTGCCCCACGGTGGGCGCCAAATTGTTTTGGCTAAAAATTACTTAAGCAAGATTAGTAAAGTTTGAACCAAATATGAATGTGAGGTTCGGTGCCTAGGATTTAGATATGAAAACGGTTTGAAGAAATCCTGGGGTAACAGTAGAATTCCAGGGACAAACAACTAAAATCTTTGATAAAAAGTTAGGTTTGCTTATGAAATCCGTTAAGAAACTTAGCAACACAAATGTAACCTGAAATGCGAGTAGGAACACCGAGAATTTTACTAGGGAAAAGCCCTTAGCCCTTAGATGTCTCTAAGGCGCCGCCGGCATAAAAACCCCGGGTAGCGATAACACACGCTACCAATTTATTGATCACATAAAAAGCTTGAATACAATGAGCTCGCAGAGAATTAGGTACGAGAATACAATGAGTAAAACTCGAATGAGCTGAAAACTAAGTCTAAGTGTCCTATATATACTCCTAGATCTTCAACAACTTGTCCGATATTCCAGGGATGTCCTCTTCAACGTCTCTTTCAGTTGGTTGACCGAGTTTCCAGCTAACTGAATTTGACCACGTGCTAAATGAGTCTCTAGCTTCTTTTATTCGACCGTTGGGAGACTTCGTCAACCTGTCTTCACTTAGATAAAGGCACATAATACGTTAGTAACGATGTCCTAGCATGCAGGGTCATTTCCACATGCTGGGTCATCTATAAAATAAGGGTAACCCTGGATTATGCACATTTTAGATCATATTAATATAGAATAAAATGAATGTAAACTTCCCTGAATAAAGTCGACATCCTGGGTCATCACTTTACTATGGACACATTCAGGGTCATTTGAACGTTACCTGGGTTATACAATTCCTGGGTCACTCCTGTCCTTGGCCTTTACCTGCACCCTGGATTATCAGCCGAGAATTCGGGGTATAACACTCACATTCTAAGTTTGGAATACGAAATCACTTTGTTGAGTTTTGACCAAAAGAGTTTGGCGCCCACCATGGGGTAATTGGTGCTTATTCCTATATAAATTCCATCTTTCGTTCACTCCGTTTGATCTCTGATCTTAAGATGTCTAACCAACAAAAATTTGTTTCGACTTCTGTATCATCCTCCATTCCTCCTCTTCCTTCCGCTCTAGGAAGCCAGAAGAAAGCCAATGACCGCCAGAAGAAAGTGGATGAGCAGCCGAGAAAAACCGATTATCCCGTGTTCACGGGATCCCAGGTTCAATCTGTTGATCCTGTTATTACTAACAATGATTTGTTTACTTTGATCAAGCAGGCGAAGAATCAGATGAATCAGCAAGAAAAGACCAATCAAACGGTGATGAAGGAGATCGAGGAGCTTAAGAAGTCTAGGAAACCTGTGGAGGAACAAAGTCCCCTATTTCCCAGGCATCTTGACTTTAACGCCTCAGGATCCTCAGATTTGCTTGGCTACAATTATAAATCAGCAACGAGTTTCGCTACAGCCCGGACAACAACTTCTTAGGCTGCTGCGTATGCAAGGAGTACTGCCGGATTCTCAGGAGGCGTTCCACCAGAATCTTCACAAGCACGCTCCAAAGATCCTTGGGCTTCGCTATCTTTGGGATCCTTGGCTGCACCATCTCAAGGATATCCGTTTTCTACGGGGAACCCAACCCATAACTCCTAGGGATATCAATATTCTAACCTTTCTGTTTCTGCAGGAGCCATTAGGACCAGCTCCTCAGAAGTACATGATGGTGATTTCATTCCCATGCAGACAGCAGCCACTACGGAACCGAGCGTCCCAACAAATTATGGATATGATCCCAGAATCCCAGTCCCAAATCCTGGACCAGGTAATGTGTCCAACTCAATTCCTGTAGTTTTTAACCAAGGTGCTCCTCATGATGTAGGTATTCATCCAAGTATCGCTAGGGAGCTCCAGAAGTTGAAAGAGATGATATCGAGTGATTTAGGAAACCTGAAGCCTATTCCTGAGGTTCCTTTGGAAAGCCACAAGATCTCCAGATTTACTTGGCCAATTTCTCAAGTAGAGATCCCAAAGCGTTTCCAGACTCCCAGCATGAAACTTTATGATGGAACCACGGATCCTGAAGAACATGTGGCACATTACAGGGAGTGCATGGAAATCAATCCCATTCCAATAGAAATCAAGGAAGCCTGTCTGTGCAAAGGCTTTGGTTCAACCTTAACAGGACCAGCCATGAAACGGCTACTTAGCATTCCTCCTAACACCATTACATCATTTTCTCATTTAGTTAACATGTTTAACAATCAATTTTCTTGCAGCTGAACTTTTGAGAAGCTAACAGGCGACCTGTATCGAGTAGTCCAGAAGACAGATGAGCCGATCAGAGAATACATCGCTAGATTCGAACGAGATTCTCTTGAGATTCCTCATCTGGATATGGCAGCAGCCGTTAAAGCCTTTAAAATGGGGCTCTCTAAGGATTCACGTTTTTATGATAACCTTGTCAGGACTCCTTGTAGGAACCTTGACTAAGTACGCAGCAGGGCCCTGAGATTTATCCGTTTGGAAGATGACAAAAAGATCCACCAAAGGTTGGATATTCCTGAATATTATCCCAATAGTAAGAAGTCAGAATCCCCCGGGAAGCCGTATAGATCCCGTCCATATTCCAAACCAGATAATCAAAAAGTCAACACTATAGACCAAGACGACGAGGAGGAGGAGTATCCTAAGGTATCTGAGTATTGTTTTTCTGTTGATATTGGTGGCTTAATGTGTGCAATGCAGGATCTTGGCGAAAAGGCAAGATGGCCTAGGAAAAATGATAAGCAGGGATCCAGGAAAGACAAAACCAAGTGGTGCGCCTTCCACGAAGATTTTGGCCACCTAATAGATGAATGCATAGCACACTGGAAGGAAATTAGTTACCTGCTCAGTAAGGGGCATCTCAAAGAATTGATTGGCAGAAAGAAGGTCAAGACTCTGGAAGCCGACAAGGTTCCTCCGAGAGCAGCTTCTCCGCCTTAGGATGCTCAAATAATCAACTTCATATCAGGAGGTTCAGACATCTGTGGCACTTCCTATTCCTCAGCCAAGAACACATGCTAAGGAATCCAAATCCGAACAGGGTGACAGACCTGTCCCGACATCCACCCTGACTCAAGACAAACTCATATCCTTCGATTAGAGCGACCGTTCTCATGCCCAGGATCTCCATCATGATAGTCTTGTGGTTACTTTGTATATTGCTAACCATTTTGTTCACAGGATCCTGATTGATAATGGAAGCTCAGTAAACATAATTCGTCTCGATGTGCTAAAAAAGATGGCGATCCCAGAAACCGAAATAGTTGCAAGATCCTCAGTTCTGGTTGGCTTCAGTGGTGAAACTAAAAGCACCGTTGGGGATATCAGGTTACCAGTATACATAGAGGGGGTAAACTCTATGCAAAAATTTTGTGTTATAGATTCTCTCTCTTGTTTCAATATACTGGCGGCCATGGATACACGAGATGAAAGCGGTCCCTTCAACTTATCATCAATGCATCAAGCTTCCCACACCTCGGGGAATTGTAAGGATTGAAAGCGACCAACAGGAAGCCAAGAATTGCTACTCAACTTCAATGAAGAACACCACCAAGATGATAGCAATTACAGAAAAGAGAACTTGAAGTACAGGAAGATAGGGAGCTTGATGTCAAAGAAGTCCTTCTAGACCCTGAGAATCCTGAAATCAAGGTGCTCATCGGAACAGGCATCTCAGCGGATACTGAACGGGAGCTGATCCAGCTTCTGAAAGTCAGAACCTCAACCTTTCTTGGAAACATGAGGATATGATAAGTATCCCGAAACATGTTATTACTCACAAACTTTGTTTAGATCATTCTTTAAGGCCCATACAACAAAAGAGGAGAAAGTTTGCTATCATCCAGGAAGAAGTTGACAAGCTTCTCAAAACAAAGATGATTAGAAAGTCAAGTATCCTAAGTGGCTAGCAAATGTGGTGGTGGTCCAGAAGAAGAATGGAAAGTAGAGAGTTTGCGTTGACTACACAGACTTGAACAAGGCCTGTCCTAAAGATCCTTTTCCACTTCCCCATATTGATGGTGGATGCCACGGCTGGTCACGAGATGCTCACCTTCATGGACGCCTCAGCAAGATTCCAACAAATCCAGATGGAACCAAGTGACCAGGAGCATACAGCCTTTATGACTCCAACATGTATCTATTGTTATACTGCTATGCCCTTTGGTTTAAGAAATGCAGGTGCCACCTATCAGAGACTCGTCAATATGATGTTTAAAGAGCAACTAGGGGATACGATGGAAGTCTACATAGATGACCTGGTGGTGAAATCCAAGAAGGCACTAGATCACGTCAAGGATCTCCAAACTGCCTTTGGCATCCTTAACCAATATAACATGAAGCTCAATCCCTCCGAGTGCCACTTTGGGGTACGAGCTGGAAAGTTTTTAGGCTACATGGTTACCGAAAGAGGAATCAAAGCAAGCCCTGAGCAGATCAAAGCAATCTTAAATTTGAAGTCCCCGTCAAATGTAAAAGAGGTACAAAGGTTGACAGGAAGAATCGCAGCACTCAACAGGTTCATCTCAAGATCCTTAGAAAAAAGCAAGGATTTCTACGATATCCTGAGGAAAAACAAGAAGTTTGAGTGGAACGAGAAGCACGAAGAAGCCTTGCGATTCTTAAAAGACTACCTGTCAGCAGCCCCGCTGCTAATGAAACCAGAAGATGGGGAGCCGCTATATTTGTATCTAGCTGTTTTTGGAAGCTCAGTTAGTGCAGTCCTGGTAAAAGACCATCAAGGTCAGCAGCATCCGGTATATTACGTAAGTAAAACTCTGCTAGACGCGGAGTCCAGGTACTCTCACCTTGAAAAATTAATTATAGCTCTTATAATGGCTTCCACTAAACTTAGACATTATTTTGAAACCCATATTATAATTGTAAAATCTAGCTACCCTATTAAGGCAGTTCTCAGGAAGTCGGCAATGTCAGGTAGGATGGCTAAATGGGCAGTCAAATTGAGTGCCTATGATATCAAGTATGAGCCAAGGACAACAATCAAATCCCAAGCCTTGGCTGACTTGTGGCGGATTTCAGCAGTGATATAGAACCAAAAGTTGAAAAGGTAGTCCAGCAGCTTGAGAAGCTCGAAGAAGACTGGTTCTTTTACACTGATGGATCCTCAAATGTTAGAGGAACATGGTTGGGCATCCTGCTAAAATCGCCATAGGGGGGACATAATACCACTATCCATATCTTGTGAATTCCAGGCTACCAACAACGAAGCTGAGCATGAAGCTTTGGTTGCTGGTTTGCAATTGGCTAGAGATATGGGCATCCGGTGTATCTAAGTATTTGTTGATTCTCTTCTTTAGACTAACCACTTTAATGGCTCTTATGTAGTGAGAGGAGAGAATTTAATCAAATATCTTGATATCTTTAAAAATGGTTTTTTGGACTATATTAATCCAAGTTATCGCATATTGGCCAATATTAATCCCATTTAAAAAATTGGCCTACATTAATCCCTATTATCTGACTATTGGAAAAGGATGGTCCCCATTAGTTTTTTCCTTAACGTCGTTAACTTAATCCCATGTGGCGCTGATGTGTAATCTAACGTGGCGTGGCCGTTAAAACCTTTCTTAACTCTTGGTGAATTCCTAAAATAAACCCTAAAATGCCTAAAATCCCCAAATTAGAGCCGACCAAAACTGAAATCCCTGAATCCCTAAAACGGAGAAGAGCTCAAACGGAGAAGAGCTCAAACGAAGAACAGAGATTGCATGCAACCATCCTAGACAGCTATGTCTTCTTCTTCTTCTTCTTCACTCTCTAACCCTAATTCGACCATTAACCGCAAGATTCTGAGGGTTGATTTCCACGGGAATGTTTGCTGCTACCATGATATTCCCGCTGTTAAAAGAACCGCAGGTGCCACTACTACAAGACCAGGGCATCAATTCTATGGATGCCCTCTTTGGCCGGTAAGTACAATAAAGTAGTTAAATTTAGCATTTTTATTGAATTTATTATCCCATCTGACTTGCTAATGTTTCAGAATATCGATTGTACATTCTTTGTTTGGAAATATAAAGTGGAATATGCTCTGATTCATGGAGGGTCAATGAGAAACGAGGCATTGAAGTTGAAGATCTCTAACTTGGAGGTGGAGAAGTTGATGTTGCTGGAAGAAAATAAGATACTAAAGCTTAAGATGGCAAAACCAAAATACCCTATGAAGATTTACCTTATTTGACTTGTTGTAGTTCTTTTTGTATTTTTGTTTTGGTAATGATGATGTATTTTGGTCCAATGTAATGATCAATCTCTTTTGTTAAGTGTATTGGTATTTTGGTTAATCTAATGCAATTTGGTTCAAGTAATTGTGTTGAAGTAATGTGCAGCCGCATATGGTCATAATGTGTAAACAAAAACAGTCCCTTAACCGATGAAATGTGCAGCCCCAAATGGTCATAATTTGAAAACCACATACCATGTAATGTGCAGCCCCAAATGGTCATAATGTGCATACACAAACACAGTCCATTAACCCATGTAATGTGCAGCCCCAAATGGTCATAATCAGCATCCTTAACCCTTGTAATGTGCAGCCCCAAATAGATTCATAAACAACCAAAAAAACAGACCCATATGCAACCTAAAATGTACCCATAAACATAAAAAAAGACTGGTTCCTGTGCAGCCCATAAAACCATGATTCCAACATTAATGGTCCAATATACAAGCAATCTAGATACATCATAAAACCATAAGAAAAAGTACATAGCCAAAAACCCAAAAAACTGAAAGTTAATGGGTTAAACACAGAACCTTACATATATAAAACACACAAACTGGACCATGTCAAAATAGGAAATACACCATAACTAAACCAAATAACTTCTACTGAGTGACAATTGATTGTTGAGTACTTTGTGAAGCTTGTGTAGTCTTCTTTGGTCTCCCTCTTTTTCCTCTTTGGTTGACTTGTTTCTTATTTTTCATTATCTTTCCCTTTATTAAGACACTTCCTCCTGTTATGAGATGTGCTCTTGCAAATACTACAACTTTTTACTTGACCATGCCTGCTCAATTTTCCAGCCTTCTTAGGATCTTCATGTGGGTCTCTCCTCCTTTTTTCTTTGGCCTTCCAGGTGCACTTTTTATTGGTGGTGGGTCCAATGGAAAGTCAACTTTGGGCCAGTACTTCTCTGATGCAAGTGGTGGAATGGTGAAGTTATATGCCTTTAAGTACATCTTCTTTGTATAAGCAGGATGTACATACTCCTCCACATTCTTCTTCAAGAAAGATGCAGCTGCACAAACATGATAACATGGGATACCTGTTAGGTCCCACTGCTTACATGTATAACTCTTCTTCTCTAAATCCACAACAACTTGATGATATGCATTGACTTGAAACAATGTATTGCTAGATGGTAGAACTTCACATTTAAAGGCTATTTGAACTTGTCAAGTTTTTCTTGGATTCTTGGACAAACAGTCACATCCTATCAATCATCTGCTTGTGCATTTAAACCATCCTGGTCATCAGTGCCTCTCTAATATCTTCTAGCATATAGAGGATATGCTTTGATCTTGCCTTTATGATGTACCCATTGAATGTCTCTGCCATATTGCTCACTATGACATCACATGTGTCTGAGCAAAGTATATCATCATTAACATTTGTTTCCTCACCATTATCTGCATCTAATTCAACATCTTCACCATCAATTTCTTCAAGATCATCACCTAAAGCCTTACTTAGATCAGCCTCTTCACCATCAACTTCTTCTACATCCCTTTTCAATTTCAGTTGCATCTAAAGTACACCCCTTCTCAATCTCAGATTCAGCAAGTGTATACCACTTAGCATCAACCAACTCACATGTGTTACTAGTAGGGTTTTGTTGTTGGCTATGTTGGGCTTCAGTAAAGGCTGCTACAGTGGTTGGTGGGGTTTCTTTATGGGCTGGTCTTCTACTTTTGGGTCGGGTTTTTTTCTGGGCTTTGAGTTCAACATATATACAACAAGTTTGTTTCAGGTTCTTACCGATATCTGTGAGCATATCCTTCACATCTTGCTCATTACTCAACTCCAGTAAGCTATTTTCATCAATGGGTTTTCCAGGAGGTGCATAATACATAACAAAATTTAACCTTTCATAGCCGCAGTAGTCTAAAACACAATCTTTAATCTGAATGTAAGAGACTTTGTTGATTTCAAGCTCAAGAGATAGTGTACCTCCATTCACATACTCCAATGAAAGATGATTGCTTGAAATTTCCGCGATGCCATACCTTCAATTTTAACTTGTCGGCCATTGATTTCTCTTCAACTATTCAACACTGTAAATTAGTAGTTGAAGGTAAAAATAGTGCAAAGAAGAGGATTATGACTTTATTACATGCAAAATCACGGCATTAACATCGGTTTTGTTGACTGATTTGGGAGAATTAGGTTCGAAGATGTTCAAGGGATGAAAGCGATTTGGGGGAAGGAGTTAGGTTAAAAATTCATGCATAGGCTTCTCCGGTCTTTTTTATTTACCTTTTGATGACATCACCGAGAGTTAAGAACGGTTTTAATGGCCACGCCACTTTGGATTACACATCAGCGCCACATGAGATTAAGTTAACGACGTTAAGAAAAAACTAACGGGGACCATCCTTTTCCAATACTTAGATAATAGGGATTAATGTTCACCGGGGAAACCCCTTTCCAAAAAAATAATAGGGATTAATGTAGGCTAATTTTTTAAATGGGATTAATATTGGCCAATATGCGGCGATAACTTGGATTAATATAGTCCAAAAAACCTTAAAAAATTATCTTTGCTTTTCGAAAGTTTTAACATTTCGAATTCGCAGTCCAAGGCCCTATCTAGTGTCGTTTTTAAACTCTCTGTGGCGGCTGCTGTCTATCACGTGTGGCGGGAACGAAATAATCGGCTGCATGGGAACAATTATCGACAGCCGAAGAAGGTTGTTGGGGATGTTCTGTCTGATATCCGCTACAAGGTACTGGGGTTAAAGTGCAAGTTTGGTGATCGGGGGAGAAACGTCCTTCCCATCTGGAGATCCTTGGGAAGCTTGACTTTTGATGATGGAGGCTAATTGGCTTTAGTGTTGTGTCGTGTTCCTTTGTTGTTCTTACCAGTATTTAGCTGGGTGTGCTTTGTCTTTCTTTTTGTGTTTTACTCTTTGGGGTATGCCCCTTTGAGAACTAGTAGAGATTTCACTCTACTACTTGTACTTTGAAGTTTCTGTTAATACAAAAATCACCGGGGTAACCCTTTACCCAAAAAAAAAAGTTTTAACATTTCACAGGTTCCAAGAGAAGACAACTCAGAAGCCGACACTTTGGCAAACTTGGCTTCATCGCTCAGGATCCCTGAGGATATTAGGATTCCTATAACGCATATCCTGACGCCGGCAATAGCCTAACAGGAAGCTCACACGATCGATGACAATGAAGAAGTAGATGTTGGGAATCCCAAGGATATCCAGGAATCCTGGACTTATCCAATTATCAAATATCTTAAAGAGGGGAAGCTTCCTAAGGGTGAAAATCCTAGGGCTTTTCGCGCCAAGGTATTACCTTAATTTATTCTAGATAATGTACTATACAGAAAATCTCTTGCAGGTGTCTACTTGAGGTGCTTAGAGAAATCAGAAGTCCTCGAGGTGCTTGAAGACATCCATAGTGGAGACTATGGAAACCACACTGGGGGCAGAGCACTCTTCTCCAAGATTCTCAGATTCGGCTATTATGGGCCTACTTGAAGAAGGATGCCATGAACTTCTCATAAAAGTGCGATGCCTGCCAAAGGCATGACAATGTTCTTCATCAACCAGCTGAGCATCTGCATCCTATATGTTAGGGCTGATAATCCGGGATCCTGGCGGCAGCTCAAATGGTTTGGTATCCTTATGGTCAAAGAAACGTGTAGACAAGCCTAAAGACTCGGACAAATGATATAGAACGTGGACTAAGTGGTCCACAACGTTCATATTGGCTTAGTTGGGAGAATCCCTAAAATATAGGACAGTTGGTTATATTATTTCAGGATGCTCGC
>JBCNJP010000012.1:32694378-32710146 GCA_039602395.1 Deinandra increscens subsp. villosa
GCTGGAGGTTGGCATGGCACAAGAAGATATTTATCTTGTTTAAACTAAACTTGGGAATTTTAAAACAATGTTTATGTAAAGCACGTGGTTAGTGCTAAGACAATATTTTATTCCGCTGCGTTGTATTTGAGACTTTACTTTATAACTGATTTTTGAACTAACTCTGATTCATTTAGTATTTGTAACTAATGGTTGTGGATCCTGGTCTAGCCGCACCCCTTAACGGTATAAACTCCGTTAGTGGTTAATTTGGGGGTGTGACAAAGACTGCCTTCTTAAATGATTACTTGGATGAAGAAGTCTACATGGATCAACCTGAAGGGTTCATTGATCCAAAACATCCCAACCAAGTATGCAAGCTTCAAAGGTCCATTTATGGACTAAAGCAAGCATCAAGGAGTTGGAATAAACGGTTTGATGAAGAAATCAAAAAGTTTGGTTTCGTTCAGAATCCCGATGAGCCATGTGTATATCGTAAAGCTAGTGGGAGTAATGTTACTTTCCTTGTCTTGTATGTAGATGACATATTGATTATAGGAAAACACATTCCAATGTTGCAAGATGTAAAATCCCATCTTGGAAAGTGTTTTGCCATGAAAGACTTGGGAGAAGCAGCATTCATTCTTGGAATCAAGATCTATAGAGATAGAACTAAGCGGTTGATTGGACTAAGTCAAAGTGCTTATATCGATAAGATCTTGAAGCGATTCAAGATGGAGAATTCCAAGCGTGGTAATGTACCTATGCAGGAAGGACTTGGTCTATCGGTCAAACAAGGTGCTTCTACACCTGATGAGGTGAAGCGTATGCAGAGAGTCCCTTATGCTTCGGCTGTAGGCTCTATAATGTATGCGGTGAGATGCACTAGACCTGATATAGCGTTTGCACAAAATATCGTTAGCCGATTTCAACAGAATCCAGGTGAAAGTCACTGGACTGCTGTTAAGACCATTCTCAAGTACCTACGGGCTACTAGAGATTTGTTTTTGGTATATGGGGGAAATCCAGATCAAGAGCTCAAAGTGACCGGATACTGTGATGCTGGATTTCAGACTGATAGAGATGACACGAAGTCTCAGTCTGGGTACGTCTTCGTTCTGAATGGAGGCGCTGTGGATTGGAAGAGCAAGAAACAAACCACAGTTGCTATGTCTGCAACAGAGTCTGAGTACATTGCTGCGTCAGAGGCTGCAATGGAGGCTGTCTGGATAAGGAAGTTCATTGGTGGGCTTGACATTGTCCCCACAAGTAACTTGCCTATCGACATGTACTGCGATAACTCGGGTGCATTGATCATCGCCAAAGAACCTGGAGTTCAGAAGGGCGCCAGACACTATGCCAGGAGATATCACTATGTTCGTGAGCAGATCGAACTAGGTGAAATCAAATTACTCAAAGTTCACACAGATATTAACTAAGCTGATCCTTTCACGAAAGCTTTGTCGAGGCCGAAGCTTGAAAGGCATGTCGAGGGCATGGGGCTTAAATTAGCTAGTTAAATCATGTATGTCTGATGTTCGGTATTTGGATAAGGGATGTTAAACAATTTCTATTAATATAATGAAATAAAGTACTTGATATGTTTGATTTCATTTAATAGTAAATTGTGTCCTATATTTGCATGTTTAATCCTTGAGTACTTATCAAGTATTCTAAATTGTCCATTGTCGATTAACTATGTGGGAGCATAGTTAAACTAAGACAAAATCTGAGTGATTGGTTAGGATGGTCCAACCAAACTCACATGGTATTCATTGGATGCATACTGGACTGACCCACTAACGGATTGTCACTTTATGGATCGGCGTCATCAAGTGAAATTCGTAAATGGTTGCTTTATTTATCCTTAGACTTGAGATACAAGCAGGTCATGCATATATGGATTGCACCTACTTGATATAGGTCTAACTATCCTGAATAAGGTAGTACAAAAGGGCTATTTTCAGTAAGTGTAGTGAAGTATGTGACTTAACACGTGTAGTCAAGAGGATTTGTTCCTTCAGCTTAAAAGTTGAAGCAGATACCACTGGGCCCCTCATTAGACTAATTAAGATGTTTGCATGGCCGTGCCCAAATGAAATCTAGAGATGTCTTGATTTGCAATTTGGTAATCTTAAGTTAGTTGTGAGAATGAGAAACAGAATCGTTAAAGTATGGAATGACTTGATCCATATTCATATTTAACACGGTATCGGTAACAAAGGGATAGTAAATGACTGTACCATTTAAATACACTTTGAGAAACTGTACTTAAATATTTCTAGGAGCATTGGCGTGTTGCTAGACGCCAACCAATGTTATTACCTTTACTATTGCAAGCTCAAGTGGGAGCTGTAGGGATATGATCATGTAATAGTAAGCGTATGTCCGGAAATTATTTAAGCCTACGGGGTCACACGTCTCGACACCAAATGTATTAATATTAATTAATGGTTAATTAATGTTTATCACGAACATTTAACGAGGTTTCGTTAAAAACTGACAGTTAATTGTTAACAGGGGTGTTAGTTGTAATTAGAGAGAGTTGTAATTGGATTACAATTGGAAAAAGGGTTTAGGATAGGGCCTCTAGTCGATTACGATCTAGGGCTCCTATGCCAATCCTTAACTTGTTTATCAAGTCTTTTAAACCTATATAAAGACTCTCTGAGTTTAAGGTTTAGTTACTGCATTTATCTGATAAAGGTGCAAACCCTAAACTCTCTATCCTTTCTCTCTAATTTTCGGCAACAAGAAAAACCCTAGGGGTTTCGATTTCTTGTGTGGTTCGACCAAGCTACTTCATCAAGAGGAGTTCGTGATCAAGTGCTAGCACATAACATTGGTGTGTCGTGTGTGCGATCGTAGAGGGATTTGTGTTAAATCCTCCAAGAGATCAAGTCTTGCCGAGCTAAAAAGGTACACGTTCTAAAACCGGTTAGTTAGATTAATTCATAGGATTCTTTCCGCTGCGTACTCGTGTTTTGATAAATAGTTATATAACCCAACAATAGTGGGGGTGTTCGGCCGGGAAAAGGAGAAAACAAGGGTGGCGGTGGCTGGAGGTGGCAGCGCCCGGCGGTGGTGGCTGGGGTTGTTTCTCCGGCAGGAAAAGAGAGAAGAGAGGGAGGAAGATAAAGGTGGCGGACGGGGTGATGGTTCACACCAGCAAAGTAGTGGCGCAGCTGCAGCAGTACCCGGCGATGGTTCCAGGCAGCAGTAGCGGTCACACAGCAGCAGTGGCTGGCGGCAGTGGCAGTCCGGCGGCGATGGGTGCTACAGCGGCAGCAACAGTAGTGAAGGTGATGGTGGTTGTTTGGTTTTGCCGAGAGGAAGAAGGAGGGAGGGGCGGTGATTTATGGTGGTGCTGGCTGGGGTAGATGGTGGTGGCACATGGTGGTGGCTTATGGTGGCTGTGGTGAATGGTGATGGTTGTTGCTTCACGTAAAAAAAACAAAGGACAAGAAAGAGGAGTTTGGTTGTTGCTTGTTCATGGCACAAAAGAAAAAAAGAAAAAGGGGAGTAGAAGTTGGTAGATGGTGTGGTCTCCAACTTGGCCAAGTATCAATCTTTCTGACCATCAATATCACCTACCAAACTTTTATAAAATTTAAATGTGTAGGTGACATTTTTATAAAACATTTCCATGTTTTTATAAAATAGTTTTTGTAGAGTAAAGTTTTATAAAATATATAAGGGATGGCAAAGGTGAAGATTTATAACTTTTATAAATATTAAAAGTGTAAAGCTTATACAAGTTGGTGACTAATTTTTATAAAAATAAAAGGTGGTAACAAGTTTTTATAAAAATTGCAAAGCAGATGGGCCAATATTATTAGAAATTAATCGATTAGGCTTGGACTTTATATTGGGCCTAAATGTTTAAGGAAAAATGTAATTGGGCTCGTTTGTTGGTTTTGGACGTACGGGTCCAAACGGGGCACCGGTTCGAGGCCCGGTCCCGTTGTGTATCAGTTTAGTTTACAGATCGCCACGATCAATCGGTTTATCAAGATTATGCAACGGTTTAAGGTTGCGGGCTTGGTTTAATTGTTTTAGGCTTATTGGGCCTATTGGGCATAGTCAGGCCCAATCGGGTGAACGGTTGAGGCTTTGGCTTGAGTCTTGACAACTATTTCAATTTGTGATGTTTTTATTTCGTAAAAACAATTGTTCGAGTCGATACATCAGCTTTTCAGAAATCAGATATAGTTTTCAGTTTTGTACACGGGTTACGGTTTACGTTTTCAGTTTTGTCAGTACGCAACAGTTTTAAGCTCGACCGTCCAGATTGTTTAAAACCGAATAGTTTTAAACATATGATCGCTTATCAGTTTCCCATGTCGGTTATATAAACGCACGACACCAGTTCCAGTTCCAGATAAAATATAAAAATTCATTTTATATTTAATTTCTTGTTATTGAAATTCCATGATTAATACATGAAATCCCTATATATTTTACGGGTATACGCTTTTAGTACAAATGCGGGAATAGGTTTACGTCATCAGTTAACGGTCAGGTACAGTAATTAATAGTTTAAACAGTAATCAGTTCGGTTAGTGCACATTAATACTTAATTAAAAGTCAAAGTAAAGAGGTTTGACCTAGGGTTTCGGACGAGGTGTCACATTCTCCCCCAGTTAGAAGAATTTCGTCCCGAAATTCAGTTCTTGATCACTGGCTGTTTGTGACGTTTCCGAAAAGAAACGAAGGGTATTTTAGACGCATTTGGTCACGCGCTCCCAAGTGTACTCTGGACCTCGCCGTGAGTCCCATCGCACTTTGACAATGGGAATGCAGCTATGCTTCGTTCACTTAAGGTCTCGGTCAAGTATCACGACCAGTTTCTCAATAAAGTACAGTGTTTCGTCAACTTGAATTTCGTCAAGTGGGACGACATGCATTTCATCAGACAAGCATTTCTTAATATTAAAGATATCATGCATACTGCTTAGCTATGCGGTTAGGAGTAGACGGTAAGCTACCGGTCCGATTGTCTCAGTGATTTCAATTGGACCAATGTAATGAGGGTTAAGTTTTCCTCGCTTTCCGAAACTGATGACACCTTTCCAAGGTGACACTTTTAACGTGACGCGGTCACCCTTTTTAAAGGATAAGGGTTTGCGACGATTGTTGGCAGAACGAGGTTTTGAGTATGAAGGTTTCTGGACAAGTCAGGATTTCTCATGAATGGGCTCTACCAGGATTTTCATGCAGTTCAAATTACAATTATGTGTGCATCCACAATTATGATTTGCCTTACATGATCAGCCTAAGCTTTGCTCATACTTGAGTTTTTAGTTTGTCGAAAGATGAAATGTATCGGGGACAAGATGGCTTATGAAAAAAAAATTAGATTGATTCGCTACCGGACGGGATCTTCCTTGATTACCGGGATTCCTAATGATAACAATAATGGAAATGCGGTTTGACTCCAGTCTATTGGTCTTGCAGTCTAAGGTCTTAATAGGTTCTAGACAAGATGGGTGTGTAGGCCATTGGTCCAATCGATTCCAGGATCTCAAGGGACCGATGAGGTTTAAGCATACCTAGCTTTCCAGGCCTAGTTACCTCCGTCTAAGACAGAATCCATTATAAGGTTTTGAACCCCCTTATAGATTCTAGGGGTTCGCGTCGAGTGTTAACGTAGTTCTCCTGGAGATTACCTATGGCTTTCAGAAATTGAAAGGTGTCCTTAGTAGTTTCATGAACTATCACTGGACCAGTCAGTTGACTGTTACTGGCTTCGGTCCAGCAAAGGGGTGAATGAAACTTTCTTCCATACAAGCCTTCGAAAAGGGGCCGCTTGAATACTCGAGCGATATCTATTGTTATAAGGGAACGCGGCGAGTGGGAAATGGTTGTCTCAACCATTGCCTAGGTTTGTCTTGCGTGATGACAATCTATCACATAACTACGCAACGTACCTTTTTAAGGTCTGAATTTTTCCTTTTGATTTGGTCATCAGTATAACTCCTTCATACATACATTTTGTTGGATCCCTGGGTGGATGGAATATCTTGATTTTTGGGCTTCATCAAACACTAGCCTTCTCAAGTCTCTAAAGCTAGGTACCAAAGTCTATCCAAAAAGCTCATGGTTCCATCAGGCTTATCAATCATTTGTTTCTCCATGTCATGCAGGCATTCATTTTCCAGATTCTCCGGCTTAAGAGCTTCGGTTTGAGCGTCACGAACTTGTGACGTGAGGTTCGAGTATATGGTCATTCTTAATGCTTGAACACGACACAGTTTGGTATGTTCTTCCCTGCTTAATGCATCAACTACAACGTTACCTTGCCCGGTTGATGATGAATCTCACATTCGTAATCGTTAAGCAGTTCAACCATCATCGTTGTCTCATGTTTAGCTCTTTCTGGATAAGAATGTGCTGGAGGCTCTTGTGATCAGTGAATATAACGCACCGAGTCCCATAGACGTAGTGCTTCCAGATTTTGAGGACAAAGACAACGGCTCTAAGTTCTAATTCGTGAGTCGTGTAATTCCTCTCACGATTCTTCAGTTGTCGAGAGGCGTAAGCGATGATTTTCTTATGCTGCATCAGTACGTAACCTAAGACTTGATGCGAAGCATCACAGTATAAAATGAAATAGTCGATTCCGTCTGGTAAGGATAGTATTGGGGCGTTGCTAAGTTTTTGATTCAACACCTAGAAGGCAGTTTCAGTTTTATCATCCCAGATGTACTTCTTATCTTTTTGGGTCAGGGTGGTAAGAGTTTGGGCTATCTTGGAAAAAATTTTAATGAATTGGCGATAGTAGACAACGAGACCTAAGAATTATCGAATCTCGGTTGGGGTCGTGGGAGTACTCCAACCTTTGATTGCTTTAATCTTCGACGGACCAACGTGAATATTGTGGTCGTTGATCACATGACCCTGAAAGTGTACTTCGCGAATCCAAAAATCGCATTTGGAGAATTTCGCGTACGGTTCTTCTATCTTCAACAACTTTAAGATGAATCTCAAGTGTTCCTCGTGTTCGTTCTTATTACGTGTGTAGATAAGAATATCGTCGATGAACACAATTTTTTTTTATCCAAGTATGGTTTGCACACGCGATTCATTAAGTCCATGAGTACGGCCGGTGCGTTAGTCAAACCAAATGGCATAACGAGGAACTCGTAATGACAATAGCGTGTTCTAAAGCTGTCTTTGAAACATCTTCATCTCAAACTCGGAGTTGGTGGTACCCCGACCTTATATCGATCTTGGAATGGAAGCATGATCCTTGAAGTTGATCAAACAGGTCATCGATCCTTGGAAGCGGGTAACGGTTCTTCACAGTCAGTTTGTTCAACTCTCGGTAGTCGGTACACAATCCGAACGTTCCATCTTTCTTTTTCAAGAATAACATGAGAGCACCCCATGGGGAGTGGCTTGGATGAATAAAGCCCTTATCTAGCAACTCTTGCAGTTGGCTAGATAACTATTGCATATAAGACGGTGCCAGTCGGTAAGGGGACCTGGCAACGGGGCGGCTCCAGGTGTTAGGTCGATGCGAGAATCTACTTATCGTTGGGGGTAAGCTTGGCAAGTCTTCTAGAAAGACTTTCAGGTGTTTGCAGACAATAGGAACGTCTTCGATACACTTCTCTTCCGGTTTCTTCTCAGTGACATGAACTAGAATGGCATGGCATCCTATGTGGAGGAATTTCTATGCCTTCATACAAGACAGGATATCTAGTTCGGCTCCACTCTTTTCGTCTCGTACTTTTAGAGTGTTGCCGTTTGCTAACGGCTCTCAAACCATTTTCTCATGACACACACCATTTATGCATGGTTCTTTTGCTAACCCATCCAGTTCAATGATTACATTGAGACTTCCTAAATCAACGGACATTGATTCGATGCTGAAGTAATGGTCAGCGAGTAGTCTGGGTAGATTACTCCGGTTTCTATCAAATCTCCATTCGCTAATTCTATTGCAAACTTAGCGTCTAAGGCAACAGGGGTGATGTCAAGTAATTGATTAAATTCGGTAGACACAAAGCTTCTATCGGCACCAGTACCGAATAAAACAGAGGTATAATAGCTATTTAGCAGGAACGTACCCGTCTCCGTGTTGGGGTCACGGCGGGCGTCTCTGGCATTGATCACGAAAGTTCTTCCTCTAGCATAGTTAGCATCTTGATTCTTCGTCTTCGGGCATTCCTTTGTAATGGCCAATTTTCCAGCAACCGTAGCATGTGCGATTTGGACAATCGCGTGCTACATGTCTTTTAACCTTGGAGATGTTATAGTAGACATTACCACAATCGATAGTGTGGTGTAGGTTGCATTTGGAGCATAGGGTTGTTGTACCGGTGTAACCGGTCCTTCGGACAGGGTGAACAGCTCACTGAACCTCTAAAAGGTGTAGGCTTTAATTCATAAAGTCCTTTTATGATCATTCACGAGGGCTTACGATGTTAGGTTAGAACATTGAACACAATTTGGTGAAATTGTAGTCTGGTGTTTTCTAACCTTGGTTAATTCGCTCTTACCGCGCGCCCCATCGTCCGCGTGACATTAGGTTGCAGTAGTAGCGACGGTTTCTGCAACGCGTTGGTCAATCGATTTGTCGATCTGAACCGCGCTTAAGGGCGGAGGAGGTGAAGTGTTTCCGGTGGCTCGGCGTCTAGGCAGCATACTTTCGCTTTAAGTTATTAATGTCAACATAAAGGAAAGTCTAGATTATATGTGAATGGGGTTATTACATGCGCGAGCATAACTGTCACGACATACATCAATGATACCAAAACCTGACGCGCGCAAGCACGACCAAGAAACAAGAAGCGGAGGGGAACAACTTACGTGAATGAATAAAACGATATAACGACAGCAACAGTAATGACATCAATCATAAACATGGAAATCATACTCATATTCATAACACTAGTTTCCGTTAACCACCATATTAACTGATAGGGTACATGATAGTCAAAGGAGGATAAGTCTTCGTCTTGGGCTTGCAGTCTCGTCGCAACAAAATATGTAAATATTTTTCATTTCCAAAAGGAGGGATCAAAAGTCTGGATTCTTAGTCAAGCTATCTAGAGTGGTGGTCCAGAGGGCATATTTAAGGTGGTGGTGATCTGAGCAATGAGGTTCATGTAACAGAACACTCGCCCAGGGAATTCCTCTAGGTAAGCGATTCTCGTTCGGAGGGATTCGTTGGCCAATCGCAGATCGGAGTAGGCCATGTTGACTCCATTCATGTGAGCATGCAGTGACTCTATAGCACTCAGTGTGACAACCTAGTGATGCTCCATGGCGGTTGAACGGGTCTCTCGTGTCGCCAGATCGGTCTAGGTGGGGAGTCTAGTGATCTCATCGTCGATCACTCCAAAGGCTTGTTCGTGACATCTCAGGCATGTCACCAGTGGTAGTGGCCACACTGCCAGTGGCAACGGTGGGAATCGGGTGGTTCGAGGAGCCGTTTGAGAGATAGGGTCACAATGGTCTCAGAAATCTCGATGGTAATGAGGACTGTCGGACAATACCGATGGTGAGAATGTCCTGCTCTGGGCTGGACAGTTCATGGTCCTCAGGGGAAGCTATGTACTCAGGCACGACTGTGTCTTTTCCAGAGGAATCAGATATGCAAATGACCTTTTTGAGAGTCATCTCGGCGATAATATTCCAGGAAAGAACATAGTTGGTAACACGATAACAGTATCTAGAATAAAGATATAAATGTACCAGTTGCAGTAATAATAACTCGTATATGTAAAGTATAATTTAACGTAACCAATATGATAAGGAATTGGTCTTGCGTGCAAACGGTAGCTTCGGAGCGGGTTATAGTCCAGGTTTGGTTTTTGTTTATTTGTTTAACCTAGTTCACTATAACCACGGCTCTGATACCAATCTGTCACACCCCGGTCAACGGATTTGGGTGTGAGCGAGACGGAATCATAGTCGCAGATATACAGAACAACTTCTACTAAATTCAAAAGTCATTTAAAACATAACACCATTTATGTTGCAGCGGAAAGTTGTGGTGAAATGATAATGTCTTACATTTGAATAAAAGTCTTGGATTGATATTGAAATCATAAATCAGTTTATTATAAGATAGGTCGGGACTACGACTCCGGTGAAGCAGGGTCGAAAGTTACAGTGAAGCCTCATTTGCACATCTTTCATGATAAGCTTAGATACCTGAGAAATCATGAGTTTAAAAGGTCAACATAAAGTTGGTGAGGTTCACAGGTTTATAATTCTATGGTAAGTTTGTAAAAACAGTTTACAGTATGTTGGAATAACAGTTTACGGTATGTTGGAATAACAGTTTACGGTATGTTGGAATAACAGTTTACGGTATACTCAAATGTTACGTTGGTTTACTGTCGTGGTTGTAAGATCCTCCCATGAACCTCAAATTCGAATACTAATGGATTACCCACTCAAGGCATTCTATCCCAAGAATACCGAACAGGCGAGAATAACTGACGTGTACCCCTTGACAATATACGAAGTCAGGATTGGAGCTACCAATCTGGGCAGGGTTGTCAACCCAAATAGATCTATTCACTAGTTATCGTTTCGAGCAAAACTAATCGAATTCAATTAATAGTGGGATTCTGTGACATCCGAGAATTTCAAGGTTTACTTCCGTTAGACAATTCCGTTAGTTACGTTATAAGTGTTAACTTAGTAACTAATGCTTAACTAGGCCGAATACGTCCACGTCCTTTGGTTGATCACCGAACCCGTCCATATGTGTTATGTGTTTAACTATTTATTGTCATTATGTGCAAGGTGATTTAAATACATGATTTAATATTATGAATAGCATGACAAATTGTAAATCCTTGATTATGTGAAAATTGCCCTATTTTGGTAACCAGCGAAACTACCGAGCGAAACTACAGATTCGCCCGGTAGCTAGCTAAACTGATTGACCTGCACGAGTTCAGGGCCAGTTTCGCTTGGCCAGCGAAACTGCCAGCGAAACTAGCCTCTGATATAAATAATCTTAATAAACCCTAGTTCTCCTATTTGCCTCATTTACACAAAAACACACACACTCTTCTCTGGAGATCTGGTCAGCTGAAAACCATCAAGAAAAACCAAGATCTCAGCCTCAAGACAACATCCATTCGATTCCTTGATCGAATCGTGAGTCCCAAAACCTTCCTTTATGCCATTTCTATGTGTTTTCTATGTGTTTCTTCATAAAGCATGCTTAAACCTTCATGATATTGTTAGATCTTCTGTAGGAATCCTTAGGAATGCTAGATCTATAATAAAGTTTGCAACTTTACGTCTGAAATCCAACCATGATAGAGATTTATGCTATTTAGGTCACTTTAGGGTTTTAAATGTATTTTGGTGATTTGATGATGAAAATGCATGTTTAAGGTGTTAAAGCTTACTGATTTATGTTGGTAAATGGTTATGTATGCTAGATAATGAATTGCATGTAATATGGAAGCTAGTAGATTGATTTTTAGGCTGATTTATGTGTTTTTCGCGACCAGCGAAACTGTCATGTTCTCTGGGCGAAACTGTCCAGCGAAATTATGCCTATCTTCAACCAGCGACACTATGGAGCGAAACTGTAGTGTCGCCGGATAAACCAACCAGACCAGCTCGAGCGAATCTACCGAGCGAAATTCCCTGAACGAAAGTTCAAACCAGTTTCGGGCGAAACTAGGCTAGCGAAACTGTGTCATCGGGTATAGCCTAGCGAAAGTGCTACCCGTGCACACAGCGAAACTGTCTAGCGAAACTGCTAGCGAAACTGAGACCAAAATCCAAACTTGTGCAATTTGCTTGAATGTTATGCCATGACTTACATGATTATGCCATGATGATACATGCTTTGATTTCTGATGTATATGAACCCTTGTCTATGATCAACCATCGGTGTCGTGTGTCGTATGTCGAGTCATAGTTTCAACGTACTATGTTATGGGCCATAGTGACGTTAAGTAAAGATTAGACACCAAACTAATACTTAAGACCTAAACGTGTTCATAGGTCTTCGTTAAGCAAAACTTGGATTAGATAACAAGTGTAGCAGTGCAACCAAAGCTGAGTGTCACTAACCCGTTTACTGTGAGCCCGTTTGGGACACACTGAATAACTTAATGGAAAACAATGCTGACAACTTTACGAGTGCTATGCACCACTTGATAAAACTGAAAACTTAGAATGCTATGCATCTACTTGATGAACTTGAAGTGTTTTATGGGAAACACTTGTGAAACTTAACAAACTATTTCTGAAACGAAAACCGTTTTTAATATGGCTAGTGTAGGTTAAAGTCTAAACCACATGATATCACATGATTTCTAAGGATTGCCTTTTTAACTGAAAAAGTCCTCAACTTAATTGTGCCATTAATTGTAAAGAGAGGGGATGTTGGGTAGATCTACTGGAGTTTGACAAACTCCGCCTCGTGACACTGGAGGTGCACGGAGGTACAATATCAGCCTATCTGACCGTGATCCCGAGAGGACACGGGGGAGGCAAAGCCGCGATGACGAATGTTCGCAAAACAAAATGGCTGAAGGCTCTGCCTCTACTATACTTAATCGTCAGCTTTGGTACAAACTTCCTTAGTGCATGGAAACAACGGATTAGCTACCCGCGATATCGGTTGAGCACTTTAATTATACAAGACTAGTACATACCTGATAACTCTGTTACGGACAATAACTCTACTAAATAACAAATGTTTATGAAATGGCGTATATAACTGAGCATTGCTTTTCACAAACAAATATTACGAATACATATGTTGACACGATTATGATTATGAGACCGGGCCAATGCATGACATGCCCACTGTGAACTCACCAACCGTTAGGTTGACACTTGTGTGGTTTTCACTTTTGCAGATCGTTGAAGAGTATCCATTGAAGGTTGGCATGGCACGTGAAGACTTTTACTTTCATTAAACTAACTGGGAATTATGATTTGAAACAATGATTTGTAAAGCAGGTGGCTAGTGCTAAGATACTATTGTTTTATTCCGCTGCATAACTTTTGAAACTGTTTGAAATGAATGTTTTGGACTTTACTCTGATTCGTTTAGTATTTGTAACTAATGGTTGTGGTCCTGGTTTGCTCGCACCCCTTAACGGTATAAACTCCGTTAGTGGTTAATTTGGGGGGTGTGACTAGACCAGGACCACAACCATTAGTTACAAATACTAAACGAATCAGAGTAAAGTCCAAAACATTCATTTCAAACAGTTTCAAAAGTTACGCAGCGGAATAAAAACAATAGTATCTTAGCACTAGCCACGTGCTTTACAAATCATTGTTTCAAATCAAAATTCCCAGTTAGTTTAATGAAAGTAAAAGTCTTCACGTGCCATGCCAACCTTCAATGGATACTCTTCAACGCTCTGCAAAAGTGAAAACCACACAAGTGTCAACCTAACGGTTGGTGAGTTCACAGTGGGCATGTCATGCATTGGCCCGGTCTCATAATCATAATCGTGTCAACATATGTATTCGTAATATTTGTTTGTGAAAAGCAATGCTCAGTTATATACGCCAATTCATAAACATTTGTTATTTAGTAGAGTTATTGTCCGTAACAGAGTTATCAGGTATGTACTAGTCTTGTATAATTAAAGAGCTCAACCGATATCGCGGGTAGCTAATCCGTTGTTTCCATGCACTAAGGAAGTTTGTACCAAAGCTGACGATTAAGTATAGTAGAGGCAGAGCCTTCAGCCATTTTGTTTTGCGGACATTCGTCATCGCGGCCTTGCCTCCCCCGTGTCCTCTTGGGATCACGGTCAGATAGGCTGATATTGTACCTCCGTGCACCTCCAGTGTCACGAGGCGGAGTTTGTCAAAGTCCAGTAGATCTACCCAACATCCCCTCGCTTTACAATTAATGGCACAATTAAGTTGAGGACTTTTTCAGTTAAAAAAAGGCAATCCTTAGAAATCATGTGATATCATGTGGTTTAGACTTTAACCTACACTAGCCATATTGAAACGGTTTTCGTTTCAGAAATAGTTTGTTAAGTTTCACAAGTGTTTCCCATAAAACACTTCAAGTTCATCAAGTAGATGCATAGCATTCTAAGTTTTCAGTTTTATCAAGTGGTGCATAGCACTCGTAAAGTTGTCAGCATTGTTTTCCATTAAGTTATTCAGTGTGTCCCAAACGGGCTCACAGTAAACGGGTTAGTGACACTCACCTTTGGTTGCACGGCTACACTTGTTATATAATCCAAGTTTTGCTTAACGAAGACCTATGAACACGTTTAGGTCTTAAGTATTAGTTTGGTGTCTAATCTTTACTTAACGTCACTATGGCCCATAACATAGTACGTTGAAACTATGACTCGACATACGACACACGACACCGATGGTTGATCATAAACAAGGGTTCATATACATCAGAAATCAAAGCATGTATCATCATGGCATAATCATGTAAGTCATGGCATAACATTTAAGCAAATTGCACAAGTTTGGATTCTGGTCTCAGTTTCGCTAGCAGTTTCGCTAGTCAGTTTCGCTGTGTGCACGGGCAGCACTTTCGCTAGGCAATACCCGATGACACAATTTCGCTAGGCTAGTTTCGCTCGAAACTGTTGGCACAGTTTCGCTAGCCTAGTTTCGCCCGAAACTGGTTTGAACTTTCGTTCAGGGAATTTCGCTCGGTAGTTTCGTCCGAACAGGTCTGGTTGGTTTACCCGGCGACACTGCAGTTTCGCTGCATAGTGTCTGTCGCTGGAAGGAGATCTATACAGTTTCGCTGTATAGTTTCGCCCAAAGAACTTAACAGTTTCGCTGGTCGCGAAAAACATACGGATCAGCCTAAAAATCAACCTAACAGCTTCCATACTTCATACAATTCATTGTTTAGCATACATAGGCATTTACCAACATAAATCAGTAAGCTTTAACACCTTAAACATGCATTTTTATCATCAAATCACCAAAATACATTTAAAACCCTAAAATGACCTAAATAGCATAAATCTCTATCATGGTTGGATTTCAAACGTAAAGTTGCAAACTTTATGATGGATCCAGCATTCCTAAACATTCCTACAGAAGATCTAACAATTTCATGAAGGTTTAAGCATGCTTTATGAAGAAACACATAGAAAACACATAGAAATGGCATAAAGGAAGGTTTTGGGACTCACGATTCGATCAAGGAATCGAATGGATGTTGTCTTGAGGCTGAGATCTTGGTTTTCTTGATGGTTTTCAGCTGACCAGATTCTCCAGAGAAGAGTGTGTGTGTTTTTGTGTAAATGAGGCAAATAGGAGAACTAGGGTTTATTAAGATTATTTATATCAGAGGCTAGTTTCGCTGGCAGTTTCGCTGGCCAAGCGAAACTGGCTCTGGTCACGTGTTATCGAATAGCTCAGCTGACTACCGGGCGACACTATAGTTTCGCCCGTTAGTTTCGCTGGCTGCACAACTTAGACAATTTTCACAAAATCAAGGATTTACAATTTGTCATGCTATTCATAATATTAAATCATGCGTTTAAATCACATTGCACATAATGACATTAATAAATGAACACATAGCACATATGGGCGGGTTCGGTGATCAACCAAAGGTCGTGGACATATTCGGCCTAGTTAAGCATTAGTTACTAAGTTAATACTTATAACGTAACTAACGGATTTGTCTAACGGAAGTAAACCTTGAAATTCTCGGATGTCACATCATCTGTCACACCCCCAAATTAACCACTAACGGAGTTTATACCGTTAAGGGGTGCGACTAGACCAGGACCACAACCATTAGTTACAAATACTAAACGAATCAGAGTAAAGTCCAAA
>JBCNJP010000012.1:32710646-32795060 GCA_039602395.1 Deinandra increscens subsp. villosa
GTGTGACAATTTAACTAGCTAATTTAAGTCCCATGCCCTCGGCATGCCTTTCAAGCTTCGGCCTCGACAAAGCTTTCGTGAAAGGATCAACTAAGTTAATATCTGTGTGAACTTTGAGTAATCTGATTTCACCTAGTTCGATCTGCTCACGAACATAGTGATATCTCCTGGCATAGTGTCTGGCGCCCTTCTGAACTCTAGGTTCTTTGGCAATGATTAATGCACCAGTATTATCACAGTACATATCAATAGGCAAATTACTTGTAGGGATCATGTCAAGCCCACAAATAAATTTCCTTATCCAGACTGCCTCCATTGCAGCTTCCGAAGCAGCAATGTACTCAGACTCTGTTGCAGACATTGCAACTGTGGTTTGTTTCTTGCTTTTCCAATCCACAGCGCCTCCATTCAGAACAAAGACGTACCCAGACTGAGACTTCGTGTCATCTCTATCAGTCTGAAATCCAGCATCGCAGTATCCGGTCACTTTGAGCTCTTGATCTGGATTTCCCCCATATACCAAAAACAAATCTCTAGTAGCCCGTAGGTACTTGAGAATGGTCTTAACAGCAGTCCAGTGACTTTCACCTGGATTCTGTTGAAATCGGCTAACGATATTTTGCGCAAACGCTATATCAGGTCTAGTACATCTCACCGCATACATTATAGAGCCTACAACCGAAGCATAAGGGACTCTCTGCATACGCTTCACCTCATCAGGTGTAGAAGCACCTTGTTTGACCGATAGACCAAGTCCTTCCTGCATGGGTACTATACCACGCTTGGAATTCTCCATCTTGAATCGCTTCAAGATCTTATCAATATAAGCACTTTGACTTAGTCCAATCAACCACTTAGTTCTATCTCTATAGATCTTGATTCCAAGAATGAATGTTGCTTCTCCCAAGTCTTTCATGGCAAAACACTTTCCAAGATGGGATTTTACAACTTGCAACATTGGAATGTGTTTTCCTATAATCAATATGTCATCTACATATAAGACAAGGAAAGTAACAATACTCCCACTAGCTTTGCGATATACACATGGCTCATCGGGATTCTGAACGAAACCAAACTTTTTGATTTCTTCATCAAACCGTTTATTCCAACTCCTCGATGCTTGCTTCAGTCCATAAATGGACCTTTGAAGCTTGCATACTTGGTTGGAATGTTTTGGATCAAGAACCCTTCAGGTTGATCCATATAGACTTCTTCATCCAAGTAACCATTTAAGAAGGCATTCTTAACATCCATTTGCCATATCTCAAAGTCATAGTACGCTGCTATGGCTAAGAGAATCCTAATAGCTCTAATGTCAGCTACTGGTGAAAAGGTCTCATCATAGTTAACACCAAAGCGTTGAGTATAACCTTTCGCCACAAGACGAGCTTTATAGGTGTGTACATTTCCATCCATGTCGGTCTTCTTCTTGAAGATCCATTTACTCCCAACGGTCTTCGCGTTAGGAGGAAGATCAACCAAGTTCCAAACTTGATTATCTCTCATGGATTTCATTTCCACGTTCGCAGCTTCAAGCCATTTGTCAGATTCCGAATCTGATAATGCAGCTTTGAAGTTCGGAGGCTCATCGAGATCTCCTGATACGTTTTCCTCGGATTCGACTAGACAAATCCATCTATCCGGGTTACGTATGACCCTTTCGGATCTACGAAGTGAAATCGCAACATCATCGACTTGAGGTTCATCACTTTGAACATTCCCCCCCCCCCAAGTTGATGATTGCTAGTTGTTTCAGAAGGTGACACATCTTCTAGTAGTTCTACAGTTCTCCCACTGTTCTCTTGAGCTATAAAATTCTTTTCAAAGAATTCAGCATATCGAGCAACACGAACAGTATTTTCGGAAGGATTGTAAAAGTAGTAACCCATTGTTTCCTTTGGGTATCCTACGAAAAGTTTGCTGGTTCAAATAAAGCTTCCAAAGATCAAAAAGAAACTGTTCACAATTTAAGGGGAAGCTAAATGTAGTCAGTTCAAGAACTACAGCCAAGATTGCAAAGGTAGAGGTTTTCAAATTTTTATCCTCTGAAGACAAAGACATGTACAGTTACCAATGATTCAGCAAGGACCCAAGATCATTAAAAGAGAAGCAAGTGCATGAGAATCCTCCTCTTATTACTTGTTTGTCATTTGAAGTCCAAGCTGATGCTAATTGAGAAAAAGCTCTTAATAGTCTCTCGTTGCTGCCCAATGAAGATTGTCAAAGGAAGGATCTTCACCAACACAAGCTCAAGCCTCAAGTAGATAGCAAAGTCAAAGACATTTAATATCACAAGCGTAGGGGAAGATTGTAGAGGCAGGGATTTTAAGGCTTGCAATATTAAATAAGTTGGGCTAGGCTTAGCCAGTTTGCAATGATCTAATAGTTTAATTAGGTGTTGGTTGTGTTGGGCTTGGGCCAAAATAGGCCCATTATTCTTATGTGTGTGTATATATAAACACATGTAGGCTTCAAAGTTAGGGGTTAGCCAATTGGGAGATTTTTGTGGAAAGCCAGAGAGGGTCTAGGGATTTTCGATTTCTCCAACAAGTGTACTAGACGATTGTAATCGTGTGCACGTTTCAAGTTAATCGATTTCAGTTTTATTGAGTTTATTAACTTATATTTCATCTGTCGTTCTTGAATCACCTCTAGTACGAGATTCCGCACCGTATTAGAGATTTGATATCATGTGAGGGTTGCTTTCGATCATACAATTCCTTATATTCTCTTGGTTGTAGTTCTTGATACTGGATCAAATGTAGGAATTGTAAAAGGTACACTCATAATCTAGAGCTCTAGTGTTTTCTTGCAATTATTGGTAAAATCTTGCTGTAAAAATGGAAGGATTTTTATAGATGTCCCGTGATGATTTCGTTGAAGCTTTAAATGTTACCTAAAAAGATGTTTGTGAAAATGTCATATCTAAAAAGTTGTAGTTAGTACTTGTATTGGTTGTTTTGATTAAAATTGAATTGTAAAGGTTGTTGCTTTAGTAGCTTAAAATGCCTCTACATGCTACTCATGATTAGAAGAGGTAACTTTTTTCATAAAGATTTAGAATTAGTTGGGTTGTTTTGGCAATCGTGCTGAGTTTTCAGATGCCCATACTTTTAATTTATTGGAAAATTCACATAAATCAACCGAGTGTTCGTTTGGGATATATCTTATATTGATGAAAAGCCCCATGAGTGTATTATCTATGGATTTTTAGAATGATATAAAATACAGACAATGGATACCTGAAAACTAAAGTGTAAAACACCTCCATAGATTTGTTTAAAGCTGAGTTTTAGTTAAAGTTTGAATATGTCCTGTTTTCTTATAAATCTTGTATAATCTTAGAAACATCTAAATAAGGTGTATTTTATATGGTTGAAAAGCTCTTTGATACTATTAAAATGTATCTTTGAATATGAAAGTCTAAATAAAATCCTAGAGTTGTCAAAAGAGTTCCATAATGGGTCTCATTCTTCTAGCCTTTCCCCGAAGTCGATGACTATTCATCGCGATTACCTTGACACCAAAGAAGAGTTCGACCCAATGCTTGATTTCTGTCCTAGTTGATCCTGATTCAACATTAGAAGTATATTGATTTTTCCCCAATAACCGAATACTTTTGTCTGTAAATACTGCATACCTGATTTCATCCATAAATCGATTTGATTCCCTATGAGTTCAAGTCTCAATAAGACTACTAATTCTTACTGTTCATATAGTATGATATGAATATACCACATCAATTCGTTATGTATGGATGATGAGATTTCATTGATACAGAGCTAATTCCAATAGACTTATTGGAGGGTCCCATTAGCGTGCATCCAGTAGGAATTGAACCTACGAATTCGCCAATTATGAGTTGGGTGCATTAACCATTCAGAATAGTGTGTATCTTTCGTTGGGGATTTCCTGGAAAAAATCGTCGGGTCTTCCTCCGATTTCTTATAAAAGATATTCAATTCGTCAGGATAGAAGTTAAAGAGGGTATTTATGTTCAGCGTGTCCTTTATATGGATATCCGAGGCCAGGGAGCCATTCCATTGACTCGTACCGATGAGAATTTTACTCCACGGGAAATGGAACAAAAAGCTGCTGAATTG
Organism: Deinandra increscens subsp. villosa; assembly: GCA_039602395.1. NCBI lineage: Eukaryota > Viridiplantae > Streptophyta > Magnoliopsida > Asterales > Asteraceae > Deinandra > Deinandra increscens. The sequence goes on from JBCNJP010000012.1 coordinate 32,714,750, forward strand.
GCCTATTTCTTGCGTGTACCAATTGAAGTATTTTAAGAAATGAACCGATAAATGAATGCTTTCGCAGCAGGAGGGCAAAAAAGCAAGAATCCTCTTTTTTAGAACATAACTTAATTAAGGTTTCTTCAGAACATTCATTCGAGTCAAAGCAGACATATATGGAACAAGTATAAAAAAACTATTGCTTCACAAATATAATACTACCAAAAAAGGAAAAAAAAAGGATGTTTGAATATAATTAATCTAAACATGAATACTTGGTATTACTTGATTATATTCATGTATTAGGTGGTGTTTCAAGTGTCTAATATGCTTGCAATTGGTATAAGCAAGTATTTGAATTAATGGGTTAAAATGGGTTGGATTTTAATCAATGAACTCCTTTTCTAAGCTCTCCAGTTCCACATTTTACCAAACGAATCTTAGTTTCTGATTGTTTATTTCACCATCTTGATTGAGTTTTTGTTTTGAAATAAGAATCAAGAAATTATGTCCAGTTCACGTTTAATTGCTTTTCTCATTCATATACAAATGGTTATTTAGGGTTTTTGTTGTGTGTTATGAATAAAAGTTTTTAGTATAGTTAAAGTGTTAGACGTAATTTATATATTACTTAATATATATATATATATATATATATATATATATATATATATGGGAGAGGATCATTTGAGAACCAATTTGATTTGAGAACTAAAAAGAACTAATTTGAGCCACATGTTTATTACATGTATCCTCCCCTCCCATGAATTGTAGTGGTCCCCTCCTGAAATTTGTTAGAACATATCCAAAGAACTAGGATTAGCTCAAGCATGGGTTGAGATTTAGTTCTCAAAAGTTCTCAAAACAAAAAGTTCTCATTTGAACCTAACCCTATATATATATATATATATATATATAATATAATATATTATGTCCTTTAATCATTTATCTTAAATAATCAATTACCTATTTAACCCTATCTGGCATTATTTGATGGACGTAATTGTCCTTATTAGATAGACTATGGTTTCCCATTGGGTTATATATAGAGCTTATTGGAGAGGTTAAAGGGTTAATCACCACACATTATATTTCGACCTCTTTCTCTCTCTGCTCTCTCTCTAAAATTGTAAACCCCTTTACGATTTCACCATCTTTAGCATACACCCTAAAGGGTAACCAAGGCTACTCACAGGATGGACAATCTGACTGCTGCTGATCTCAATTAGATGACAACAGGTAATCTTTACTTACGTATTTATTTGTTTATTATTGTAACGATTCAGGATTCGATCAACATAAAGTGGAGTAGGAATGATACTAATCAATGAGACCAACAAGGATGTGATGGTTTGTGATCACGCAATTATTGGAGAAAGAATGGGAAACATGAGTCTATCCTACATTAGTAATAACATGTGGTTTGTGCCCTCAGAATTTTTTTTTTCGGGGCTCCCGCCCCGAACCCAGGCGAAGTTTGATCCGTGGTTGTAGACAGGGGGTTTTCTGCTAAGTTTGGGGTTTCATATTAAAATTTTGTTTTTATTAAAACCTTAAATGCTCATGTTTTACAAAACAAAATATATAAATTGGATTAGTTTCTTAACTTTTATTAGATATAAACATGTAGTAATTTTGGCCAACGCTGATTTGCTGCCTTAACCAATGCCATTATTTTTCTAATACTAGTTAACTTAATTTTAAATAAAACTAATCTATTTGCTTAAATTGATAACATCTTTAAAACCTCGATTCTGGCCAACGCTGATTCGTTATTTTTTACAATGATTATCAACTAAGAATTAAGCATTTGCCTTTCTTATACAAGTGTTTTTTTTCTCGCCAACGCTGATGAGTTGCACCTGTATTCAGCGAACCTGATTTGTACATAAAGCTTAGATGTATCATTTCTGGCCATCGCTGATGTGATATGTCGCTCTATGTACATACCCTTATCTAGTTCATAATGCTTAGATGATAGGCAAGTAACCAACGCGAAAACTGACTCATTTAAGTAGAACCTTAATATTGTCTATTAATTTTGGTGATTATAATAGACTATTATCACAACTTCATTGCTTCATAACTATGGTTCTTATCTATTCTTGCTTATTATTATTATTATTATTATTATTATTATTATTATTATTATTATTATTATTATTAATGTTATATCATTACTATTATTAATATCCAGCCTATCACTATAACATTCTTTACTATGTATCTTACTACTCTCTCTCTCGTCCACTCTAAGCCTCAACCTTCGGAGTTGAAACCTTGACTGGAACAAATTTTGCTGCTTGGAAGGATTCTGTGAATTTGGTTCTCGGCATATTAGGCTTCGATCATGCACTCCTCACCGATGCTCCTGCCACCCTCACTAGTTTGAGCATTACTGAAGAGAAGACTGCTCATGAGAAATGGGTCAAGTGCAACAAGATGTGTCTTTTGATCATGAAGAAGTCCACTGACATTGCCATCAGGGGGGCCATACCAGATTCTGACAATGCCAAGATTTACCTGGGGTCAGTGGAGGAGTACTACAAAGGAACCTCAAAAGTCCATTCTGGCAACCTTATTCTCAAATTGCTGACTACTAAGTATGATGGAAAGGGCAGTATTCATAAGCACCTGATGATGATGAACGACATCGCCAACAAGCTTAAGGATTTAGATATGCCGATTGGCGAGACGTTTCTGGTTCACTTCATTATGACCTCTCTTCCTGCGTCTTTCGAAACCTTCAAAGTCAACTACAATACTCAGAAGAACAAATGGAAAATGAGCGAGCTGATTGAGATGTGCGTGAAGAGGAAGAACATCAGAAGCTTGACAAACCAGAAGTTGCTTACCTCGTGACTGCTAACTCCAACAACAAGAGGAAGGGCAAGTTTCCACAAAGGGAGTATCCCAAGGTTCAGAAGAAGGATAAAGGTACATCATCCGGCTCTAACATCTCCAAGAACAAACCTTACTGCAAGTTCTATCGTAAGCTTGGACATAAACAAAAGAACTGCAAGGGTTTTAAGGAGTGGTTGGCTAAGAAAGGTAATCATCTAAATATGATAACTGAGTCCTTTAATTTAAATGTTCCAACTAATTCATGGTGGTTTGACTCTGGTTCTATGGTTCATGTAACCAATTCTACTCAAGGCTTCCATTCAATCCAAATGCTGGAAAGAAACCAAAGAACGCTTAAGCTTGGGAATGGAAAGGATTTAGCCATTAAAGCCGTGGGAACCTTAAATTTAATAATGAAAACTGGTTTATGTATTAAACTTTATGATACCTTATATATTCCTGAGATTACTCGGAATCTTATATCAGGACCAAAGTTAGACATGGACGGTTTTGATGTTTCTCATGGTCATGACAAACTTACTATCTATTATAATTCTCAAGTATTTGGTTTTGGTTATCTGGATGGTGGTCTTTATAGATTAGAACTGGATGATGTTTTCTCTAATTCTTTGTTGTCATATAATATTAATAAACCATCAACAAAGAGAAAACCCAAAAGAGACTTAGAAACTTCATCTATGTTATGGCATCAATGTTTAGGCCATATTTCACGTGATCGTTTATCGAAACTTGTGAAAGATGAAATTTTACCATCTCTGGACTCCAATGAATTGGAACATGTGTCGAATGCATTAAAGGAAAAATGACATCAACCAATAAGAAGGGCGCCACTAGGAGTTCTAAATTATTAGAAATTATTCATACTGACATTAGTGGCCCCTACACTACCATTTGAATTACAGGACATAACTCTTTTATCACTTTCATAGATGATTATTCTCGTTATATGTACTTATATCTCATCAAAGAAAAATCTTAATCACTAACAACTTTTAAAGACTATAAAACTGAAGTTGAAAAACAATGCGGTCTTCAAATAAAAGTTGTCAGGTCAGATAGAGGATGTGGGTATTATGGTAGACATACGGATTTGGGTTAGGCTCCTGGTCCATTTTATGAATTTTGCAAAAGCCTGGGGATCGTGAACCAATATACCATGCCTGGTACTCCTCAACAAAATGGTGTTGCTGAAAGGAGAAACAGAATCCTAATGAACATGGTACGAAGTATGTTAGCCAACTCAGGATTACCTTTATTCCTCTAGACCGAGGCCTTGAAAGCAGCCGTTCATATACTCAATAGAGTTCCGTCCAAATCTGTCCCTAAAACTCCTTATGAACTCTGGACTGGACGGAAACCGAGTCTAAAACATATGAAAGTATGGGGCTATCTTGCTGACGCTAAACTCTATAATCCCTTCCTAAAGTAACTTGATATGAAAACCGTAACCTGTAACTTCATCGGTTATCCCGAACACTCAAAGGGTCATCTGTTTTATTGTCCTTCCCATGTCACTCGTATAGTAGAAACAAGAAATGTCGTGTTCCTTGAAGATCATAACAACAGTGGGAGCAGTGAAAATTCTCCAGATGATTTGCGAGAAGTACAAGACGCGGGGGGGGGGGGGGGGACTCGTTGCTTACCATCACTTCGATTACTCCTCTTGTACACACTTCTGTTGCTGACACTGCACCCACACAACCTCTCACACCACCTCCCTCACCAGGAAATGAAGACACTTCAAACGAACAGACACAAAACAATGCTGAACCCTCTGAACCCGTTGTTCCCATGAGGTCATTTAGAGTGAGAAAGCCTACTAACTTTGATGACTATGAAACATACCTGGCTGAAATTGAAACGGATGGTGGAAAGTTCATCAATCCCACCTCTTATAAAGAAGCCATGAATAGTGATCAGCTTCTGAATGGAATAAAGCTATGCTTGATGAGCTTGAATCCATGAAGAAAATTGACGTTTGGGATTTAGTTGAATTACCCAACGGTGTAAAACCCGTAGGATGTAAATGGGTCTTCAAAACTAAACTAGATCCTCAAGGAAACGTTGAATGCTACAAAGCGAGATTGGTTGCAAAAGGCTACGCTCAGAAAGAGGGAATTGACTATCAAGATTCAAGAGACCTTTTCGGATGTGTTGGAGGCTTTTGTGATCGGTAAAGACTACACGTTCGGTACCATACAAATAGTGCCGCCAAATTTTCAAGGCAAAGACGACCGCACCGAGCTCAAGGTCGTGTGTTGTGTAGTTCTTCTCGTGCACCTTGAGTTGTCTGGTTGCATATGCGATCACTTTCCCACGCTGCATGAGAACACAACCCAATCCCTGATTGGACGCATCACAATAAACAACAAAGCCGTTGTTGCCATCGGGAATGGTAAGAACATGAGCATTGCATAGTTTTTGTTTGAGGGTCAAAAAGGCCTTTTCTTCACTAGCACATGTTCCACTATTCCTTTGGGTTTAACTACCGACCTATCAGCTAAAGAAATGGTCATCCTAGTCGGCGCTAACTCTCCTAACCCTAGGTGCATAAAAACAGAATATGGCATGACATTAATACTAGCACCTAAATTAGCTAAAGCACGAGTAACAGATGAACTACCGAACACACAAGGAATTGTAAGAGTTCCAGGATCATTTAGTTTTTCAGCAATCTATTATGTACTACAGCTGAACAATTAGCATCAAGGTTATATCTGACAATGATTCAAAATTCTTTTTACTACTTAACATATCTTTTAAAAATTTAGCATACTTAGGCATTTTATTTAAAACTTTAGTAAAGGGCAATGTAATCCTAAGTTGCCTAAGAATGTCAAGAAACTGACCATACTCGTACGCATTTTTCTGTTGAATTAATCTCTCAGGATAGGGCACATGCTTCAGGTCATCAGCAGTAATCGGTTTAGGCGTGAATCTCACTTTCTTCTTCTCTTTTGCCTCCTACCACTTCGTTTGCTTCTCCTTCTGTAGTGGCTCCTTGACTCCTTCAGCCTCGACGTTCAGTGCAATACTTGCTGGCCTTACGCTCTCATGCACCCTGCCGTCAGGCATCTCCAACTCAATCTCCTCATCAACCGGCTCCTCCTCAACGACTGCCGGTGATGGTCCTGCAACTACTCTCCCACTCCGTGTAGTAATGGCATTGACGTTTGCATTGGGGTTTTTATAGGTGCTTCCAGAAAATTGACCCCCGCGGGAATTCAGCTCCTTGAGCTGTTTCGCAATGTCACCAACCAAACGTTGTAGATCCAAGATAGAAGCTTGTTGATTTCTCAGTAACGTGTCATGCTCCATCAGCTTCTTCTGGGTAGCCTCATCTCGCGTCACTATCTACTGCAGGATCTGGGTCTGGTTAGCTATCAGGTCCCTCATATCCTTCAAACCAGACCCGTTATCTCCTCCATCATAGTTATTCCTTGGTGGAAAACCAGGTGGGTTTCCTCCCTCTCGCCATCCAGAGTTCTGGCCACTCCTCCTCCCGGACTGGAAAGAATTACCGAACTGGTTTTGGTTTCCAATATAGTCGACCTGCTCAGCGGGAGCAAGCGGGCAGTCTCGAGTGTCGTGAGTGCCTCTACACAGCTCACATTTGTCTTTGATATGGAGTTTGATTTCTTCTAAAGCCCTATAGATGTTCTCTAACTCCTTAGGCGTCATGGTCTCTGAGCCAATGTGATGAACACCCCGGGTAGATGTAGAAGGTGCGAGTGATCTAGTCGGGGCCAAGGTGGCTCTCCGATCTCCGGGTGTCTGCTGTTCAGCTAATGCGAAGCTTTCAAATAGCGATTTGCACTCATCAATGGTGAGCTTCTCCACCATATGCCCTCCAACCGAAATGTTGAACTCCTTCTGAACAGAATAAGGAAGTCCATTGTAGAACTTTTCGATAATAACCCATTCCGTCAACCCGTGTTGCGGACATTTGCTCAGAAGGGTGTTGAATCGTTCGTATGCAACCGAATAAGGCTCATCGGGATCCATCCTGAAGGAGTGGATTTCCACTCGAGTACGTGCAGCCTTGGCTGGAGGATGATACTTTTTCGGGAATTTTAATTTCAGATCGTCCCAGGTGGCGATCGAATTTGGCGGGAGCGTCTCGAGCCACTCGGCGGCTCGAGAGGTCGAGTGGCTCGAGAGGTAAGGGAGAATGGAAACAACCGCAGATAGATGTGCACAGAACGTACCTAAAAATAAGTATTAAAACCTAGACCTAAACTAGACCTATACACACCTAAAATTTACCAAAACTACCTAAAACCGAACCAAACCTTAAGGCAGCGAACCTGTCGGATTGTAGCTAACTAAGGTAAGACCGGATATCGAACCTAGGACACTACGAAATCAAGAATTAACCTAGACCTAAGAAACCGAAATACTGAGTAAATTGGGTTTTTTGAGATTTTTAGGAATTATTTTAACTAACTAACAAACTAACAGACGAAAAACAAGAAACCTTAGGACAACCTTCAAAAACAGAGAAAGATACCACCTAGACTCGGAATCCTAATCACTACTGACAACTTCAATCAGTCATGACTAATCTAATGGTGGCTAGTTCACCTTTTAAGTCCTTCCTAGCTGACAATCCTAACGCTCGAACAGGAGTTCACTTTATGGGTACATCCAACCTCAACTAAACCTAACCACCCTCGAAACAATCTAAGGCACCCTAGGCTAGCAGGAGCTACCACTAATTATTATGACTGACAAGGATTAGCAAGTTACCTAATTTCCTAGGGCATCCCTCTCCCGATGGCGATGTGATCCTAATCCACTAAGTGACCCGACTACCCAACCTAACTATCACCTTTACGGCTTGTCTAATTAGGGCAGCACATTGCAATCAAATAGATAATTATTAACCAACACAATAGTTCAAGACGTCTCCTAAACCACTCTATCGCAACCAACCCTAAAGCTAGCTACTTTAGACTAATTACCTAAACCGAAAGACATTTGAATGTAAAAAGTGCATCAATCAACAATTCTAAATCTGATCAACAATACACGTACGCATACATTCATAGCAAAAAGCGGGATTTAATAGAACTGCACATCAATCAATCAATCATGAACCGAATCAAAATCATCAATAGAGAAAAATCATCACAATGAGTCTAGGTGGCTCTAAAAGTCTAGCCGACAATCATGTTAAATACAGAAATCATAATAAAGTTTAAGTCTTTAAGCCCTAACATGATCAAGTCTAGAAAATTGATAAGAACAAAGAAGAGATCGATGAACCGGTTATTGATTTGGAGTAAGGTTTGGATCCACTGATGATTCCCCCCTTGATTCCTAGCCTTCTTTCTTCTCAAAATCGCCTCTTGGAACCTCTGGAGTCGTCTGTGAGTCGTCGTCTGTCGAAACTTGATTTTAAAGGCCGAAACCTTCTTTTGCGGGTTTTTAGCTTCCGCGCGTATAGCGCGCAACATCAACTCCCCCAGGCGATACGCCTGGGGACTGCTAAACGACAATTTAGTTGGGCTTCGCCGACTTTGAGTTTTGTTGACTGGTTCCCTCACGCGTATCGCGTACTAAGCTCCAGGGACTAGGCGATACACCTAGTCCTTCCTTTTCAACACTTTTCTTTATTTTCTTCGTTAAATCTTGTCCGCTTCTCTCGTGGCCTCGGGAATTGACTAAACACCTACAAAACATATAAAAACACAAATAAAATACTCGAAGACTCAGACTTAGCTAAAAACAACTAAAACTAAAAGAAACCGACTCAAATTAACTCAAATATATAAATAAAGGATTTTGGAAATGGGATGTGTTTACAACACATCAGGCCGTTACGAAGAAGACGACCCGTGCCCATAGGAAGCTTTTGGGAAAAAATTTCACTTTCTTTCTTTCTTCTTTAGCAGAGTCACTACAATCTTGAGGCTATTATTTGGACGGGTTGAAACTCGGGAGGTGCGTTGGGTTAACTTGATACCTTTTTGTTTAGATTAATATGTCACACCCTGTAAAATTTTGTGTCGGGATGTGAACCAGCGTTATCACAGTCAAGGTCAAGAACGTACTCTGGATGGTTCAACAACTAGAGCCGTTTGGAAGTTGATAATTGTTTGGAGTAAATTTGGAGTTTTCAAATCATTACGCAGCGGAATTTAAGTAATGAGTTACACAAATTGTTTTAAGTTTTACAAAACAATAGTTTTCAAAAGATTTTTGAGACATGACATCGTCAGATGTTATGCCAAGAAAAATCTCCAACGGCTACAATCCTACTCCAGAATTTATTGAAAGATCCTAAATGCAACAGTCATCATGCAGGTCCAGATTGGTAACAGCAGTAAACGTTAAGCACCTGAGAATTCATATAAGAAAACGGTCAACAAATAATTTTGTTGGTGAGTCACACAGGTTTAAAGTTGCTAGCCTTGAAAAGTATACAAAAGTTGTTATGAAAATTTGTTTATGCTATTCTTTGACAAAATCAGATAAGACTTGTTGAAATGTTACCATATACCCTGAATTCCGAAACTGACTGATTACCCACTCTTGGCATCTTTGTCCAGCGGATACCGCAAAAGCAAGATATAACAATTTGTACCCTTTGACTAATAAAACGGAGTCATGATTGGAGCGACCAAATCATAGCAGGGGCGTTAACCCAATAGATCTATTCAAACGTTACCGTTTCACATGATAATTAATCGGATTCAGTTAATAGTGGGATTTGATTATAACATGAATGAACATGAAATAAAGATGTGGACGGCCGAAAGGCACATGTAACAGATAGGTTAACAAGGTCTAATTGTCTAGCATAGTAAAAGTAATATGAATTCTCCCCAAGTAATTGAAAATAGTTAAAGAGAAAAGGGGCCGTGAAAAACTCACATGTTTCAGAAATTGTAGTCGGAAACGTGATCGACGGAAATGCAAGCCTAGATAATTATAAGACATGCAATAAAATAAGTAATTGGGTTGACACTAATGTCATTCCAATTAGGTAGGTCAAGTCTTGACGTCATGGTAGCCTTAGGGTCAATTGATTTGAGGTGTTAAGGTGAAAATGTCCGTTTATGTATTTATTTGGAAAAATGTCAATTATATATATTTTAATTAAATAAAATATACAAAAATTCCCAATTAATATTTAAACATGGTAATATTTATAGAAATAAATATTAAGTCAAAATGAGGGTTTTCATATGAAAATTTGGTTATTTTGACAAATTGGTTGAAAATCGGGTGATTTCACGGTAACCACCGTTTACATGATATTTATCCGTTTAAGTTAGAAATCAACCAAGTAAAATAAAAATATGATTATTTTCTGTCCAAAAAGTGTATATAAATATTTCAAGTGTCGGTTTGTACAAGTTTGTCGGTTTTGTGTAATTGGTGTCGGTTTTGCCGTTTTGGTTCCGTTTGCCCGTTAAATGCCATAGTTAGGTTCCTAAATTCACCATAAGCATTTGTAAACATGTTTTCATCATTAAAAGGTCCCTATAAGTTCATTTGGGCCAGATTTGAGTTTCCTTATAAAAACGGTGTTTCCGGGCCCATCGGGTGTCGGTTTTAGTCCCGGTTTGTGCCCAAATTTAAGTAATTTGAAAAGGGATCTTTTGGCCATGTCCTAAAGTCACTTAAAGCATCATAACCTACTGTCTAAAAGCCTTAAACTTTCTGGTCAAAACTGATTTGTATTTATATGGGTTTTTCTAGAGTTTTCAAGTGTACTTTTTGGTTCATAAAGGTCCTTATGGTGATTTTAAGGCTGTGTTTGGCACACTAGCTGAAAAGCTAGCTGCTAGCTGATAAGCTAGCTGTTAGCTGATAAGCTAGCTGACAAGCTAGCTGCTAGTTGACAAGCTAGCTGCTAGCTGATAAATTATAAGCTAGCTGATAAGCTAGCTAATAAAAAATAACGTTTGGTAAAAACTAGCTGATAAACTAGCTTAAAGATATAAAATGACATAAAAGTACATGTCATAAATGTAATTAAAGATATTTATTTGTAAGTTAGGGAAGGGTAAAACTGGAAATATTATAAAAGCTAGTTGAAAAGCTAGTTGAAACGCTACTCCAACTAGCTTTTCAAAAGCTAGCTTATAAGCTAGCTTATAAGCTAGCTTTTTGACGTTACCAAACAGGGCTTTTAAAAAAAGCTAGCTTATTAAAAAAAGCTCCGTTTGGTAACGTCAAAAAGCTAGCTTATAAGCTAGCTGATAAGCTAGCTTATAAGTTAGCTTATGGCGCGCCAAACACAGCCTAAGCATAGGTAACCTTCCTAATGTTCAAAGTAACCTACTTTGACTATGTTAAAAGTTTAAAAAAACGTGTCATGGGCATCATGGGGTCCAACATTGCAAGATCAACATGTATTACACAATATATACAAAGTTTATGTCTAAAAATGCAAAGTAGGCAAACACTTGTGTAAAAGTCTAACCAACCTAAGTCTTGAACATAATAATGCAAGTAAGTACCATCAATGAGTTTCTAGTAGTAAGATCTATGGTGAAACATAAAGATAATCACTAACTAGTAGACTTTTATGGTTCAAAATCATGTTTAGACAACATATGAGGTCAAGACTTGTACATGGAGTGTAATGAACATAAAATGATAACAAGAATGCTAGTAGTAGTAGTATTTAGCTAAGAAAAGTTTAGGTGAAATCTCACTAGAAGAAGAAGAGGGCCGAAAAGGAGGATGATGATGATGATCCTTGTCTTTCCTTTGCTCCTAGCTCCTTAGAATCTCCAAGGAAAGTGTAGTTTAGCTTGAAAGTTTAGAGAGAGAGTAGAGAGAGAGGGTGGACGGTTGGGAAAGGGAGAGAGAGAGTGAGAGGATTTCTCTAAGTGTTTATGTTGCAAATGGGGGCTAGGGTTGAAAAAGATGAATAAATATGAGAGTGTTAAGTAAATGAGGGGTGTTTGGTAAATGTGTTGTGGTGGGTGGCGGTTCAAAGAAGAACTGAGAGAGAGAGAGAGAGACGAGATAGAGAGAGTGTTGGAGGGTGTTTGGGTGTTGTAAATGATAGTTCTATTGTGTTTTCATAAAAAGGTTAAGTGTTGGTGTATGTATGCATGTGTGGAACCGAGAAAGAAGAAAGAAGGGGTCGGGTTCGGTTCCTTCTTGGGGCCGGCTCGATGGTGGTGCACAAGAGGAAGGAAACAAGCTAGCTTGGCCACTTAATGTGTGTGTATATGTTGGTTCATGGCTGCCACAAAATGGGGGGAAAAGAAAAGGATTCAAGGAGGGAAAACATTGTCCATGGGGTAATAGATTTGGCATGTCTTGAGACAACATCCCCCTATGTTGTCAAAGTGACTATAGGGTGCAAGGCTTTTGTCTAACTTGATGTGAAGGGGGGTCTTGGAGATCAACTAGAAGGTAACTAAGTAATTAGGAAAAGGTGGTGATGGTTTGGTTGAAAACCGGCAAGAGAAAGAAAAGGGTCACGGGTTCGAACCCGTGGCCGGTTGGGTCGCGAGGGAAGGAGAAAAGAAGAGGAGAGAGGTCGCGAGGGAGAGGGATGAAGAAGGAACGGAGAAAATGAGTCGGGTCTCGTTTGTTTAAAAAAAGACATTTATTCACGACGTTAGTAAAATATTAGAAATAAAGACTAGGTTTGGAATTAGAAATACTCGAGGTTTAATAACATTGAGAATATTACGTTGCATGTGTATATATATATCATGCATGTAAAGTGTATCCGTCGTGAACGTTTATGAAGTTAAATAAAATGATTCGGACGTAAAATAAATAAATATTTACGTGAGGATTGGATCACAAGTCTTGATAACAATATTGGTGTCTAAACGTGTATTTATATATTATGTCATGTTTGAATAATAATAAGATTCGATTCGTACATAAATACGTTGGAATTTTTATTGTGAGAAAATAGTTTTATGTATGAAATGCAAACGTTGAATATTCGAATGATCAACTAAAACCATTTGCATGAATATTAACATAATAACGTGAAATCCCAAGATGATGGGATCATGAGTTATTATTTTATGGTAAAGATGACATGAAATAGTTAATGTGTTTGGTTGGTCGTCTTTTATTATTAAAATTCCAACGACCATTCCGTGTAAAGGGTTATCATGTCTAAAGGTCGTTCGTGTACATGATTAAGGCTACGTCAAGACTACGACTATATTGCATGTAAAAGGGTAAAGCACAATATTTTCATATTGCAAATAAATAGTTACGTAATACAGTTAGCACATAGGTATACATTATCGTTTAGGTTGACGGAAACTTACGAGGTGTCACATACTCCCCCAGTTGAGAGAATTTCGTCCCGAAATTCAGCTGGACACTAGGGTTGGGCAACGGCGGCAGGAAAAAGGTGCGGATACTTGGCGCGAAACTGATCTTCGCGTTCCCAAGTGAATTCAGAACCACGTCGAGAGTTCCAACGAACTTTGACAAGGGGTATTCGACTACGCTTTAATTTCTTAACGGTGCGGTCTACTATCTCGGCAGGTTCTTCAACGAATTGTAGCGTCTCATCGAGGTGAATTTCATCGAGTGGCATAACGAGTGATTCATCGGCAAGGCACTTCTTCAGATTGCAAACATGGAAGACGTTGTGAACGTTGCTAAGCTCGGGTGGCAATAGTAATCTGTACGCGACAGGTCCAATTGTTTCGATGATTTCGAATGGTCCTATGTACCGGGGATTTAATTTACCACGCTTACCAAAACGAATCACGCCTTTCCAAGGGGATACTTTTAGCATAACCTTGTCACCTTTCTCGAACGATAGAGGTTTCCGACGGTTATCAGCATAGCTCTTCTGACGATCACGGGCGGCCTTCAGGCGGTTTCGGACCTGAGAGATTCGTTCGGTTGTTTCGATTACAACTTCGGGGCCTGTCAGTTGGCTGTCACCAACTTCAAACCAACAGATTGGCGAACGACACTTTCTTCCATAAAGTGCCTCAAACGGTGCGCACTGGATACTGGTGTGGTAGCTGTTGTTGTATGAAAATTCACACAGAGGCAAATGTTCATCCCAGTTGCTACCAAAGTCGATCACGCACGCACGGAGCATGTCTTCGAGGGTTTGGATCGTACGCTCGCTTTGACCATCAGTTTGCGGGTGATAGGCCGTGCTCATGTCAAGACGAGTGCCCATGGCTTTGTTCAAAGTCCTCCAGAAGTGAGAGGTGAAACGACCATCTCTGTCAGAGATAATGGAGATTGGGGCTCCGTGTCGCGAGAATATTTCCTTCATGTAGATTTTCGTCAGTCGATCCATGGAATCTTTCTCTTTGATAGGAAGGAAATGTGCGGATTTTGTCAGACGGTCAATGATAACCCAGATGGAATCGTTGCCATTGCGGCTCTTGGGTAATTTAGTGATAAAATCCATAGCGATACATTCCCATTTCCATTCCGGAATGATTGGTTGAACGAGTAGGCCGGAGGGTTTCTGATATTCGGCCTTAACCTTGGCACAGGTTAAACATTTACCGACATACTTGGCTATCTCGGCTTTCATGTTGGGCCACCAATACAACATACGCAAGTCGTGGTACATTTTATCGGCTCCGGGGTGGATGGAATATCGGGTCTTATGGGCTTCGTCGAGTACTAAGCCCCTAAGTTCTCCATACACTGGTATCCACAGTCGGTTCATGAAACGTCGCAATCCGTCGTCCTTAGCTTCCAGTTGTTGCTCCATGCCACGGAGGCCTTCGTTCTGAATGTTTTCGTCACGGAGAGCTTCAGTTTGGGCGGCCAGGACATGAGTGGTAAGGTTGGTATGAACGGTCAGGGCAAGAGATCGCACACGAAGGGGTTTAACACGCTCCTTCCTGCTCAGGGCATCCGCCACAACGTTTGCCTTTCCAGGATGGTACAGGATCTCACAGTCATAATCACTGAGTAGTTCGACCCAACGACGTTGTCGCATGTTCAACTCCTTCTGGTTTAAGATATGTTGAAGACTCTTGTGATCGGTATAGATCTTGCATTCAGTGCCGTATAGGTAGTGTCTCCAAATCTTAAGGGCAAAGATAACAGCTCCAAGTTCCAGGTCGTGAGTAGTGTAATTCTTCTCATGAACTTTTAACTGTCGGGACGCATAAGCGATGACCTTGTCACGTTGCATGAGTACGCAACCGAGACCTTGGTGAGAGGCGTCGCAGAAAACACAGAAATCGTTACTTCCTTCCGGTAAGGCCAGTATGGGTGCGTTACACAGTTTCTGTTTTAGCGTCTGGAAAGCTTGATCGGCTTTAGTATCCCAAATAAATTTCTTATTTTTCTGGGTCAGGGTGGTCAACGGCTGAGCTATTTTGGAGAAGTTTTCGATAAATCGTCGATAATAGCCGGCGAGGCCGAGAAATTGTCGAATCTCCGAGGGGTTTGAAGGCGGACTCCAATTCCTGATGGCTTCAATTTTTGTGGGATCCACGTGGATTCCGGCGGCGTTGATGACGTGTCCTAAGAAATGCACTTCTCGTAACCAGAAATCGCATTTGGAAAATTTAGCGTATAACTTCTCGTTCTTTAGTAGCTCGAGGATAAGCTTTAGATGTTCCTCGTGCTCATCCTTACTACGCGAGTAGATTAGGATGTCATCGATGAACACGATCACGAATTTGTCAAGATAGGGTTTACAAACACGATTCATAAGGTCCATGAAAACAGCGGGCGCGTTAGTCAAACCGAACGGCATAACGAGGAATTCGTAATGTCCATATCGTGTTCTGAAAGCAGTTTTGGCTACGTCCTCCTCACGAACCCTAAGTTGGTGATATCCGGAACGAAGATCTATCTTCGAATAGTAGCTTGATCCTTGCAACTGGTCGAATAGGTCGTCAATCCGGGGAAGTGGGTATCGGTTCTTTACCGTAAGTTTATTTAGCTCGCGGTAATCGATACACATGCGAAAGGATCCATCCTTCTTCTTGACGAATAGAACGGGAGCGCCCCAAGGGGAGAAGCTTGGTCGAATAAACCCTTTGTCAAGTAATTCTTGCAACTGATTTGACAGTTCCTTCATCTCGGATGGGGCTAAGCGGTATGGAGCCTTGGCGACAGGTGCAGCTCCGGGCACGAGATCGATATGGAATTCCACTTGCCTTGCGGGAGGCAAGCCTGGAAGATCGTCGGGGAAAACTTCAGGATAGTCTCGTGCGACAGGCACATCGGCTAGCTTCTTTTCCTCGGGTTCATTAGCGGTTATGTGAGCCAGGAGGGCAGGGTAGCCCTTGCGCATGAACTTCTGAGCTTTCATACAGGAAATGATGTTCAACTTAGTTCCACTACGGTCTCCTTGGATTGTCAGAACTTCACCGTTTGGAAGGGGTATTTTGACCTCTTTCTCGTGGCAAATGATTTCCGCACGGTTTTTAGTTAACCAGTCCATTCCAATAACTACGTCGAAGCTTCCTAATTGAACAGGCAATAGGTCGATAGGGAAGTGATGACCGGATAGGTCCAACGAACAATTTGGGAAGAGTTCATCGGTTCCAATTTGTTTACCGTTGGCTAACTCAACTATATACTTAGTGTCCAATTTAGTTGGGGTGACATTAAGAAAGTCTCTAAACTCACTAGCCACAAAGCTTTTGTCGGCACCGGTATCAAATAGTACAGAAGCATAATGATCATTGAGTAAGAACGTACCCGTTACCGTATGTGGGTCCTGACGAGCTTCAGCAGCGTTGAGGACAAAGGCTCGTCCTCGAGCAGGTTCACCTCCAGGTTTCTTGAGTTTTGGGCATTCATTCCTGAAATGACCAGTACTACCACATTCGAAACAGGTACCCACGGGGTGCGTTTTGCTCGAGCGGTTGGGACAGTCACGGTAAATATGGCCTTTCGCCTTGCAGTTTCTGCAGTAAATGTTGCTACAGTCCAGAGTGTGGTGCAAATTACATTTCCCACACAGGGGTAGACTCCCTGTGTAACCGGACTTCTTCGCATCAGGGGCCGGTGCGGTTGCAGCATAAACCTTCGCAACTTCAGATGATTTTCCAGCAGAATCAGATGATTTCCTCCCCTTTCCATCATGACCACGTCGGCGTTTGCGGTCGGATCTCTGATGACCAGTGGGGGCAGGGGATGAGGGTACAGCCTTGGGTTCAGCGGCCTTTCGAGCAAAAGACAAACCCTGACGATTTGCTTGGTACGTCAGATTGTGAGCCAAGCGGACAGCATCTTGAAGTGTCACGGGGTTGGATGCCATGACGCTTCCCTGGATGGCAGGTGAAAGACCCCAAATGTATCTTTCGATTTTCTTGTGAAGTGGGGTCACCATGGAGGGACATAGATGGGCCAACTCATGGAATCGTCGTGTATAGGCGGCGATGTCAGAACCAGTCATAACTAAGTTCCAGAACTCAACTTCTAGTCTTTGCAGTTCTTCACGTGGGCAGTACTCATCTCGCATGAGCACTTTCAGTTCATCCCATGACATTCCATAAGCCAGTTCTGGTCCAAGAGATTCGGCGTGGGAATTCCACCAAGTGAGGACGCCTTCTCCGAAGACGCTGGTAGCGTACTTGACTTTGTAGTATTCCGGACAGTTGCACATACGGAACACAGATTCCGTTTTCTCGAACCAGCGGATCAAACCAACTGCCCCTTCAGTGCCCTTGAAGTGCAGTGGCTTGCAGTTCATGAAGTCTTTGTACGAGCACTCTCGAATACCTGAAAATCATGCCAAAGCCTTGAAAGCAATTCTTCGTAACTGCCATCATACTCATTCGTTAGATGAGGAAAGTCTTAGTCTTACCACTAGGGGATCCAGCTCGTCTCCCATTGGAGGCGGATGCACGGTCAGCTTCAGCGGCTGCAAGAGCGTCAGCTACGCGTTGATTGACTAGTGCTTCGATCGCGGCAGCATCCATGGTCGGAGGGTCGGAAGTGTTGCGGTTGGTCCTAACTCGTGGCGCACGTCTCGGCATACTACTTACATTTACAAGGTAAAATAAAAGTAAGACAATACGCATAACAAATATAAGTCAACACAGACGACATATATATGTAATCACATCATACCATAACACATTCTAACATAACATAACATAACATTACATCACGTCTAACAGTAGAGTCATAAGTAGCATACACACCTACAACATACGATACTTGTCCTACAATAGTTCATACACGATTACAAACATTGTCGGGGTGATATTACAGTTTTCACCAAATACAAGTTACAATACATCATAAACATATAAATAGGGCTATAGTTCCCCAACTACTACAACTCCACTAGAATGGTCCTCGCTCGATCAGGTCAAGGATGTCACGAATCTGGATGATGGTGTCGAGCAGCAATCGGATGATCTGTGCGAAATCCTCTGCAGTAGGGGCACCAGCAGCAAGAGTCTGGACGGCCTGGCGTGCCGCAGTCGCAATGCCAACTGCATCTGACAAATGTGCGTGCAGGGTATCAAGGGCATGGTCCTGGGACATGACGCGACTCTCAAGAACGGTCAGGCGAGTCTCCAAGGCAGTGATGGCAGCAGGTGGTGCAAGACGGTGAACAGTGTCGTGGAGGCGACGAATCTCCTCGTCACGACGTGCAATACAGGCAAACAGTGATAAGACCAGGGACTCAACAGGGACACCAGCCAAGATAGGTGAAGGTGTACTGACTCGAACAGGCGGGGGTGAAAGCGGTGGTGTGTCAGACGCGACTGAACTAGCAGGGGTGCGAGGGGTAACCGGTATCTCAAAGGTGTCAGTAACGGTGGACGACTCACCGATCTCGAAGGTGCTATCGGAAAACTTCACCCGTTTCTTGGGTGGAAGAGGCTCAGACTCAACTGGTGTGTCACAAGGCTCGGGCGATCGGGACCGTTTGTGGGACGGTTCCGAGTCACATACAGGGTCTACGGTACGCTGGCGGCTGCGGAGGATCGACTTACGCGGAGTGAGCATACGAAGAGGGCCGGTCGGGGTGGAACGATAGGGACGAAAGGATGGTATGCGCTCAGGCGAGGGAAGGTCAGATGCAGCAAGCGTCACGACTAACGAATCTCCGTTCCCGTCGGGGCCTGTCTCAGCGATATCGACTGCGTAGGGCGCATTTTCTTCCTCGGGGTCCTCCTCTGGCTCTGTGTCCTCCTCATCGGGGCCTTCGAGTACACTGGTGGGCGATCGCGGGGAAGTCGGGGCTTCAGTGGTACCAGGTGAGGCAAGCGATTCGAGATCGATGCTGAACTCCATCTCCGAGTCAGACGATAAGTCGATGGGTCCGTTGGTTGCCATGCTGCGACAAAGTTTCCAAGTCACGGTGATAATATATATATAAGGTGCTATGTATAATACTCTAATGGTTGGGGGAATGCAAGTGGTAATGTATGCAAGTAAGTTTGACAGAGCTTAGGTTATAGTCTAGACTCTAAACATGCAATCTAGTTCTATAACCTTGGCTCTGATACCACTCTGTCACACCCTGTAAAATTTTGTGTCGGGATGTGAACCAGCGTTATCACAGTCAAGGTCAAGAACGTACTCTGGATGGTTCAACAACTAGAGCCGTTTGGAAGTTGATAATTGTTTGGAGTAAATTTGGAGTTTTCAAATCATTACGCAGCGGAATTTAAGTAATGAGTTACACAAATTGTTTTAAGTTTTACAAAACAATAGTTTTCAAAAGATTTTTGAGACATGACATCGTCAGATGTTATGCCAAGAAAATCTCCAACGGCTACAATCCTACTCCAGAATTTATTGAAAGATCCTAAATGCAACAGTCATCATGCAGGTCCAGATTGGTAACAGCAGTAAACGTTAAGCACCTGAGAATTCATATAAGAAAACGGTCAACAAATAATTTTGTTGGTGAGTCACACAGGTTTAAAGTTGCTAGCCTTGAAAAGTATACAAAAGTTGTTATGAAAATTTGTTTATGCTATTCTTTGACAAAATCAGATAAGACTTGTTGAAATGTTACCATATACCCTGAATTCCGAAACTGACTGATTACCCACTCTTGGCATCTTTGTCCAGCGGATACCGCAAAAGCAAGATATAACAATTTGTACCCTTTGACTAATAAAACGGAGTCATGATTGGAGCGACCAAATCAGAGCAGGGGCGTTAACCCAATAGATCTATTCAAACGTTACCGTTTCACATGATAATTAATCGGATTCAGTTAATAGTGGGATTTGATTATAACATGAATGAACATGAAATAAAGATGTGGACGGCCGAAAGGCACATGTAACAGATAGGTTAACAAGGTCTAATTGTCTAGCATAGTAAAAGTAATATGAATTCTCCCCCAAGTAATTGAAAATAGTTAAAGAGAAAAGGGGCCGTGAAAACTCACATGTTTCAGAAATTGTAGTCGGAAACGTGATCGACGGAAATGCAAGCCTAGATAATTATAAGACATGCAATAAAATAAGTAATTGGGTTGACACTAATGTCACTCCAATTAGGTAGGTCAAGTCTTGACGTCATGGTAGCCTTAGGGTCAATTGATTTGAGGTGTTAAGGTGAAAATGTCCGTTTATGCATTTATTTGGAAAAATGTCAATTATATATATTTTAATTAAATAAAATATACAAAACTTCCCAAATAATATTTAAACATGGTAAATATTTATAGAAATAAATATTAAGTCAAAATGAGGGTTTTCATATGAAAATTTGGTTATTTTGACAAATTGGTTGAAAACCGGGTGATTTCACGGTAACCACCGATTACACGATATTTATCCGTTTAAGTTAGAAATCAACCAAGTAAAATAAAATATGATTATTTTCTGTCCAAAAAGTGTATATAAATATTTCAAGTGTCGGTTTGTACAAGTTTGTCGGTTTTGTGTAATTGGTGTCGGTTTTGCCGTTTTGGTTCCGTTTGCCCGTTAAATGACATAGTTAGGTTCCTAAATTCACCATAAGCATTTGTAAACATGTTTTCATCATTAAAATGTCCCTATAAGTTCATTTGGGCCAGATTTGAGTTTCCTTATAAAAACGGTGTTTCCGGGCCCGTCGGGTGTCGGTTTTAGTCCCGGTTTGTGCCCAAATTTAAGTAATTTGAAAAGGGATCTTTTGGCCATGTCCTAAAGTCACTTAAAGCATCAAAACTTACTGTTTAAAGGCCTTAAACTTTCTGGTCAAAACGGATTTGTATTTAAATGGATTTTTCTAGTGTTTTTAAGTGTACTTTTTGTTCATAAAAGCCCTTATGGTGATTTTAAGCATAGGTAACCTTCCTAATGTTCAAAGTAACCTACTTTGACTATGTTAAAAGTTTAAAAACGTGTCATAGGCATCATGGGGTCCAACATTGCAAGATCAACATGTATTACACAATATATACAAAGTTTATGTCTAAAAATGCAAAGTAGGCAAACACTTGTGTAAAAGTCTAACCAACCTAAGTCTTGAACATAATAATGCAAGTAAGTACCATCAATGAGTTTCTAGTAGTAAGATCTATGGTGAAACATAAAGATAATCACTAACTAGTAGACTTTTATGGTTCAAAATCATGTTTAGACAACATATGAGGTCAAGACTTGTACATGGAGTGTAATGAACATAAAATGATAACAAGAATGCTAGTAGTAGTAGTATTTAGCTAAGAAAAGTTTAGGTGAAATCTCACTAGAAGAAGAAGAGGGCCGAAAAGGAGGATGATGATGATGATCCTTGTCTTTCCTCTTGCCTCCTAGCACCTTAGAATCTCCAAGGAAAGTGTGGTTTTGCTTGAAAGTTTAGAGAGAGAGTAGAGTGAGAGAGGGTGGACGGTTGGGAAAGGGAGAGAGAGAGTGAGAGGATTTCTCTAAGTGTTTATGTTGCAAATGGGGGCTAGGGTTGAAAAAGATGAATAAATATGAGAGTGTTAAGTGAATGAGGGGTGTTTGGTTATGTGGTTGTAGGTGGGTGGCGGTTCAAAGAAGAACCGAGAGAGGGAGAGAGAGAGAGACGAGATAGAGAGAGTGTTGGAGGGTGTTTGGGTGTTGTAAATGATAGTTCTCTTGTGTTTTCATAAAAAGGTTAAGTGTTGGTGTATGTATGCATGTGTGGAACCGAGAAAGAAGAAAGAAGGGGTCGGGTTCGGTTCCTTCTTGGGGCCGGCTCGATGGTGGTGCACAAGAGGAAGGAAACAAGCTAGCTTGGCCACTTAATGTGTGTGTATATGTTGGTTCATGGCTGCCACAAAATGGGGGGAAAAGAAAAGGATTCAAGGAGGGAAAACATTGTCCATGGGGTAATAGATTTGGCATGTCTTGAGACAACATCCCCCTATGTTGTCAAAGTGACTATAGGGTGCAAGGCTTTTGTCTAACTTGATGTGAAGGGGGGTCTTGGAGATCAACTAGAAGGTAACTAAGTAATTAGGAAAAGGTGGTGATGGTTTGGTTGAAAACCGGCAAGAGAAAGAAAAGGGTCACGGGTTCGAACCCGTGGCCGGTTGGGTCGCGAGGGAAGGAGAAAAGAAGAGGAGAGAGGAACTGAGATAAATTAAATCGGGTTTTGAAGGTTTTATAAAATGTTTATTCGCGACGATGTAGAACTAATAGAAATAAAGACTTGGTTTGGAATGAAGAATACTTGAGGATCATTAACATTGAAAATGTTGCGTTGCATGTATATATATATATGTCATGCATGTAAAGTTTATTCGTTGTGAACGTTAACGAAGTTAAATAAAATGATTCGGACGTAAAATAAATAAATATTTACGTGAGGATTGGATCACAAGTCTTGATAACGATATTGGTGTCTAAACGTGTATTTTTATATTATGTCATGTTTGAATATAATAAGATTCGATTCGTACATAAATACGTTGGAATTTTTATTGTGAGAAAATAGTTTTATGTATGAAATGCAAACGTTGAATATTCGAATGATCAACTAAAACCATTTGCATGAATATTAACATAATAACGTGAAATCCCAAGATGATGGGATCATGAGTTATTATTTTATGGTAAAGATGACATGAAATAGTTAATGTGTTTGGTTGGTCGTCTTTTATTATTAAAATTCCAACGACCATTCCGTGTAAAGGGTTATCATGTCTAAAGGTCGTTCGTGTACATGATTAAGGCTACGTCAAGACTACGACTATATTGCATGTAAAAGGGTAAAGCACAATGTTTTCATATTGCAAATAAATAGTTACGTAATACAGTTAGCACATAGGTATACATTATCGTTTAGGTTAACGGAAACTTACGAGGTGTCACATAATATATTAACTTTTTAATAATGAGTGTGTCAAATATTTATTACAAAAAAGTTTAATTACACTGGTAGTCTAATTTAATGAATAAAATTTACGTGTAAAGATAAAGAAATAACCCGTTATTGTATAAAGAAATTTACTGTTGGGTTCAAAGTTAACATGAATCAAATTGGATTGATAACTAATTAATCTTTTTTCCTATAGAGTCAAAATTTTGACTTATTATTTGTACCTCCATGATTATTAGGGTAGAAACACTTTCAATCTTCTAAAACTAAGAAGCAAATTAATGTAAATGTTCCTTCTCAGGACGGGTTATCTACCCGGACCCGACCCAATCACAGCCCCGTCATCACGTGTTTTGTGTCATAGTCTTTTTCATAACATGAATTGGAGTTCCTATTTTGAAACCTTAAATTATTGATTATGTGCTAGTAATACTCATGTGGGGTAAGTAGGAGGATATATTATGTTAATTGTGTTAAAATTTTTGTTATTGGACACCTTTTGCCTTAAACAAAGGACCAAATTTAAAAATTTTCGTCTTTAGGGAATCTTTTGTATAAATGCTTCGTAATAAAGGGTTTATTCTTAATCTCATGACTAAATTACAATTTTTAACCTTTATACTTTATAAAACTTTGGATTTTAACCTTTTTTAAAAGAACTTTCAAGTTTTATCCTTTATTTAAAAACGTGTTTCATGTTTTAACCTTTACACTAACTTTACACTAACCCAATTAAATTTTTTTTGGGTAAGGGTTACCCCGGTGATAATATTGACACCCAAACAAATAAGTACAAGTAGTGAGGTGAATCCTCACTAGTTCATACATGGGACAGGCCCCCGTATGTAACACAAAAGACAAACAAGTGAAACATAACCAAAGGAAACAACCAAGACACCACTAATCTAACCAACTAGGACACGGCTAGAAAAGGATCCCCCAAAAATCAGCCACCGTCATCAAACACAAAGGCTTCACGACGGCTCCAAAACCGAGACCAAAATAAACTAAGGGCAGAACTCATTTGAAGAAACCACGTTTAAGTAAAGGAGTGCTTGCTCCTTTGGTAGAAGAAGTAGATGCAGCACCAGAAGCCATAAATTTACCTGTTTCACTAGTATCATCTAACACATCTTCCACCATATCCTCATACCCATCATATCCATCATAACCATCATAGTCATATCCCATATAGTCATGCTCACCCATATCCTCAAAAGTCTTAAAAGAGTTACTAATATGCACCTGAGAGGTAGAGGCAGCAGCTTTACCCGAGGAATGAGGCCCAGAAACAGAAAGATTCTTCTTATCAGTCTTTGTAACTTCAAGGGCATCATCCATAGAACTCTTCCCTTTATCTTTAACCGGTCTATACTCAAATTTAGGCTTTTGGCCTTTCAGATGAAACACAGGTTTATGACCAGCTTTTTTCCTTGTGATCTTAGTGAAACCATCATCATCAACAACCGGATCACGAACAGGTTTATAACCCCGTTAAATTTAATAAAGGGGTTAGTACTGTAATTTTACCAAAAAAAACCTTAAAACCTTTGAACGAGAATTGCAGCGACACCATTCTCCTGCTGAAATTTCGATCAAATTTCGTTCTCTATCTTCATTCACTTGCTGAGATTTCAGTAACCAACATATATTCAGAAATAAATTTATAAATTTAGAAGAAAAAGAATCACAACAACCAACATATTTAGCCCAAAACTTGTCATTCTTGCAAACAATGTCTTTTGTACAATTGAACCTTAGAGATTTTGTGCCTTAGCATTTTGAACCTATGCATACGTAGGTGTACCTTGATGCTCAAGATATAGTATTTCCTGAAAGAATTTATAATTACATGTCACATCAATCAAGAAATAACCGGGGTTTTGTCCCCTTTCCAAAAAAAAATCAATCAAGAAATAACCACCTACATTTTCCCAGAAAGGAACTAAATCATGTTATTAAATCCAGTAACTTCCTGAAATGGGAAATGAACAGATTGAGAGTATCATTATGATGAGATGCATAGAACTGAAGTAACCTGGGCTATTCCAACATGATCGATAATTGTTATAGTTGAAGAAAAGAAAGCATTATTGTTATTGTTAAAGAAAAAGAATATTATTGTTATTGTTAAAGAAAAAGAAAGCAACATGTGAAAATGCCAAAAGTGTGGATACTCACATGAGAGGATAGAAAATGCTTCCAGTTTAAACTTTCAAGTAGCAATCTGCACTTTTGAGGTCACTAAAGGGGTCAAATTCTTGACAGCAATGATATGTATTGTCATTGAACTTTAACTCCCAAAAATTTATCCATAACGTTCTTAAATGCCTGTGGTAGAAATATAGAATGTGGTCTCGCTTAATCATACAGTGAGTAGAGTCAAAGAAAAACATAGAAGTCCCTAACAAACCCAAATCAACTGACTTAACATGCAAGAGAATTGGATAACTTCTGAACGCAAAGAAAAATATAGAAGTCCATAACAAAATTCATGTAAAAGTAACTGATTTAGACTTAAAAGTTTGTGTTTGTGGGTGGGGGTGGGAGCTCTTATTTGGCGATGGAGTAACAAGGTCGAAAAATTAACAGGTGGTGGGGGAGGAGATTGAATTTTGTTCTCCAAGAAAACTAGAGTCGAATGGAGATGCCTGATGCAGCAATTCTCGATCATAGGGGATTAAGGGTTTTTTTTATAAAATTACAATACTACCCTCTCTATAGACAACTAACAGAGTTTTTTAACAGGGTTAGTGTAAAGGTTAAAAAATGAAATAAGTTTTCAAATAAAGGGTAAAGCTTGAAAGCTTTTATAAAAAAGGTTAAAATCCAAAGTTTCATAAAATATAAAGGTTAAAAATTGTAATTTAGTCTAATATCATTATCATAAGGGAATCTTCTATATAAACAGGGGCGGATTTACGGTATGCGGGGGGGGGGGGGGGGTTCACAGGAACCCCCCGTTTTTTGAAAAAATTTTAACGAGTATATATTTTTAGTTAAGTATTTTAAATTGGGAACCCCCAACTATTTTAAGCTGGGAACCCCAAGAGTTTAACAAAAATTGATTTAGTACATTTGGTAAGTCTAAGCGCTGGTATCCCAAGGATCGTGGGTTCGATTCCCTCTATCACCCGTTTTTTTTTTTTACAAAACAAACCATTTTTATGTTTTAAACAACCACCAGCATTCGTTTTTTCAATAAAAAACCCTAGCCCTCTCTCGTCCCTCGTCCCAGACGCCTCCCTCGTCCCTCCTGTCCCTCCGCTACTCCGCCAGTCCGCCGGCGTCCGGCCTCTTCCCTGCGCAGCGCGACTGCGGCCTCCGCCTCCTCCGGTCCTCCCTGGCCTCCGCCTCCTCTCTGCGCGACTCCGGCTGACCGGCTCGGCGGCTCTGACCTCCGCGATTTTGCTTCCAAAGTTCCAATATTGGATTTAGGCATTCTGTTTTTAATTTCTTTAACTTATTTGTTAGTTTCTTATACAATACTTGTTGTTGATTTGTTGTTAGTTGTTAGCTTGAATCTAAGACAAGAGGAAAAACACTCACAGAGGCTAAAATCTAATGCTTGGTCAAGAGTTTATGTACTTTTGATTTTGTTAAAGCTCATTTTTTTGAAAGAGATCATAATAAAGAAAATATCACTTCCACAAATATGCAAGAACAAGCAATAGAGTTTAGACAATCATGTGTAAAGTTAGCAAGCATGGCTTGAAAATATGAGTTTCACAAAGACTTTAATTGTTAGCTTTTTGATTTATGGGTTTTGAATTTGTTGCAGTTGCTCCACATCCTCAAATCATGAGTATTTTGAAGTTATTCTCAAAAAGCCCAAGTCCCTCCAACCTTGAATCTTCAACTTCAAGTAGCAAGTTCTCGAAAATAGATTTGGATGATCTTCCATCGGATCCATCCGAAAGGAAACCGATTTCATCTTATAATCCTAATCAGAGAGACGAAATTAGACGATATTATTTGGTTAAAGGTCCACACCAACCAAAGGGGCTTGATCGTCTATGGTCGGATTTTGGTGGTAAGATGAGGCATTTTCCCGAAGAATGGTACGAATCGGAGTATGGAAATTGGTTAGAATATAGTAAAAATAAAGTGTATTGTTTGTATTGTTACTTGTTCAAAGAAAGTAGACAATATGATGCATATGCGATTGATGGTCTCCGATGTTGGAATAAGAAAGAGAAGTTACAAAAACATGTTGGTGAGAGGAATAGTTTTCATGATATAGCATGTAAAAAGGTAGATGACTTGCTTAATCAAGCTCAATCTATACATGCGGCATTTGAAAGACAAACCGACAAAGAAAAAAATGATTATAGACTTCGATTAACTACTTCGATTAAACTTGTTCGAGCATTGTTGAATGGTGGGTTATCTTTTCGTGGACATGATGAGTCTAAAAACTCCATTTACAAAGGACATTATCTAGAGCTTTTAAAGTTGTTGGGGGAAATAAATGAGGAAATTGGTAAAGTTATATTAGATAATGCTTTGAAGAATTGCCAAATGACGGCTCCATTGATCCAAAAAGAAATTTGCTCATGTTTTGCGGAAGAAGTCTTAAAGAAAATATTTGAAGAACTTGGAGATGAAGTATTCAAGAGATGTCTCTAACAAAGAACAAATGGCCGTCGTATTAAGGTATGTTGATAAATTAGGAAATGTGAAGGAAAGATTTGTTGGTCTTGTCCATGTTATGGAAACACCCTCTTTATCTCTAAAATCCGGAATTGATAAGTTATTTGCTCGTTACAATTTGAGTTTGGATAGGGTTAGAGGTCAAGGATATGATGGTGCAAGTAACATGTCCGGTGAGTTTAACGGTTTGAAAGCATTGATTTTGAAAGAAAATTCGTCGGCATATTTTGTTCATTGTTTTGCTGCTCACCAACTTCAATTTGTTGTTGTGGGCCTGCAGCAACGAAGCATCATGAAATATTTAAATTTTTTGGAGAATTGTCGAATTTGATAAATGTTGTGAGTGCATCTTGCAAAAGAATAGATGTAGGAAGAGAAAAATAAAGAGAAAATTTACAATTGAATCCGGAAGTTGAAACGGGGCGTGGAAAAAATCAAGAACTATCACTTGCAAGACCCGGAGATACACGTTAAGTTCTCATGAAAAAACACTTCATCGTTTAATTATTTTATTTTCGGTGGTTATTGAGGTGCTCGAATATATAGAAACTTCGGCAAGTGATGATGCTCACAAAAGTCAAGCGGATGGACTTGAAATATACATGAAAAGTTTCACTTTTGTGTTTTATCTACATATGATGAAGGAAATTTTGGGAATTACTAACAAGTTGTGTGAGGCTCTACAAAAAAAAGATCAAGATATTGTGAATGCGTGTCAACTCATTAGATCAACCAAAGCACAATTATTAGACTATCGAATCGAACGTTTTGACTCGCTTTTGAAAGATGTGACAAATATGAGATTAAGGTGGTTAAAATGGAAGTGGTTAAAATGGAAGATGAGTATGTTGACCCGAAGAATCGAAGAAAGAAAACAAACATCACCAATCGTCACCATTACGTGGTTAACAATTTTAACACGGTCCTCGATATGCAAATTCAAGAGTATGAAAGACGTTTTAACGAGGTAACCACTAACTTGCTTATGCTTATGAATTGTTTAAGCCCGTGCAATAGTTTTAGTGCATTTAATAAGCAAAACTTGCTAGACTTGGCCGGTATGTATCCATATGATTTTAATATTGATGAAAAAGACAAACTAAAGTATGAACTCGGTCACTACATTTATAATATGAAAGATGATACACGGTTTGCCAATTTGAATGGAGTGGGTGATCTCGCTAAAAGGATGGTGGAAACAAGAAAACACATTGATTATCCGTTGGTTTATCGTTTAATGAAGTTATCACTCGTTTTACCGTTTGCAATGACAAGTGTCGAAAGAAGTTTTTCTTCAATGAAGCATGTGAAGACGGATTTGCGGAACCGAATGGGCGATGGATACATGAATGATTCTTGTATTTATTTCGTTGAAAGGGATTTATTTCAACAAGTTTCTGTCGAAGATGTAATGCAACGTTTTCAAAAGATGAAAAGTCGTCGAAAACAATTATAGGTAATTTTCTTTAGTTTGTATGAACCCTAAAATATAATGCGTTTTCTAATTTGTAATGAAGAAGTTTTTTGGTTATTAATATATCGTATTATAATTTATACCCATTTATGTGAAACGGTGAAACCGGGGAACTAAGAATAGGGAACCCCCTGAAAAAAATCATGAATCCGCCACTGTATATAAATGCTCCCTAATAAAGGGTTTATTCTTAATCTCATTATCATAATGCTTATATTTTATTTGATTATAAAACAAAAGAGTTTGTTCACGTCAAATTATACTGTAAACATACCCATAAAAACATATCACTACAATCGGTTTATAATTTGTTTGATTTGATTATGCTTTTTTGTTCGAACCCGTATGATACACGGATTACAAACCTAGTATATAGGATATATGAAATACTTAAGGTAAATAAAAAGATTACATCTCGTTTGAGAAAGTTTGTTTGTTTTTAAGTCTTATAGTTGAAATAGGTATAAAATAAATTTAGATAAGTTATAAGGTAGAAAAATCATGAATATTAGTACATTTAATAACTTTATGTATATGAAGGCACGAGGTTAAAAAGTAAAGAAGTGGCAGGTTTTAAGAAAAGCTGAAAAATGTGAAGGCTTTAAAAAAAATTGAAAACGGCCGGAATGAGGGTCGAACTTTGGTTTAACATAGCCAATAGCCAAGCAGGAGACTAAAACCATCATCCCAAATCAAATAATTTTATTTTTAAAATATTCATTAACATTGTATATATATTAGAAATTATTTGAGATGGCTTCTAGATAAAAGTTACTTATTGTATATACTAGGTAGTTACCCGCTGTGCGATGCGGCGGCGGGGTAAAATGTGTAGCCGTATTTTTTAGTTGATATTATACATACTGATCTAAAGCACTTGGAGATAGATACTGATTTGAAGCACTAAAAGGATTACCGGGGTAAAATGTGTAGCCGTGTTTTTTAGCTGATTCTCTACATACTGATCTGAAACACTTGGAGATAGATACTGATTTGAAGCACTAAAAGGATCACTCCATACAATTTGTGGATCATCACACATTACCAAAGAGTGTTCGGATTTTAAAGAGTGTTTGGATGCTTGCATAGTGACACTTTACAAAAGAGCCATCAATCCTAGTGGTTGTACAAGAGAGTCGTCCACAAAAGAGAGCCATTGATTCTTGTGTGATGATCCGCCACTTGATGCTCATTTTGCCTTCTTTTCTTTAGGCTTGGTTGTACCTGTATTATTTATAATGTGTGTTGATGCTCATTTTGCCTTATTTTCTTTAGGTTTAGTTGTACCTGTATTATTAATAATGTGTGATTATAAACATAGCTTATGAATCACCGAAAGAAAAAACAATGGGAAAACCTCTGAAATCCATTCATACCCTGCTACAACCATGAAACCAAAATAAGAAGAAAAAGAACCTTAAACAAACCTCTTTAAAATGATCGCAGATGCACTGGAACTATTAACTGCATCAAATACCCGCATCAAAATCGATATATGCACCTGCAAACCAACAAAGATTTAAGAATTAGACTCTGATGCATACATTTCTTTGCCAATATCAACATAAATAGGAAAGATAAACCTTTATAAATGAAACATAAACTATACAAAAAGAAATGTCTGGATAGAATATTTAAAGCAAGACCAACACCAAACCACATAAGAAAACGAACATGAATGCCCAAAAAAGGGATCTCGAAACACAAAAAATAATAATAAGAAGAAAAACAATCACATGAAACAACCAATACCAATAGTTCGAAATAGCATATCACATGAACACAAAACCATTAGAAATTAAGGCATATTCTGAAAAAACAATCCGTACACTAAGGCTATCCATAAACTTCAAAGATAAAAAAAAATGAAGAACCTAGTTGAATTAGTTTCTACATTTCAAAATCAGAAGAAAAAATCCACAAAATCCAAATGAATCAATCGACCAGATAACATGAATAGACAACAAAAGTAGTTAATTTTGGGGATAAAATCGAACTGAATACAGAAAGTACACATATCAAATTCAGAGATTAGGCTGAATAGAGTACAGAAGAAACAATGATACAAAACAAAAAATTACAAATCGATCAATGCATGTATATTAACTTTATTAATGGCCGGATTTCTCTCTCCATAGAACAACTTCGACACACCAATGACAACTAAAGCCACAAAATCGAAAATGTAAAGAAATAAAGGATGAAGTATGAATCGGTTGAAAAATGTGATAAAACCATATAAATGTCGCCATTTCGGCATACAAATGAACATTATGTCTACTAAATCAAACTTGTAAGGTAAAAACTTAGCACAAATTAGGGCTTATTGTAGAACATTCAAACCTCATTCAAAATGAAATTAGTAAAACTCAACATGTAGGACAGGGACGGAACTAGAAACCTTTAGAGAGGGTCCACATTTTTTATACAGAGTCACTATTAATGGAAACATACATAAAAAAAATTTGGTCCAAATCGGGTTGGTCACATATGACAAATACGACACAATAATAAAAGAAATACCGTTATTATAATTTAAATAATATAGTTCAACATTTTAACAAAAAAATATCATAAAATAAATGATGATGATTAACATTATTTTTGGAATGGAGCAACATCAACATCAATGTATGTATTAAAGTTTGGGCTATTACTTATAATGTTTTAGTTTATTAGTCTTGAATGCTCTCAAGGCATTGCTCAATCCAGATTTAAACTATAAAAAAATTTAAATTTAGCAAGCAGGATTTGAACATAGGTCAGTCAAGAGAAAGAAACATATTAAAAAGATTTAGAAGAACCATTTAGACAGAATTGTTAATTGGTTATATTTTATGCAGAACTTATTTAATTACTCCCCCATCATATAAAAGAAATACTTAAAATACGAGGTCAAAGGATGCACGGGGACCCCTAGACCTAATAGAATTTCGTCCCTGATGCAGGGTAAATACACTCAAAATAAGATGAATACATATCAAGATCAGTTAAATTCAGTGAATTAACAAAAAGGAAAACAAAACAAAAAAGTAAAATTAATTCTAAATGAGGGACAGAGATTTACTTGAAAACGCAAGTTTTGACGATTAGGAGAAAAGGGGAGAAGAGAAGCACATGAAAAAATACTCAAACTTGGGGCATAAAACAAATCACAACTAACAACAATCTGCATCTCGCGTAACCAACGAAATGCATTTGAAATTCAGACGTAATCTGCAATAAATGTTCGAAGAAAACAAACGAAGATTTCCGATCACGTTCAGCATAGCCGGTGAACATAAACAACACTCACCGAAGAACGAAACGGAACAGGAAAGCAAAGAAGGAAGTGGGAAGAATCTCTCTATCAATTTATCGTCTCAAAAAAAGAAGAAGAAGAAAGGTACCATAGTGCTGTCAACAAACCAAAGAGTCACGTAATGTTCTTAACAAATGACATAAATGTGGATACGGCATGTTAAGGACACGTATAAATATTTCAGTTCAGTATTTGGCAAATTAGATATAGTTAATATAGAATTATTGAATAAATTATTTATTGAGGGGAATAAGCGTGCAGACACGACATATGACCAAGAGTATGACGCCAGGAATAGGATCAACGGTCGGCGGTTGTTGTTTCATTTTCAATCTTTGTGCCCCCTCCTTTACATCCAAGTCACTTCCCCATCTTTGCTTCTCAACTCAAATACCTTCTCAAATCTCTTTCTTCTCTCTCTCCCTCTCTCAGTTTTAGTTTAACCCATTAATTATGAGGACCCTCTGTCCAAACATGGACAACGGAAACGGCCTCGAAACCGTGCTCGAAGTCCCCATGCCGGAGGAAAGCTTCACCACCACCCCATGGCGGGCCATGAAAACACTTCCTCATTCCGCAGCCGAGGAGTACGGTGGCGGCCGGAATGCTGAGATTCAGCTCTTGCTAGGCGTTGTGGGAGCACCCCTCATCCCTCTTCCGATTAGTTGCAGTCGCCACACCGCCATCAACCAAGATATTAATGACTATCCTACGGTAAGGTGTTTGGATTCCCTATTTAAAATGAAAAGTCATGGAAACATACATCTTTCTCATCAAAATCAAAATAGATATTAAACGCAAGGATTTTCGCCTGCTGTTTCAAGCTTGTTCCAAGGCTAAGTCGGACCGCAATATCTATTTTGATTTTATGATGTTTCAAAATATCTATTTTCGTAATGTTCCGTTGAAAACTCCGCTTCTGAATTAAATTAGGGATGATATTTTGAGACCAAAATTACTAAAATAGACAATTTTGACCGTAAATCATCAAAATATACATAGGAAGGCTTGACCGACGGTTTCAAGCATGTTCAAAGGCTAAGGTGATGAGATAAGTCTTCAATATCATTTGGTAGTCAAAATTGTCTACTTTACCTTTTGGTGCCGAGTACAAGTACCATACTAAACCAATACCGATCAAAGACCATTGTTACGTGTATCGGTATTCATTTTATATGGTTCTGTTTGGGTAACCTTGATATCAATATTTTATGATATTTTCAATGATACTGATAAAATCGGTTTAGGATTTGGTTTTCATTTTCACTCGTTTCTAGTTTCGTTACTTTTTGGAAAGTTACGGGTAAAATCCAATCCCTAAGATTAAACATTCATTTACCTTAACACCATGTATTGTTTTGTTAATAGGAGGCATCAATGGCAAAATATATCGTGCAACAATATATCGCAGCGACAGGAGGAGAACGGGTATTGAATTCAACAGACAACATGTTTGCGGTGGGGAAAGTGAAGATGGTGGCGTCAGAGTTTATAGCTGGAGACGGAATAAGCATGAATTGCAACGGTTTGAGTCTCGGTGGTAGTGTCATGAAGATCAAGAGTGTGAGATCCAACGACGGTGGTGAAATCGGTGGTTTTGTGTTGTGGCAAAAGAGGTCGGACCTTTGGTCATTAGAACTAGTGGTTTCCGGTTGCAAGATCAGCGCCGGCAGCGACGGGAAGGTGGCATGGAGGCAAACTCCATGGCACCAATCCCATGCGTCTCGCGGACCCCCTAGACCCCTCCGACGTTCCATACAGGTTCTACCTCGTTTCTTACACCCTTTATGGTTGTCTTTGAGATTTTCAATGCACTTTACAATTATTAAAAAAATAGGCCACAATATATAAATAATTGTTTACTTTTTTTTATTAAAATGTTTGCTTAGGGCATATGGTATACTCAAGCCATGTTAAAGTTTAACACGAAACACGTCATCGCTGACTAGATTATAACACCACATAACACACATGGGGTATACTCCATGTTATGTGGTGTGGTGTTACATTATTTTATTATTTTTTTCTTTTTTAATTTCGGAAATAAATTAAAGAGTAAATTACTATTTGCATCCCTGACGTTTGGCCAGTTTTGCCACCTGCATCCGATTTTCAAACTTTTAACATATCATTCCCTAACGTTTGCATTTCGTTGCCATTTGAGTCCTTCTGACTAACGGGGGTTAGTTTTTTCTGTTAAGTGGAAGGGCATTTCAGACATTTTACAGCTTTAATTTATAAAGGGGTGTTTTTATAACTTGAATAATAGGAGGGACTGTTCTGTAATTTAATTAAAATGATTTAAAACTTAAAAAAAATTCAAAAGAAATTAAGAAAAGGGGCGGCTGTAATCTCCGGCGAAACCAAACCACCCGGAGACCTTCACCCTTCCATCCTCCGTTCGTAATCTCCGAGGAAACCAGCACCATCAAACGTCCCCTTTCCCGTCAACCCGGATCCGACACCGTCCCCTTTCCCGTCAACCCTGATGGCGACCTCCGACCTCTGCACCATCAAACGCCGACAACCACCATGGCTCTCGAGACCTGACAACCTCAAGCCCTCTCCGTTCGTTCGACCTCCCCGACCTCTGTAAACATCTGGCGACCCAGCCCTCTTGATACCTGACAACCTCAAGCCGCAAAACCGGCCACTGCAGCGGCAGTTGCGGCGACCAACGGCGACCCTCTGCGTTTGAGCACCCAGTGATCCGACGACCTAGGTGGGGACAACCGTGACCCATCTAGGTTTCCGGCCGAAGTCACTGTCTACCATCGCCGCTACCACCACCGGTTTGGGTGACAGAGGTTGAAGGTGGTCGCTGGAGGGGCTCGTCGTCGATCGGAGAAGAAGAAGGGGATGGGGGGGGGGGGGAGACGGAAGTTTCTTCTCTCTCTCTTCTCTCTTTCTTTTTTGTTTCTTTTTTGAGCAAAATATATATATATATATATATATATATATATATATATATAGGGTTAGGTTCAAATGAGAATTTTTTATTTTGAGAACTAAATCTCAACCACAAATTTCAGGGGGCCACTACAATTCATGGAGGGGGATACATGTAATAAACATGTGGCTCAATTAGTTCTTTTTAGTTCTCAAATCAAATGATCCTCTCCCTATATATATATATTAATTATCTAAATTACAAAGAACCCCCTTAAAAATTGAAGTTTTGATTTAGATAATTAACAAAAATTACAAAAACACCCCCTGATGTATAAAATGACTAATATACCCTTCTACTTAACAGAAAAATTTAACCCTGTTAGTCCGAGGGACTCAGATGGCAACAAAATGCAAACGTTAGGGAATGATATGTTAAAAATTTAAAAATCGGATGCAGGTGGCAAAACTGGCCAAACGTCAGGGATGCAAATAGTAATTTACTCTAAATTAAAAAACACCACAAAACCTGGCTTCAACGGTCATCACGAGCAAATTTCCAGCGCAAAAGTTATGGCGCATCTCCTTAACGCCGTTGTATAACCCCTTAGGGGGGCGGTATTGGCGCCACTCGGCGCCGTTAAAGTGTAGTATGGCGCCCCATGGCGCAGGTGTACCGGATGCCCTTAGGGGTAATATCAATTTCTTCTTTTTACGTTACAAATGAGTCATACAAAATCTATCTAACCTAAGTTAAAACTCTTTTTGAGTTCTCTTTAAAACATGAGCCTTAAACCGTAGTCTTCTATACACATATTGTTGACACGGCCCTATCTTGCAGCATCAATATTTACTTTTTGAGATGACTAGATATGAAATATGGCATTATAAGTGGTATAATAATTTCATTGTCACGATCTCCTAAGATATAATTTTACTTACTTAGGCTCTTAAAAATTCAATATATATATTTTTTGTTTTTATTTCAGTTACTTGTTTTCTAAAGAAAACAAAAAAGATTTATCGATCACCAGTCATTCTCTAACAACCGTAAAAGTGGTTTGATAAGGTGATATCAACCATCTGATTTGATTGTTGGTGATGCACCAAATTGTAATGAAGTTTGGAAATTAAGGTTTGGTATATATAGTTTGACTTTGGATACATGTTTACGTCACGCTAAAACCCGATGTGCCATCCATTTTTCTTGTACATTAGGTTTGGTATATCTTAAACTTTCACCATTTGTATTTATCTTTTAGATATTATACTTGTCCGTTGTCTTGTTTCCTCAACCGTCATATTTTTGGTCTTACATTTTTTCTTAATAACAAAGGAAAACTACAAAAATAGATATTAATGACCACTAGATCATAAATAGAAATCGAAGACTTAGGCGGTTAGCTTAGTTTGCGAATAAGCTAAAAACAGCTATTTAAGCCTACAAAAATATTAGTAATGTAAGCTAATCCTTCACTGTCTATTTTATTAATTTGGTGGTCAAAATGTCTATTTTAATAACTTTTCAGATAATAATCGGATTATGTTTTGAAATTTGACAGGGGCTTGATCCGAGATCGACCGCTAATTTGTTCACGAACTCGATTTGCATAGGGGAAAAGACCATTAATGGAGAAGATTGCTTTGTGCTAAAGCTTGAAGCAGAGCCTTCGTCTCTACAACAAAGAAGCAGCAACAATGTGGAGATCATAAAGCACACCATTTGGGGTCATTTTAGTCAAAGAACAGGTCTTTTGCATCAACTTAAAGACTCACATCTCATTAGAATCAAAGCCCATGGAAGTAACAATGTGTTTTGGGAAACAACCATGGAATCCCTAATCCAAGATTATCGAACCGTTGAGGGGATCAACATCGCTCATGGTGGCGTGACCACTGTTTTGTTGTGTCGTTTTGGCGAGCATGAGAACCATTCGAGAACCAAAATGGAAGAGGTTTGGACTATTGAGGAATTGGATTTTAACGTAAAGGGTCTTTCAATGGATTGTTTCTTACCGCCTAGTGACCTAATTAGAGGTCCGGACCATGAAGGTGCGGGTGATGTTGCGATTAGTGACGCGAGTGCTCGATTAGCCACCAAGAGTAGAAATGTTTATCCGAAGATTGGTGTCTCCAAAGTTGTGGATTTCAATCCCCAAACATTTGGAGAATGTTGAAGGCTTGTGACACTGGCATTGTAACATGCTTTGTCTATGCTGTACATATACTCTTTTGTCATATATACAAGATCGAAATTCTATTTCAGCTTTTAGCGGCGGTCTTATAATAATAGAGATCATTAATGCACAAATGTTTTTATAGGGACATCCTTTTTTTTTGGGGATTACACCATTTCAATACGTGAAGAATAGATCTATCATTCACGTATAGTGGGGGTGTAATCATAAGTGCTCACGTTTATATCTATCCTTCACCCCTGAAAAACAATAACTCCAGTTTACTGTCTGAGTTTGTGGGGCTAGTTTTTTTTTTCTTTTTTTCTTACCCTTCACGTATATCGTTAGCTAGCTAGGCTGTGAGATACCGGTGTATGAACAATTAGATCAACTCAATCGATCCCGACGACACGTTGGTGACTCATTAACAGTTGATTTCGATGGTTTGATTTAAACTTTCAAATACAGGAAATGTTTCTATTAGTAGTAAGTCGCTAAATATAATAACTTGGCACATATTGCACGTTTTCCTAGCATGCACCTAAATTGCTATATAACATCAGCACGTATAACATATTTCATACATAACACATATCCCATGTGAAATTGTGAATTATCTAAGTTTCATATACGAGTTTTCCAATTCAACAAGCTGGACACATAAGCACACCAATATAATTTAAAGTCAGTAACCAAGCTTCTAAGATTTATCCAACTGCTTGACTCATTACATAAAGCTGACCCAACCAAAAATTACCACAATTCATATTTATTCAAACTGTTTCATAGAACTATCAAGTTCATAGTTTTTAACATCCAATTAGAGTTCCATATTTTAATACAATAGCCCAACTATATTAATATCATTCATACTAAGAAGTAAGAATCATAATCATGCCAATAACTTAGATAGCCCAAACTATTTACTTTATAACCATAACTCAGAAAATTGGGGTTGCTGCGCACTATTTTTGCAGAAGCAGAACATAGGTCGAAATCTCAGTTAATTTGAGTCCTCCCAAAGTTGACTCAAAAACTTGACAGCAAGCTGTCAAAAGAAAAACGTGGTTTATCCAAGTTTGTTTAATCCTTCGTTTGATCAATAATATCAGTCCCAATCATCATGAGGCTGTTACTACCCCTTAAAAACCACCCAAATCAACAGCAAAAAGGTTTATAATCATCAAGTAGGATTATCTAATATGCAACTCAAACTATAGGCTTACATAGTGTCAAGAATTTGATGATGAGAATTTGATTCATAAAAAAGAACAAAGGAAGCTGCTGGGCACAGGGTTGGAACCTGTGACAATCCAGATGCAAATAATGCACCCTAACCACTAGGGCAGTTTATGTTTGCTGTTCAAACTTAGTTCAGAATATATTTAACAACTTCTGTTTCAGTAATTAATTACCAATAACTCATCATCTTGTTCAATACCCACAGCACCCACGAATATCATTTAACGCATGAATACATAGAGCAGCAAAATCAGGTTTAAGCATACGTGGAGCAACTAAAAAAATATCAAATTTATGTACTAACACATGGGGCGGCATAACAAAAAGAATCAACTTTATGAACTACAAATCAAACCCTTCATGGTTCACGAATCGGCATGCTAACACCTTACTCATCTTGCATACAATAACCCATAGAAATCTAATACACAAGAAACTCACCATCAAACCGTAACCTAGCGAGTCGAGAGAAAGAAGACGGTTACCTTCGATCTGTGCGTTTGAGCGATTTCGAGTGCGTCCTTAATGCTTGCGATCCTTTCCCTGGTTTCCCTTCCGTTCGTGGCTGCCACCGGTTTCGTAAAGAAGGCAAAGTCGAGAGGAGGTGGAGGGGATTTCTGTCGTGATCAAAGAGACTAGAGGGAAGGTTTCTTATGGTTTGGTGATATAGTGGTATGATAAGAGTGGGTTGTTCATAAAATGTAGGAGGGATTTATGGGGTTTCGGTTTTCGAGTCCTACCCGATTCAGGAGTATCCCACGTATTTGAATCCCCCCATGGATATCTTGTTATCATATTTATCTGTTATTATTATAACTTTATTTTAACCATCGCAATTCACATCTAATTACTAGTACATAGCACATAGGGATGAGATAATACTCACGTAAGTCAATTTGTAAGATCACATAAATCATATAATATACTTTTCACACTTTATGTTCGTTCATTTTAGTGTTTTGTTAATTAGTCACCTAACGTTCACGACCGATTCAAGTGTTCATGCTCATGGACTTGCAGACACGTCTAGGAACTCTAAAGGATGTGTGAATGCGTGTATGTTTAAAATAAATGACTGCTCGTGTTTGTGCTTGTCTGGATAAATACTAGTGTTTTCACCGGGTGTCACATCATCCCCTTGTTGAAGGAATTTTCATCCCGAAAATTAAGATCGTTGCTCGTTTGTTAGCCATATAGAAAAGAAATCTTTCAGTTGTCACATCATCCCCTTTGTTGAAAAAAAAATTCGTCCCTGAAATTTAAATGTTACTTCCGTTGACCGGCGTTTGTCTGTTCAACTAATTGTGTATACTTTTCGTATATCCTTATCGTCGTGTTTCATTGTGATCACTGATCTTTGCTTCAAGTTCCAACGAAACTTGAAGTTTGATACATTTATATATTTGCATTGTGTCCCGATTCGGCTCATTGTTTTCACTTGCTTCCAGTGAGTTATGATTGTTCATCGGGTTTCAACTCCTCGAGTGAAATGGTGTGTGTTTCGTCCGCTCTTCTGGTTAGATACAGGAAAGACATGGCGTATAATACGTGTATATTTACAACCTCTCGGTGGTTCTACTCTCATGCTACCGGAATAATTCAATTTTCGTTCTTGAATAATTCCTCATATGTTAAGTTTAGTTTGCCCTGCTTCCGAAAACGGATGACCCCTACCAGGGTAACACCTTCAATAGGATGTTTGTCTGCATAACTCCTTTGAGGCTCGCAAGACCCTGCCATACAGTTTCGGGTTTGCATGATCCTCTCCAATATTCACCACTTAGGATCCATGAGCTGAGTATCACCAACCACTACCCACTAGGGAGGTGACCTACACTTTTGTCCGTAGGATTGCATCAAATGGTGCATTCTAAATGCTAGTGTGTCAATTGTTGTTGTAACAAACTCTGCCAAGTGTCAGAGCATTTCTCAGTTGCTATCGAAATCCATCGAACATGCCGTAGGCATGTTTTCTGATGATATGCGTGGGTTCGTTCACTCCGCTCATAGGTTTGAGGATGATACGTAGAGCTCGTGTATAGACATGTTCCCAACGCCTTCTGTAATGCTTTCCAGAATGAGATGTAAATTGAATATCGCGAACCGATACGAGTGAAGTGTCACCTCATGCCGTGAGAGGATCTTTTACCTGTAGGACTGAAATAATTTCTCCATTCTGCCAGTCCTTTTGATCGTTAGAAAGTGTGTAGATTTAGTCCTTTGACCAACGATCACCTAAACTGTATCACTTTCGCCTAATGTTTGAGGTACTTTGGTGCTGGTGTCCATAGATGCTTGTCTCCACTTCACCTTAGAATGTTCCCGATTGTAATAGTTTGGATAACTGCTGATGTTGGATCTTATCCTTGGGTTGAATCAGACACTTTCCCACACAAGTTCTAATTTCGGCTTTCAGTTTAGTCATTAGTAGAGTACTTTCCAATGTTTGTACCGTTTATCCATACCAACTGTGAGCTTCATACGTTACTTGCTTTATGAGATTCTAGTACCAGAACCCTCATATATTGACGAATGTCATCCAGTTCTCCCTCAAAGAGTTTGTCGTTTTCTCGTAAGAATCTCGTCCCTACATTAGTTTCTTAAAGTGCCTCGAGTTGAGCGTCCTGAGTTTGCTCTAGCGGTGCCGTGTATATAGTGAGTTGGAACATCCGAGGTTGATTAAGTTAAGGGGGTTCCTTTCTGCTTAGGGAACGAGCTACGGTGCTAGACTTGCTTCTATGATATCTAGAACTAGTTCTTGGCCTGACTCCTAGTCCCAATTTCAAAGCACCATAACCCACCACACCTTTGGTATTCCAAAAGTGTACTAGTTGCCTACCAGAACCGCCTTCCCTCTGGTTGGTAAGTAGTTGAGTTTAGAGATATGATAGAATATGATAAGGGCTCATAATGACAGCGAGGACATAGTGCTCCGCCACATGTCGTTGTGTCTGTGAATACCTGCTTGCGTAATCTCTTTTAGACTACTATAATCTATGAAGGTAGTGCACCTGGTGCCATATAGGTAGTGTTCCATAACTTTCAGATGTAAGTGCCTTTACCTCAAGCTTCTATATCATAGGTAGTGTAGTTCCACTCGTGAATCTTTAACTAGTGTGAAGCGTAACCAATATACTCCTCGGTGAATCATCTGTGGTATCCAACTATTCTAGAAACTTCCGCACCCTTGTTAGAGTCCTGGGTGCCTCCCAGTCCTTGATAGTCCCGACCCTTTTTGGTTCGACATATGATCCATTCTTTTTAACCACGTACACTAGGAGTTTGGCCTTCCGAATCTAGAAGTCGTGTTTTGAGAACTTAGTGTATAGCTTCTCTTGTCTCAATCATTACAGGATCAATCGCAAATGTTCTTGATGTTCTCCCTTGTCTCTGTTGCAGGTTCATATATCATTTATGTAGGCGGTGACAAATTTGCCATGGTACGATTTTACATAGAGTACATATAGAGTCCATGGGTATGCAGATGTATTGGTCATTTCAAAGGCATGTCTCAAAATTCGAAGTGTCCAAGACCCATGTGGAACGTTGTTTTGGAGATATACTTCTCCCTTATCCTTGGATGATGATGATCTAGTCTTAATTTTAATCCTTGAATAGGAGTTCGACTCCTCGTGCTGGTCAAACCAATCATTGGTTCTGGGTAAAGGTACTTGTTCTATGGAGCATATGGATCCTAGTTCAACAGGTTTTGTCCTAAATAGTTTACCACGATTTGCGATATGAACGTATACTAGTACAAGTGTCAAACCAGTATGTTAGTATGAAATTTGTTCGGAGGAAACTTATTGGCAATCACGTTGGAATAGTTCTTGCTTCATCCCCAATACCACTGTTGCTAGTGCCACTTCCCTTTGCTTTGCTTCATCTATAGACAGTGTTTCTTGAAATGTCATGTTTTTCCGCACTCGTAACAACCCTGTTGTTATTGCTGCTTTCTTTGTGCCTCACCCTAGCAATCCTTTACAAAATGGCTACATTTTCCACATTGTTTGCATCGATACTTACTACACTGCCCTCGGTGGTGATAATCACATTTACTGCACTATGGTTATTTTCTAGCGTAAGCACTCTGGTCCTGTTTGCCAGAGATTCTGCTTGATGGCCCTGTCTTTGTTAATTTTTCCTCGTTTATACGACAGTTGATTTGAAGATGATGCCTTGTTATCGTTGCCATCCCACTTTCTTTTGTTGTCCAGGGCAGTAGTCATTACACCCCGCATAGGCAGGATATCCTGGTTTACTTCTCGATCTTTGAGCTTGTGAGCTATATGGATGGCCTGTTGAATTGTCGTGGGGTTGGAAAACGTCACTCCTTCTCGGATCTCTGGAGCTAGACCGACGATATACATTTCAATCCTCTCATGAGCATGTTCCACCAATTTCGGGCATAGAGTGGCCAGTTTATTAGAACGTGTAGTGTATGCTTCTATCTCGGAGCCATCCATTTACAGTCTCCAAAATTCTCCCTCTAGTTTATGGATCTCTTCTTGAGGATAATATTCCTCCTTAATCGCATTCTCGTATTCATCCCACAATATGGCACTTGCATCCACAAGTCCCAACATTTGTACCTTTGAAACCCACCATATGAGGGCTGGTCCCTCCAAATTTCTTGAAGCGAACTTCACTTGGTTAGCATGAAGACAGTAGCACCGTGTGAATATGGTCTCAATTTCTTGAACCCATCTGAGAAGTCTGATGGCTCCAGTTTCGCGTGTGTAAGTATGGGGTCTGCAGTCCATGAACGCCTTGTACGTGCTCACCCTAATTCCTCCTTGGTTCTCAGTTTGGGCATGGACTTCTAGGCTTGCATTTATTCTGTCGTTGATCAGTGTCATGATTTCAGTAGCTGACAGTGTGATGTTCCCACGACCTCCGCTTTGTTCAGTACGTCCAAGCATCGTTCTTTAATCACAAATATCCAAAATGACTTTAAAAATTTGTATAATAAACCATCTAGATATATATTAAGAATTCAACACATGTTCGAACACAACACCATATTCCAAATAATAATTCTAATTCAGATAAATTTGCAAACCAGTCACAAAAATATCCTATCCAAATATTCTAAGTATTTAGTTGGATGGGAACATTTTTCCCATCTAGGTTCAAGCTAAACTAAATTTTGTTACGAGTTGTAGAGACAACGGAACCCTCCTCCTTGGGCACGTGGTTTTGAACCTGTAGTGCGTTAGCGATCATTTCCTCTGCTGCCACTGCCCTAGCCTCAGCTATCTCAACTAGCCTCAGTTACGACAACCCGCTTCTCAGCTTCCATTACCCTGAGATTCAGTGCATCAAGTCGTTTGTTTAGCATAAGTTGCCAATCAGTGTGGTGCTTATCGACCACACCCAGTTCATGATGAATTTTGTCTATACGATCCTTGTTGTCCCTCTCGCGACTGAGAATACTTGTAGTTGTGCTTGAAGTTCTTTGTATGTACCCTAGTTCACGGTGCACACGGGCCACGACTATTGCAAGCGCTTGATCTGTGTGATAAGGTAGGATTGGCAATGTGCGAGTAGAAGGTAACATGTCAGCTGATGGTGGCGGGGGCACATCCTCTTGATGAATCCAACTTTCAACCAAGTCAATGTACCACTTCTAGTCTCCATTGTCTTCTTCAGGACAATAATTATACATAGGTCCTTCATAGGTGTTAGCGTCATTGTTCGAATTCGCACGACGCTTCTTCAGTTCGGATGATGTTGATGATGTGTGTTGCAGTGTTGGCTTCATGTCGTTTCTGAATGATGAAGGGGATGAAGGTGCAGGGGAAAATGACTGACCGTCCATGTCTGT
Organism: Deinandra increscens subsp. villosa; assembly: GCA_039602395.1. Classification (NCBI taxonomy): domain Eukaryota; kingdom Viridiplantae; phylum Streptophyta; class Magnoliopsida; order Asterales; family Asteraceae; genus Deinandra; species Deinandra increscens. The sequence continues at coordinate 32,759,362 of JBCNJP010000012.1, forward strand.
AACATAATATATATATATATACATATATAGTATGTATATATATATATAGGGAGAGGATCATTTGAGAACCAATTGGGTTTGAGAACTTTTGAGAACCATTTTTAGCCACAAGTTATATATAAGGAAATCCCCCCCCCCCCCATGAATTTGAATGCCTCCCCCCCAGAAAATTAGTGGCTCAGAATGGTTCTCAAAAGTTCTCAAAGATAAAAAGTTCTCATTTGAACCTAACCCTATATATATATATATATATATGGGGTATATATACATCATAGCAAATATACGCTATATCATATACGAGAGAGAGCTGAGGCGTCCATCTGAGATCATCCAATTGCCAGGATTTGAAAACGTTTTGAGAACCATGGTGTTTCTTAGCCACAAGTTATACCATAAGCGAAATCCCCCCCGCTCATGAATTTGAATGCCTCCCCCCCCCCCCAGAAAATTAGTGGCTCAGAATGGTTCTCAAAAGTTCTTAAACAAAAAAGTTCTCATTTGAACCTAACCCTATATATATATATATATATATATATATATATATATATATATATATAGGGTTAGGTTCAAATGAGAACTTTTTATTTTGAGAACTTTTGAGAACTAAATCTCAACCACAAATTTCAGGGGGAGACCACTACAATTCATGGGAGAGGGTATACATGTAAATAAACTTGTGGCTCAAATTAGTTCTTTTTAGTTTTCAAATCAAATTGGTTCTCAAATGATCCTCTCCCTATATATATATATATATATATATATATATATATATATATATATACACACATATATAATGAATGAGATGCTTGCATAAAATAAATATCAAGTGTGTGTTCTCGTGTATGACTAATGCAACTCTAAGACAATGGTTGGCCTACATGCAAGACCTAGTTCACTATAACCAATGGCTCTGATACCAATCTGTCACACTTGTAGAAGCATATTCCTATGCTACGTTGTGTCTCGTGTATTGTATCTATATGAGAGCTTATGTGTATGTGACTATGAGGGCAGCGGATCAGTTGGTCCTGCGTACCAAATGGTCCCCCCGGTCCGGATGAGGTCCGCAGCTCATTTAGTCGTACCTATAAATAGGTAGCTTGTGTAGAGAGTTCAACACTTCTGAGAACTTCTTGCCATATTCTACATTTCTGTGTGTGTTTCTGTGTGTGTGCTCTCAAGGCTTATTAATACAAATTTCATTTGTGTTTACTTTTTTGATCTCATCTTCATCTCATTATCACGTGATTAGCAAACGATCCATCGCTCCTTGCGTCTTCAAGTAGCATCAGAGCTATCTGGTTCCATTTGCTGATCATATTCTGTGATTTTGGAGATTTTTAAAGAGAGAAAGTTTGGGTTTTCTTCATTTTTCATCAAATTTCCGCAATTCCGAGTGTTTCAATGACGGAAAATGATTTCTGAGTGTTGCTGGAGTGTTTTCACATCATACTAAAGCAATTTCCAGCTCCAAACGTCAAATTTCACGAAAATCAGTGAAATCAGCCTCGAAATCAGTTGGTCCGCCGCACGAATTTCTGGTCCGCCGGATGAATTTTCTGGTCCGCTGGTTGGTCCGCCCGTGTATCTTCATCAGCATTCTGGTCCGCGTAGGCAATCTTCATATTTTTGATCCGTGGCAGTTTCAGCGTACCATCTGATCCGCGGCAGTTATTTCAGCGTATCATCTGATCCGCCGTACGAAATCTGGTCCGCCGGACGAAGTCTGATCCGGATTTGGTCCGCAGGTACAAATCTGATCCGCTGGTAGTATTTTGGTCCGCTGAAAGTGTTTTGGTCCGCTGGCAGAAAAGTGTTCATCACTAAAACTGACGTAACTTGAGAACCGTAAAGAGTTACGGAACCCAATACCAGGAAAAACGTTCATCTCGACGAGATCTAGGACTTGTACCCGCCTACGGCCAGTACCGTCAAGTTTTGACCCACTAAATCCGCTTGGAAGACCTCCGTTTTTTAGTTTGAAGTTTTTGCAGTGTCATATTTTGGAAAATATGTCGGATTTTCAAGCGTTTTCTGCGATTCAAAACACGATGCAAGCTATCATTAACTATGATAATGAAATAGGAACAAGTCAGAAAGTTCCGAAATTGCTCAGATTGGAAGATTATCATAGTTGGGTGAAGCGATTTAATGCATATGTTGGTGCTAATGATGTTGAGTTTTGGATATCTTACAATAATCTATACGAGTATCCAACAGGAACAAATGGAAGGCCAATTTTGCAACAAAGTCTTACTGGTGAGCAAAAGAAGGCATATCAAGCAGAACAAAAAGCTTATGGTGCTTTAACAATGGCACTACCTTCCGACTTATTACATCAATTTTCTGCGTATACTTCTGCAAAAGAATTATGGGATGCAATTCAGAAACGTTGTGAAGGAAATGATCAACTCAAGAAAAGCAAACAGAAGGTTCTAAAGAAAGAGTTCGACAATTTTAAGCATTATCCAAATGAAAATATTTCAAAGCTTATCACTAGATTTTCACATTTATTAAGTGAAATGGCTTTAGTTGGCATCAAAAAGGAAGAAGCTGATTTGAAAGAGAAGTTATTAGAGGCATTACCTGAAAAATGGGAAAACTATGTAATGATGATTACTCATGATAAAGAGTATTCAGGGGTGTCATTCATCAATTTGATTGAGCAGATACAAGCAAGAGATATGGAGTTGAGTGTCAACAAGTCCATGCCTGCACAAGTACAGAATCCAGCTGCATATCGTGGTGAAAATGATTCTACGATAAATGCTAAAAAGTCAAACATTTTCAGTGAAGGTCCTCCTACTGCATTTCTTGCTGGAAAATCTGAGACTTATAGTTATTCTCCAGGTTGTACTCCTACATGTCCGAATCAATCATCAAAGTCTACAATTCCTGATAAGGCATCTGAGGATTTAGCTTCATTGTTATCTGCTTTTATATCATCGTCAAATGGTTTAATTTTTGGGAAACTGGGAGAAGTTGATTTGGTTGCAAATGACTTAAGTGAGTTGGATGATGATCATTTAAATGAGTTAGATTTACATTGGCAATTTGCTATGACTGTTGAAAGAGGTAAGAGATACATGAAGAAACATGGTAAACAATCTTTTCTTCCAGGAGGAAAACTTGGATTGGATAAATCCAAAGTTAGGTGTTTCAAATGTTCACAAATTGGACATTTTGCTCGTGAATGTAAAAATCCGAAAATATCCGTCTCTTCGTCCTCAACAAACAATTCAAGCTCGCAAGCCTTGATTTCACAAAGGGATGAAGATTATGATTGGAATAAGGATATTGAAATAATGGAAGAGAAACAGAAACAGTTGGCATTAAATGCAACCAAACCTGCTTTGGTTTATGATAGTTCTCTAAATAAGTATGTCGAGTGGTATCCTGATGAATCTGCATTTCTTGCCGAAGTTGTAAGGAAGGAGGTAAGTGATTCTAATTCAGAAACAAGTTCATGTGAAACAGTACTGGAAGATGGAGTTGCTGAACTTACAAAAGGGGTACAAAAGAACTGTGAAGCATGTGTTGTTGCAAATGATAAATTTGAAACTTTGTTGAAAGATTATGGTTTGATAACTGAAGAACTCAAAGTTGTGATAGCTGCTTTGGAATGTTCAACACAAAGATGTGCTGATTTAGAAAAAGTTAATTCAGAGTTGGTAACAGAAAAGGATAAATGGATTGCTGACTTTGAGAAAGAAAAGGCTGCTCATCTTGATGCAGTTCAAGATTTTGAGAATCTATTTGAAAAGAGTTATCCTGTTCAACAAAGGTATGAAAAAGCAAATGCGATTGCTGTTGAAGCTGCAGATAAAGTTTTAGAACTTCAAGAAGAACTTTCAAAGCTTCGAGATGAAAATGTTCAGATGCGTGAAAAGAATGCCATTTTAACAAAAGATGTTGCTTATTTTACTAAGAAGTGGGAGATGGTTCATACTGAGCTAATGGAGTTATGTGATACCAAAAGGCAACTGAAGGCTGAATACAATGAATTATCAGATGACTTTATTGGTACTCAGAAAGATTTGTTGGCTGCTCAAGTCAAAATATCTGAGTTAAAAGTTGAGATTCTCGCTCTTCAAAAGCAAGTAAAGAATTCAGCTATGTCTCCTACATTACTGAATTATATTTACAATCAGGAAAAGAGTGACGAAAGTGTGAAGGAAGAGGAATTACATTCTGTTCCAGCTCCAGTGGTTATATTAAATCCTCCATCTGTGTCACTTGATTCAAGAGCTGAATTGCAAGATTATTCTAAATTTGCAACTCCAGCAAAGAAGAAGAAAAACAAATCTGAGAAAAGGGAGAAGAAATTAGGTGAAGCTCCAAAGTTTGTGTCAATATCAAAGGCTTTGGAAGATGAAAAGCTTTGTGAGAAAATTGCGTCTGGTTCTTCATCTGTCCATGGAGAAGAAAAAGCTTTGATTCAAAATAACAAATTGAAAGCTATTAAAGCTAAATTTACCACTGCAGCTAAAGGCAGAGCACTTCCAACGGCTTGTTCAAATTCTTCAAAAGTCCAGGGATACAAGCATAAAGGTCTTGGTTATGATGTTAAGGAAGAATCAGTTCCTCAACCACACCGACCAAAGAGAGTTGCTGGTTTAACTCAAAAGAACAAATCACAACAGCAGAAACGACATGTTGTCAAATCAAAGAATGATCATTATTATTCTGGAGGGTCTTCTTATAGTTCTGGTTCTTCTCAACGAAGTCCATCTCCAAGGTATGATTCTTCAGACGATTTCTTTGATTCATTCAGTTCAGAAAATATTTTTGGTTATCATGATGTGTTCAAACAGGACAAGAGAAATCTAAAGAATTTTGTTGATAAAAATCAAGTTTTTGAATCAACCCTGGGTAGCAGTTCCCTTAATGTTTTTCACAGGAAGTGTTATGCATGTCGTAAACCAGGACATCTTGCTGCTCAATGTCCTACGAATGCGAGTACTGACGCTTATATGAACAAAACTGCTAAATATGTGGATTTAAATGGTCATATTTTTGATGAACCACAATCATTCAGGTCCCAATCAGCTAGTAAGCCGTCTTGGGCAAAGACGCAAGTTGATCATTTTGTGGGTTCATTGAACAGTTTTCAATCGCCACTGATGTGGAAACCACGAGCTGTTTCCTTGGCAAACAAAGACCATGTTGAAGACACCGGGTGACCGGAGGCTGTTGACTCGGGCCGATCCCAAAATCACTAATGTTTTATATGGTGTCTGCAGGTTTCTTCAAGAAGACCTATTATGCGTGTGTTGCTGATAGTGAAGAACTTGCCTAATTTAGTGTTTCAACGACATATCATTTTCAAATGTTTTTCAACCGATTTTTTCAAAACTAGAACTGCCAAGTGTCAGTGTTGGTCGATCAATTTTTCTTTCTTGTTCATATGTTTACATTTTTTAGGGGGAGAAAATTGAAAATTCAAAAAATAGTGTTTGTTTGAATTTTAGGGGAGAAATTGGAAAAATATAAAAAAAAATGGAAAATTGAGAAATTGATCCGACAAAAGCGAGAAATGATGGTACATCAGCATATATGTTATCTGCCATGGATAGATTAAGTCAAGGCTGTAGGTACTTGCATAATCTGTGAATGTGTATGACTAATCTGATATCTGCAAGTAAGATATAAACATAAAGCCTGCCTGATGATCTTTGGTTATTTGCTTCTTGATGAATGCTGTGTGATGATTCCAAAAATAGAATAAAGAGATATCTTGATGAATGCATGTTTTCATTTTGCAAAAATTTCAACTTGTTTGATTTTCTTTATTTTGTCAAACGATCGGCCTTTCTCTGCGTATCGAAAGATCGACCTGATTGGTGTTCGTTTGACGTTCTGCTTTATTTTCTTTGGTGTTTCGTATAATCCATCGGACGTTCTCTGCGTGTGCGGGAGTACCGACCCGATTGTTGTTGGATTATACAATTTCTGCTTTATTTTTATATTTCTTATTTTCCTAAACAAACGGACTTTCTCTGCGTGCTCACAAGGCAGACCTGATTGTTGTTTGTTTAGGGTTCTGCTTTATTTTTGCATGACTCATCAAGGATGATTAAATCTCTAAGAAAGTTGGATTTATATGATAAATATGATGATTTGCCAGTATTTCTGATAGAGTGGAGGCCGAGTTATCAATGCATGATAAAATTACCTTAAGCATATATGAAAACGATAAAAAATGATTGGTGCATGCTGAAATAAACATAAATGTTGTATTTGCGATTATCTTGGCTTGCATGCTGATTAAGACCGAAATTGAAATGTGCTAGATGCGTTATGTCTGATATGATCTCGTGTCGTGATCTTTCTCGCAAAATACCAAAAATAGAGTGTAATTTTGTGTTGCATTTATATTTCCATTTTAGTAAAATTCAAAAAGATTTTTGGTGTGTTTTAGCATAACTTTGATAAATCAAAAAGATTTTATTTCTTAGTTGTTTTCGATTGATCAACACTTGATACAAAATCAAAATTTCAAAATCAATATCTTGGATTCTCAAAGAGAGGTTTTGCACCAAGATTAAATTATTTTTGGAAATTCAAAAAAATCCGCACTTTTGTCTTCTAAAGTTGCAGGTTTTTGTGTCAAGACTCAAGCATGGTGAAAGGGAGAGTTTGTTATAGCACAAGTGGATCTTGAAGGTCAAAGATTTATTCAAGAATGATCCAGCCATGCAAGCTCTATTTCTGACAAGATTTCAAGTTGACGATCGGATGCAACATTGTTGAAGATTGAAGACTAGAGATTTAGTTATAAAAGATACACTACACGTTAAGGGGGAGTTTGTAGAAGCATATTCCTATGCTATGTTGTGTCTCGTGTATTGTATCTATATGAGAGCTTATGTGTATGTGACTATGAGGGCAGCGGATCAGTTGGTCCTGCGTACCAAATGGTCCGCCCGGTCCGGATGAGGTCCGCAGCTCATTTAGTCGTACCTATAAATAGGTAGCTTGTGTAGAGAGTTCAACACTTCTGAGAACTTCTTGCCATATTCTACATTTCTGTGTGTGTTTCTGTGTGTGTGCTCTCAAGGCTTATTAATACAAATTTCATTTGTATTTACTTGTTTGATCTCATCTTCATCTCATTATCACGTGATTAGCAAACGATCCATCGCTCCTTGCGTCTTCAACACCCTCAAATTCCACCGGCGGAGTATAACCGCGAGGCGTGTGACAAAACAGGACCCGAGTCATTAGCCATACTAAACCATGCAAGAAAACTATTTTTAACACAAGCGGAAGCGTATATAAAGATACATAAATACGTTGCGCATAACACGCGCCCAAAACTTTAATATGAAATAAATAACCCAATATGGTTTAAACTGAATTTCAGACTCATATGAGATGTGTGCGTCGTAATCGTGCTCCGAATCTAGATACCTGAGAAAACATGCTAAAGTGTGTCAACACAAAGGTTGGTGAGTTCAAAGGTCTAAACAAAATGCAAGTTCAAGAGTTTGCAGAAATGTATTCACAGTCATATCGTTAGCTAGCTAGGCTGTGTTTCAATACCACTATGCGTTCGCAATCGAAGCATTACTGTTTGTGGTTGTTGCCTTTCCGCCTTGTCTAACACGAACAAGGGCGCTGTTTAGGACATATATTAGACCCGTTGACCTCCAGTCAAGTTAGAGCGACTAACTCGGGCGGGGTTTGTCAGACCCAGTATTACTACTCAATACCTCCTCGCTATAATCCATATATTAACGGTCTGATATGTTAAGGACTTTTAAGCGTGTTATCTAAGCTTATGTTTGTATGTATGTTTGTAAGCATGTTTTCTCCCCCAAAGGAGATACTTAAAAAGTGGGGCAGTGAACTCACCATAGGGTGCTCGGCAAGAAAGTATAAAATTAAACGCAACCAGATGACTTCCCAAGAATCACCTAAATGAGAGTGTGTGTGAGATACCGGTGTATGAACAATTAGATTAACTCAATCGATCCTGACGACACGTTGGTGACCCATTAACAGATGATTTCGATGGTTTGATTTAAACTTTTAAATACAGGAAATGTTTCTATTAGTAGTAAGTCGCTAAATATAATAACTTGGCACATATTGCACGTTTTCCTAGCATGCACCTAAATTGCTATATAACATCAGCACGTATAACATATTTCATGCATAACACATATCCCATGTGAAATTGTGAATTATCTAAGTTTCATATAAGAGTTTTCCAATTCAACAAGCTGGACACATAAGCACACCAATATAATTTAAAGTCACTAACCAAGCTTCTAAGATTTATCCAACTGCTGGACTCATTACATAAAGCTGACCCAACCAAAAATTACCACAATTCATATTTATCCAATCCGTTTCATAGAACTATCAAGTTCAAAGTTTTTGACATCCAATTAGAGTTCCATATTTTAATACAATAGCCCAACTATATTAATATCATTCATACTAAGAAGTAAGAATCATAATCATGCCAATAACTTAGATAGCCCAAACCATTTACTTTATAACCATAACTCAGAAAATTGGGGTTGCTGCGCACTGTTTTTGCAGAAGCAGAACGGAGGTCGAAATCTAAGTTAATTTGAGTCCTACCACTTGGATTTGAAAGCTTACACCTAGAGGTAAATGTAAAAAAAAAATCACTTCGTTTCATTAAGAAATGAGTGAGTTATGACCTCCCAAAGTTGACTCAAAAACTTGACAGCAAGCTGTCAAAAGAAAACGTGGTTTATCCAAGTTTGTTTAATCTTTCGTTTGATCAGTAATATCAGTCCCAATCATCATGCGGTTGTTACTACCCTTTAAAAAACACCCAAATCAACAGCAAAATGGTTTATAATCATCAAGTAGGATTGTCTAAAATGCAACTCAAACTATAGGCTTGCATAGTGTCAAGAATTTAATGATGAGAATTTGATTCATAAAAAAAACAAAGGAAGCTACTGGGCACAGTGTTGGAACCCGTGACAATCCAGAAGCAAATAATGTGTCACACCCCCAATTTCCACTAACGGAGTATAACCGTGTGGGGTGTGAACCAGACCAGGATCCAAGACTTTAGTTACAACCAAGCCATAACAGTAATTTAATAGAAGTTAAAGCACGTTTTACAAAATAAAGTAATGTTTAGTTTAAACAATTCAGCGAAAGCACAACCATAGATTACAAGTTTAGTTTAGACAAAATAACATGTTGAAATGTTTGAAAAGTGTTTTTCCCAAAAGTTGCATAGTTGAGTACTGCCGCCATCCGTGCCATCCATGAATCCACCTAACGACCTGAAAAGTAAACAACGATCAAGTGTCAGCTAAAAGGCTGGTGAGTTCACTAAAACAGTCTACACAACACCATGTAGACCAAAAATGCATATGAATAGTAAGGAAACAATTCATACTCTAGTTATACAAGTTGCAAGTATTATCCGTATCATTAGGTAGCTAGCCTATGCTTATGCTCACCTGAACGTTCGAAACCAAAGCTGACAATGTATTTGATAGGTATTTACCTATGTAATTTGCCTTCCCCGTGTCTTTCCCGATCACGGTAGTCCTAGGCTAATATTGGTCTCAGTCCGACCGCCAGTCGGGAGGGTGCATCCTGTGCACCACTGAGCGGGGGTGTCAATCCCCAGTAGTACTACTCAACATTACCTCGCTATTCTATATTAATGGCCCGATAAAGTAAGGACTTTTGATATTAAAGCAATTCAGTGAAACATGTGATATATGGTGGATAACTACTGTGTAAAGAAATACCTTTACCGTGTTGTTGCCATCTCTTACCGGATGCAACAAAATAGTAAGTGAAACTCACCTTAGGGTGCACTGGTACGCGGCACTTGGTTCTACGAGTTGGTCAAGATCGACCTAGTTTGGTAAAATATGGCCTAACCGGATTAGAAGTTGTCACCAAGACTAATAATAACACTTAAGTACCTAAACACGTTTCATGCATTCATACAAGTCATGCAATACACCTAGAAGTCCCAACTTGGGAGAAAATCATGCAATTGCAACTTAAGTCAAAGCTGACCCAGAAAAGTCAAACATCAAGCACCTACCTAGTGACATAGCTAAAATCCACAATACTTGGAGTTAACTCCTTAAATTTTACAGGCATATACTACATATCATTTAGGACTTGTAGCAAAAAGAATCAAGTAAAAAGGTTAATAAATGAGAAAGTTATGCACGTTGGAAGTTAGCATTCTCAGCATTTAGCAAACTAGTCAAAGTAAACTTAAAATTTCGCATAACTCATTCAATACTTGGAATTTTTGCACCAAAACTTCCAGATCATACACTTAATATATAATCATCATTTACAAATAGCAAACTCGTCAATAGAACGGGATTAGCATGCTCAACCAAATTTAAAAGTCTAGTTTTCACAGAAAAAGACAGCTTTGAGTACTCCAACTTGCAGCAGTGTTTTGAGTGACCAAACAAAGGTTTTAGAAAGTGTGCGAGTAGCCATTGTAAAGCTAAGACATCCTACTTTACTAGGGAAAAATAATCAATCAGTTTCGAGCAAAATTGAGAAAGTTATGGCCGCTGCAAGTTGACCAAAAATTCTGGTCAAAGCTGTTAGAATTTTTAAGTTTGTAAAAGTTTAGAATTTCGATTCTATGCTAACATTTGCTCAATTAAACACCTACTAACAACTTTATAATCATAATAACATATAATTTCTGTCATGAACAAGATCATATAAAAATTATAGCAAAATCTCATCATGTAACTAGCATACAAAAGCATAAACACCCATATTTCATAACTAAACACCCAACATTCATACAAGAGCATTCATAGCAGAAATTGAACTCAAAACCCAGCTCTAAACTCGAGTTCAAATCTGTCCCAAATCATAAGTTAACACATCTTAACCTAAAACATGAAATATGAGCATAACAACACTCCATTTAGCACATAAACACCGAAAAACACACATGCAACCACAAATTCGGATTTCAAAAGTTAGGGCTTACAAATTGGGGAAAGAAATCGCAGGTTAGAGATGGTGAGAAGAAGAAGAAGCTTGCTTGAGTGTCCTTGAAGCTTGTAGAGCTCTCTTGAAGCTTGATTTCTCCAAAATCGCAAGAATGTGCGTGTGTGTGTGGTGTGTGTGAGCCGTGAACGAGAGAGAGAGAGATGAAGATGAAGATGATGATACGTATGAAAGGAGATGGGGGAAGATATGGGCAGATTTGTTGTTTTAAAATAATTACACAATGGCCCCTCATCTTTTCTTTTTAAACATATAAGGTATAAAACTCATTTAAATGGGTTTTTACTAAAAAGTTGTGAAGTAAAATTTTCTAAAAAAATGTTTCCAAGAGTTTTTTTTTTAGATTATTTAACATGTAAAATATTGGTCGGGTTATGTAAATTCATCATTTATTCATAAAAATCCAAATTTACCCGCAAGGCCCGGTTTCGCATAAAAATGCAATTTTTCATATTTAACACATAAGGTCACGAAACGAATTTACAACCAAGTCACTAAAGTCAAATAACAAGTAAACATAAGTAGACATGAAATAAATCAAATAACGGGTCTCGGGTTTGTTAATGGAACTAACGGAAAAAGTTAACGGAGTTAACTTGGAAAGTGACGGTTGTCACATAATGCACCCTAACCACTAGGGCAGTTTATGTTTGCATTTCAAACTTAGTTCAGAATATATTTAACAACTTCTGTTTCAGTAATTAATTACCAATAACTCATCATCTTGTTCAATACCCACAGCACCCACGAATATCATTTAACGCATGAATACATAGAGCAGCAAAATCAGGTTTAAGCATACGTGGAGCAACTAAAAAAATTATCAAATTTACGTACTAACACATGGGGTGGCATAACAAAAAGAATCAACTTTATGAACTACAAATCGAACCCTTCATGGTTCACGAATCGGCATGCTAACACCTTACTCATCTTGCATACAATAACCCATAGAAATCTAATACACAAGAAACCCACCATCAAACCGTAACCTAGCGAGTCGAGAGAAAGAAGACGGTTACCTTCGATCTGTGCGTTTGAGCGATTTCGAGTGCGTCCTTAATTCTTGCGATCCTTTCCGTGGTTTCCCTTCCGTTCGTGGCTGCCACCGGTTTCGTAAAGAAGGCAAAGTCGAGAGGAGGTGGAGGGGATTTCTGTCGTGATCAAAGAGACGAGAGGGCAGGTTTCTTACGATTTGGTGATATACTCGTATGATAAGGGTGGGTTGTTCATAAATTGTAGGAGGGATTTATGGGGTTTCGGTTTTCGAGTCCTACCCGATTCAGGAGTATCCCACGTATTTGAATCCCTCCATGGATATCTTGTTATCATATTTATCTGTTATTATTATAACTTTTTTTTTAACCATCACAATTCACATCTAATTACTAGTACATAGCACATAGGGATGAGATAATACTCACGTAAGTCAATTTGTAAGATCACATAAATCATATAATATACTTTTCACACTTTATGTTCGTTCATTTTAGTGTTTTGTTAATTAGTCACCTAACGTTCACGAACGACTCAAGTGTCCATGCTCATGGACTCGCAGACACGTCTAGGAACTCTAAAGGATGTGTGAATGCGTGTATGTTTAAAATAAATGACTGCTCGTGTTTGTGCTTGTCTGGATAAATACCGGTGTTTTCACCGGGTGTCACATCATCCCCTTGTTGAAGGAATTTTTCGTCCCGAAAATTAAGATCGTTGCTCGTTTGTTAGCCACAAAGAAAAGAAAATTCTCAGTTGTCACATCATCCCCTTTGTTGGAAAAAAAATTCGTCCCTGAAATTTAAATGTTACTTCCGTTGACCGGCGTTTGTCTGTTCGACTAATTGTCTATACTTTTCGTATTTCCTTATCGTCGTGTTTCATTGTGATCACCGATCTTTGCTTCAAATTCCAACGAAACTTGAAGTTTGATACATTTATATATTCGCATTGTTTCCCGATTCAGCTCATTGTTTTCACTGGCTTCCAGTGAGTTGTGATTGTTCATCGGGTTTCAACTCCTCGAGTGAAATGGTGTGTGTTTCGTCCGCTCTTCTGGTTAGATGCAGGAAAGACATGGCGTATAATACGGGTATATTTACAACCTCTCGGTGGTTCTACTCTCATGCTACCGGAATAATTCAATTTGCGATCTCGAATAATATCTCATATGTTAAGTTTAATTTGCCCTGCTTCCGAAAACGGATGACCTCTACCAGGGTAACACGTTCAATAGGATGTTTGTCTGCATAACTCCTTTGAGGCTCGCAAGACCCTCTCCAGTATTCACCACTTAGTGTCTATAAGCTGAGTATCACCAACCACTACCCACTAGGGAGGTGACCTACACTTTTGTCCGTAGGATTGCATCAAATGGTGCATTCTAAATGCTAGTGTGTCAATTGTTGTTTTAACGAACTCTGCCAAGTGTTAGAGCATTTCTCAGTTGCTATCGAAATCCATCAAACATGCCGTAGGCATGTTTTCTGATGATATGCGTGGATTCGTTCACTCCGCTCATAGGTTTTAGGATGATACGTAGAGCTCGTGTCTAGGCATGTTCCCAACGCCTTCTGTAATACTTTCCAGAATGAGATGTAAATTGAATATCGCGACCCGATATGAGTGAAGTGTCACCTCATGCCGTGAGAGGATCTTTTACCTGCAGGACTGAAATAATTTCTCCATTCTGCCAGTCCTTTTGATCGTTAGAAAGTGTGTAGATTTAATCCTTTGACCAACGATCACCTAGACCGTATCACTTTCTCCTGATGTTTGAGGTAGTTTGGTGCTGGTGTCCATAGATGCTTGTCTCCACTTCACCATACCAACTGTGAGCTTCATACGTTACTTGCTTTATGAGATTCTAGTACCATAACCCTCATATATTGACGAATGTCATCCAGTTCTCCCTCAAAGAGTTTGTCGGGCTTTCTCATAAGAATCTCGTCCCTACATTAGTTTCTTAAAGTGCCTCGAGTTGAGCGTCCTGAGTTTGCTCTAGCGGTGCCGTGTATATAGTGAGTTGGAACATCCGAGGTTGATTAAGTTAATGGGTTTCCTTTCTGCTTAGGGAACCAGCTACGCTGCTAGACTTGCTTCTATGATATCTAGAACTAGTTCTTGGCCTGACTCCTAGTCCCACTTTCAAAGCACCATAACCCACCACACCTTTGGTATTCCAAAAGTGTACTAGTTGCCTACCAGAACCGCCTTCCCTCTGGTTGGTAAGTAGTTGAGTTTAGAGATATGATAAGATATGATAAGGGCTCATAATGACAGCGAGGACATAGTGCCCCGCCACATGTCGTTGTGTCTGTGAATACCTGCTTGCGTAATCTCTTTTAGACTACTATAATCTATGAAGGTAGTGCACCTGGTGCCATATAGGTAGTGTTCCAAAACTTTCAGATGTAAGTGCCTTTACCTCAACCTTCTATATCATAGGTAGTGTAGTTCCACTCGTGAATCTTTAACTAGTGTGAGGCGTAACCAATATACTCCTCGGTGAATCATCTGTGGTATCTAACTATTCTAGAAACTTCCGCACCCTTGTTAGAGTCCTGGGTGCCTCCCAGTCCTTGATAGTCCCGACCCTTTTTGGCTCGACATATGATCCATTCTTTTTAACCACGCACACTAGGAGTTTGGCCTTCCGAATCTAGAAGTCGTGTTTTGAGAACTTGTGTATAGCTTCTCTTGTCTCAATCGTTACAGGATCAATCGCAAATGTTCTTGATGTTCTCCCTTGTCTCTGGTGTAGGTTCATATGTCATTTATGTAGGCGGTGACAAATTTGCCATGATACGATTTTACATAAAGTACATATAGAGTCCATGGGTATGTAGATGTATTGGTCATTTCAAAGGCATGTCTCAAAATTCGAAGTGTCTGTAGGTCCAGAAAATCAACTAATCACGATATTTTAATCACAAACGAGTGCGGAATCCTCGTTTATGATTGATTCAAGATAGAGAAGAGAAGAAACACGATGAATACGATGAGTAAACGTTAAACACTTGAACTTTGCACACAAGTAAACTTGTCGGGTACAAACCCGTAATCGTAAACCCTCTTCTCTCTCTAGAAATCGTAATCAAGCCCCTAAAATCGTAAACTGGCGAGCTCTCTACAATGGAGAACCACATGGGGTTTATATAGGCACCCCAATGGGTTTACAATTGGGCCCTATTGGATCTTAAACCCAAGCCCAAGCCCATATCCAATAGTAAACTAGCCTACTATTCTAATTAAACCCTCTAAGCCCAGCCCAACTTATTTAATATTACAAGCCTCATAATCTAGCCTCTACAATCTTCCCCTAGGCTTGTGATATTAAATGTCTTCGATCTTTGAAAATCTTCTTCTTGACTGGCTGGCAAAGATGCTGATGAAGATTCTTTCCGCATAAATCTTCATTGGGTTTCATAACGGGCACTTGGGACTTCCTCTTGATCAGCATCAGCTCGAACTTCTTGAAATGAACAAGTTAATGAGATGGAGGATTCTCAATGACTTGCTTCTTTTGAAAGAACTGGTTCTTGCTGAATCTTCGGTAACTGTCTTGAGTCTCCAAAAATTAGAGGGTAAATTTTGAAAACCTCCTAACTTTGGAGAACTTGATTGTTGATCTTCAAACTTCATGATCTCTGACTGCTCTCTGTATCATTTTCTTTTTCAAAGATTTGACTTGAAAACTTCAGCTTCCCTTAAACTTGTGAGCATTTTCTTTGAAAACCATTGAAGCTTTTGAAAACTTGTAAAGACACCAACAACTTCCCCTGAACAGTTGCTTATTCAGATGGAAGTCTTGTCCGGCTGGTTCTTTAACTTGAGCAGTAGAAACATCTTTCTATCATCAACCTGTCTGACACACATTTGAAAAAAAATATACTCCACCAGACATTTGATGACCGGTCTTTGGGTTAGGAGGTAATTATCATCTGTTCAGTTGATTCAAATTAACATAATTTTAACCAAAAACCCTAATATAGATTACAGGTTTTCTATAAAACTTCCCCTGAACCCAAGACCTATAAAGACTTCCCCTTTGCTGATAACTTCCCCTCAGCTAAGGACTTCCCCTGAGAGAATACATATTATCCTCGAGTTCCCTTCGGATACTATGTATTATGGAAGTCTTTTCGGATAATACTTATTATCCTCCATCCTTCCCCTAAAAATTTGTCAAGATATGACGGAGGAAGTCTTTTCCATTAGATAATAAGTATCATCCTCGAGTTCCCTTCGGATAATACTTATTATCCCATACTCCTTCCCCTAAAAATTTGGCAAGATCTGTCGGGGGCATATTGTCATGCATTAAAACCCATGAAAAACACATTTTGACTTCTCAAATCGACCTGGCCAAGACGAAAACACACCAAAAAGAAATTAACGACTCACACACGAAAGATATAAACTAAACAAATACTTACCAAACCAAACATGAGAAAGTTTACAAGGGATCAAACCGTATGAATCTGACTGAGGAACCCTTTTCAGCTTCAGTTACTCAACTAGTCCAGGTGATTGTCGGTATGTTTGTCCGCTTTAAACTCAAACCCGTTTAATCCCAACCGAATGCGTCATGCTTAATATAGTACAATATTACCCTTTACCCAAAAATAGTACAATATTACCGTCATGTTTAATTGTCCCCACACCCAAGCGTACACAGCAAAACCTACCCAACCTCAGAGTTTATTGAGGATTCACAAACCCCCAGCTTGAGGAACCATGCAACACCGTTATGACTACCACTTATTTCATTAACCATCAGTTGGTGATCAGGTAGGCCGCTAAGCACGCAAAGAAGACCAATTGAGTGATTATTTATTCTTTTTTTCTTTTTCATCATTTTTTTTATTTCTTTTTCATTTCTTTTTATTATGTGGTGTAGTCATGACAGCAGAGACATGGCGTGTGAGATAGTTCAATACTAGGAAATTACCACTCTCAACACATTTTTGCCGGGACTCAGTCTTTTAAACCATGCAACCTGGGATGGGAAACTAAACATATATATCTTTTAAGTTCACTGCACTTTCATTAGAGGTCATAAGTTTAGGTCGAGCCTACCGAGCATATCACCGTGGAGCTTGCCTTTCACTTCCGCCTTACGCGTGTCAGCCATCTCCAACCCGGACATTCATTTTACTTCCCCTAAACTTCTCAAAAACAAGACACAAACAATTAAAAATTGAAAAGCACACTATTTTTTAGGGGTCAACTTTTTCTTCATCTTTACATTTCTTCCCCTTGCTTTTTGATTTTTAATGTCACAATCTTGTGAACATCATTTTTTAGTTTTTTTTTTTGAATAAAAAATAAAACACACAAACACACTTAAAAGAACAAAACACAAAATTTTAAAAATATCTGGCCAAGCTAACTTTTAAAGAATTGATTTGAAAATTTTAGAAAATTGGGTTTCATGACATGCACACTTCATTGCATTTGAAGTCAAACACATAATCAATCAACAGCTTAATTGAAACTTTAATGAAATAGGTTTGACTAAAAAGACCCTTTGTTACCTCATCATTCAAACAACCAAATTAAGAACAGTACCTTTCATGCTGAATTTGACCTTTTACCTCTCAAAGAGACATACCTTCCATTGTATAGATTACTTGACATGACATGAAGATACGTCTCCTAAACTGTGCCTGGAACAATCACTTATCAACAAACAAATTAATAATAAAAATGTTAGTGATAATCCTCCTTGACTGTTCCTGCACATAGTGAGAGATTAGTTAGCCATTGGTACCCAGGCCATTGTTTTTCTGGGTACACCTGAGGAATCAATAAAGGATACTTCTTGTAAGAACATCCCCTTTGAGAAATCAAGAAGTTGTGATGGAGCTGCCTTGATTTTTGGTTTCCAAGTTCCAGGTGATTTAACATTTGTTTTAGTCACTTTTGGAGTTATGACTTTCGGTATTTCAACCTTCTTCGTTTTAGATTCATTTTTCAAAACAGTTTTTGTTTTAGTCACCTTTGGAGTTGTGACTTTAGGTATTTCAACCTTCTTCATTTTAGAATCATTTTTCAAAACAGTTTTAGTTACCTTGGGAGGGGTAACCTTGGGTTTTTCAGACTTTGGTTGTTTTGAAAATGGTTTCATCACCTTTTTCTGAAAATTTTGGTAACTTAGAAAGCTGTTGTTTTGATTTAAAGATTTTCTTTCAGCTTTGGCAGCACCCCAATGTTGATCAGAGGGTTTAACCTTAGGAGTATCAGTCTTCATTGCCTTAGGTTTCTGCACCATCATCGGCTTAGACTTCACAGACTCCTGAGATGAAACCCTTCGAGTTTTCGGATAATAGGGTTCATAGGGGCGATAAAGACAGTTTCTAGCAATATGACCAGCGATGCCACAATTAAAACAAGTCTGCTTCTTTAGATAGAAGTCAGATGTGTACCCATTTGTCTTCGGTGGATTATATGGAGCTGGTTTGCCTTGTGTATGCTTCTTTGGTTTGACTGCAGCTTCAGATTTGACTTTCTGCTGGTTTGTCGAAGCCTGTGTCGAACCTGTCTTTACTGTCTTTGTGCTTCCTTGATTCTTTGACGTTGAAGCACCATTCTTGCAATTACAACGACAACTGCATGATCCAACTGAAGAAGTGGGAGACACAGCTACTCCCTTGAGTTTTTCATTCTTCAATCCAGCTGTTGGTTTCATACTAGGATGCTTGATGGTGATCTTTGTCCTCTCAACTTTAGGTTCACTTATCACTCCATCGGTTATTCCCTTGAACTTGGAGGAGAAGGATGGTAATTCATATCCTATATCTGGTTCTTGGTCAAACATTGATCCAGATGTCATAAAGATCTTCCCCTCAGGTCGTGTCGTCAAGATCACCTTTTCCCTTTTGACATCGTCAATTACCTTGAAACATGGGGTTTCAATTTTAGGGTATGGTTTCAACTCTATCCCAACTTCATCAGACTTAGAGTTGTGACACCTGTCATATTTCTGGCACTCAGCATCATTGTCTGATATATCCTTTACTCTCCCTTCACCATAAGTCATGTTTGCTTCATTATCAATTTCTTCTTGAGTCAATGGTGTAGTTCCAATCAAGACACTATCAATAGGAGGAGCAGCTTCTTTATAATCAGATTTGGTTCGTTCAACTTGATCCTCACTAAGAAGTATTCCTATAATGTCTCTGGGAACTGGTGGAGGAATGATGTTGTTTGCAGACAGAGACTTATCAGACTTTTCTGACCCAAACCCAGTTTTATCTTTCCCAACTTGACCAGTCACAACAGCATGTGACAATTCCTTTCCAGCATCGAGCATTCTTTTGTTTCTTTCCTGATTGCAATCATACTTGACCTGCAGCTCATCAAATTTTTGTTGCAGTTCAGTTAATTTCTGTGTAAGCTCAGATATCTCAATCCTAGCCCGATCATATAAGATAGTCTTCTCCGTTGCTAGCTTCTGATATTTCTCAATGTCTCGTTTCTGAGCTTTTACCTTCTCCTCATTCTTTTGCCATCTACCCTTAAAAGAACTCCTCTCGCATTTTATCTCAAATTATTCTATCTGATAATTTTTACAAATTTGCCTAAGTCCAGGAATTATACGAGCACAAGTGGGATTGGGGCATATCTCAGTTTTGTCAACTTCATCTGTGAAATCATCTTTGTCCTCAACTATATTCTTTTCTTCAACCACTGAACTCATTTTCTTTCTTTAGATATGCAGCCTTTGAAGATTTGAAGAATCGGCAAAAACTTCCATAACCCAAAGACTTCCATAATACATAGTATTATCCGAAAAGTCTTCCATAATACATAGTATCCAAAGGGAACTCGAGGATAATATGTATTATCTCAGGGGAAGTCCTTAGCTGAGGGGAAGTTATCAGCTAAGGGGAAGTCTTTAGAGGTCTTGGGTTCAGGGGAAGTTTTATAGAAAACCCGTAATCTATATTAGGGTTTTTGGTTAAAATTATGTTAATTTGAATCAACTGAACAGATGATAATTACCTCCTAACCCAAAGACCAGTCATCAAATGTCTGGTGGAGTATATTTTTTTTCAAATGTGTGTCAGACAGGTTGATGATAGAAAGATGTTGCTACTGCTCAAGTTAAAGAACCAGCCGGACAAGACTTCCATCTGAATAAGCAACTGTTCAGGGGAAGTTGTTGGTGTCTTTACAAGTTTTCAAAAGCTTCAATGGTAACAAACCAGTCATTGGATGATGATGATCTAGTCTTAAATTTAATCCTTGAGTAGGAGTTCGACTCCTCGTGCTGGTCAAACCAGTCATTGGTTCTGGGTAAGGGTACTTGTTCTATGGAGCATATGGATCCTAGTTCAACAGATTTTGTCCTAAATAGTTTACCACGATTTGCGATATGAACGTATACTAGTACAAGTGTCAAACCAGTATGTTAGTATGAAATTTGTTCGGAGGAAACTTATTGGCGACCGCGTTGGAATAGTTCTTGCTTCATCCCCAATACCACTGTTGCTAGTGTCACTTCCCTTTGCTTTGCTTCATCTATAGACAGTGTTTCTTGAAATGTCATGTTTTTCCGCACTCGTAACAACCCTGTTGTTATTGCTGCTTTCCTTGTGCCTCACCCTAGCAATCCTTTACAAAATGGCTACATTTTCCACATTGTTTGCATCGATACTTACTACACTGCCCTCGGTGGTGATAATCACATTTATCGCATTGTGGTTATTTTCCAGCGTAAACACTCTGGTCCTGTATGCTAGAGATGTTCTGCTTGATGGCCCTGTCTTTGTTAAACTTTCCTCGTTTATACGACAGTTGATTTGAAGATGACGCCTTGTTATCGTTGCCACCCCACTTTCTTTTGTTGTCCAGGGAAGTAGTCATTACACCCCGCCTAGGCAGGATATCCTGGTGTTTACTTCTCGATCATTGAGCTTGTGGGCTATATGGATGGCCTGTTGAATTGTCGTGGGGTTGGAAAACGTCACTCCTTCTCGGATCTCTGAAGCTAGACCAACGATATACATTTCAATCCTCTCATGAGCATGTTCCACCAATTTCGGGCATAGAGTGGCTAGTTTATTAGAACGTGTAGTGTATGCTTCTATCTCGGAGCCATCCATTTACAGTCTCCAAAATTCCCCCTCTAGTTTATGGATCTCTTCTTGATGATAATATTCCTCCTTAATCGCATTCTCGTATTCATCCCATGATATGGCACTTGCATCCACAAGTCCCAACATTTGTACCTTTGAAATCCACCATATGAAACGGTTTGGATAAATATGAATTGTTGTAATTTTTGGTTGGTTCAGCTTTATGTAATGAGTCAAGCAGTTGGGAGGTTGCATGATGCAACCCTGGCCGAAACGGAATCCAAGGAAAGAAAACGCTCAAACTAATCAGAACGAACAAGTCGCAAGCGCTAAAAGTAGGTCCAAATCAGTTAAGGAATTTAAACAATTACCAAACCGACAAACCAAAAATCGTAGCGCTAGACCTAATCGAATCAGACTAGAATGAAAGGAGAAAACCAAAACAACGCCTAAATCAAACTCCAGATCACCAATAGCAAAGCTCGTTCCACCAATTTCAAACCATCGGAGGATACAATCACTAATGAGGATGGGAAAACCCTAACAAAACCCACCAGTGAGATCACTACCCGATAACCAAAACCGATAAAAAGAGGAATGCTAGAGATGGAGGAGAATCGATGGAGGAGAGAGTGCGATAGAGAAAAAAGACGGACATCAGATCAGAAAACTTGTTGCCGGCAGCGATCGGAATCAATGAATTTCGGTGAAAACCCTAATCGCCAGAGAGCTTCTAGGTAACACAACCTCCCTCTCTACTTTCCGTAGGGAATTCCTACGTGACCTACCACGCATTCAGGCCACACATCATTCCGTACCCGAGATATACTCCTATGGTCGATACCAAATGGCCGTAGCTAATTGCCATTGGTTACCTTCCATACTTGTTACTCTGTCCTTCCTGATGCATGCCTAATGCAACCTATATCCTTACAGGCACAAGTTATCCTGCTGGCATTCTTTAATCCTAATCCTAGTTCCTAACTTCCCAAAGTCCTAGTTTAAGTATAGATATTGCACTTGTATCTAAATCTCTAAATCCAAGGCTCTAATACCAACTTGTGACACCCCTCCCAGACTTGGCACCAGGAGTGGTCACTCATCGGATTTACTCATGAACACAAGGCATAAATAGAGATAACAAAGCATCGAAAACTAAAATATAACTTACTTATTAAGCCAAGTTTAACCTTCAAAGCATATTACAAATGTTATTTATGTATTCTAATAAAACATTCATCAGATCAACACTAACTATGCCAATCTATTGATAGCCAACCTCTGCAATTGTGCCTCATACACTGCTCATGAATGAGCCTTTCCTTTGCTACTTGAAGCGCATGTTTCCCCTGACATGCATACTTTGAAAAGTCAAATTACGCTGGTGAGTTTTAAGTTTTAAAACCATTAACTTTCCCTTAAACCCTGCATTAAAACTCTTGGGGTCCCCTGACCCCTTAGCGAAACATTCATATATAGAGAGAGGATCATTTGAGAACCAATTTGGTTTGAGAACTTTTGATAACCATTCTAAGCCACTAGTTTATATATATGGAAATCCCCCCATGAATTTGAATGCTTCCCCCCTGAAAATTAGTGGCTCATAATGGCATAATGGTTCTTAAAAGTTCTCAAAACCATTTGGTTCTCAAATGATCCTCCCCCCCTATATATATATATATATATATATATATATATATATATATATATATATATATATATATATAGGGTTAGGTTCAAATGAGAACTTTTTGTTT
Organism: Deinandra increscens subsp. villosa; assembly: GCA_039602395.1. NCBI lineage: Eukaryota > Viridiplantae > Streptophyta > Magnoliopsida > Asterales > Asteraceae > Deinandra > Deinandra increscens. The sequence continues at coordinate 32,782,211 of JBCNJP010000012.1, forward strand.
TGAGAACTAACTCTCAACCACAAATTTCAGGAGGGGAACTACAATTCATGGGAGGGGGGATACATGTAAATAAACTTGTGGCTCAAATTAGTTCTTTTTAGTCCTCAAATCAAATTCGTTCTCAAACGATCCACTCCTATATATGGGCCACTAACTTTCAAATGAGAACTTTTTCTTTTGAGAACTTTTTCTTTTGAGAACTTTTGAGAACCAATTTGGGCCACTAACTTTCAAGGGGGAGCATTCAAATTCATGGGGGGTTTTTCCATATATATAAACTAGTGGCTAAGATTAGTTCTTTTTAGTTCTCAAACCCAATTAGTTCTCAAATGATCCTCTCCCTATATATATATATATATATATATATATATATATAGGGTAAGGATCATGTAAAAACCACATCTTTTTGCGAAAACCTAAAAACTAATACTAAAACCTTCATAACTTTTTCATACGATCATATTTTCAAAAAAAAATTTGCACCAAAAACCTTAGAATTATGAGTTCTTTAATTCTGGAAAAAATTAAAAAAAAAACTTTAACGTCTCGTCGTTTTTTTATTAGTGCACATGTGCACTAATAATAAAACTCATATATATAGTATGCGTTAATGTTTTTTTTAGAAAAATCGCATCAAATACGTTATAATTTTGTTAGTTTTTCGTGGTTTTTTATTAGTGCACATGTGCACTAATAAAGAAGCACTTTATACGTGTCGTATACATTAATATTTTAAAAGAGAAATTGCACCATAAATCTGATAGTTGTGTTATATTTAACTCTAAAAATATATTTAACGTTTTAATTTTTTTTTTAATTTTTATGCTACACATGTGCACTATAACTAATAGTTATAGTGCAGATGTAGAATTATCATTAGTTCTATGAATATTTTAGTTTTTTTAAATGTTTTTAACCTAAACAATATGTTTTTGCATGACAATTCTCATTTGTGTAGTACTAATGAAAATGGTGCACATGTGCACTAATAATACACATGTGCACTAATTTTTTTTTTCGAAATATCAATTTCTTTTCCAGAATAAAAGACAATAGAATTTAAAGATTTTTGGTGCAAGTTTCATAGAAAAATATTAACGTATATAAAAGTTATGAAGGTTTTAGTGTTAGTTTTTAGGTTTTCGCAAAAAAAAAGAGTTTTCGCAGATCCTTACTATATATATATATATATATATATATATATATATATATAGGGGGAGGATCATTTGAGAACCAAATGGTTTTGAGAACTTTTAAGAACCATTATGAGCCACAAGTTATATAAAGGGAAATCCCCCCCCCCCCATGAATTTGAATGCACCCCCTTTGAAAATTAGTGGCTCAGAATGGTTCTCAAAAGTTCTCATTTGAACCTAACCATATATATATATATACTAGTCTTCGATACCCGTGCATCGCACGGCTGGGGTTTAATAAAATTGTTGAATAAATAGAATATTATAATAACAATCATAAATCCATTGCATTATAATTATGGAATATGTTTGAAAAATTACAACACTTAGTTTCACCCAAGCTTCATCCTGATCATGGATAGATCACCCATGGGAAATACATATTTGTATACGACATTTAGAGTCTCGTTTGTAATTCTACATCTTCATCTAAAATGAGAACTTTCAGGCCAAACCTACTCTTCACTCTTGATAAGGCAATATATAACTGTCCATGGCTAAAACATGAATTCTTTAGATACAAACCAACATTTGATAGTGACTGTCCTTTTAATTGTCATTTAAGAAAAAATAAAACTAAATATAACATGAAACTAAATTGAAAACAAAAACTAAAATGAATAATACATAAAAAAAAGAAATAAATATTAAATAAGAAAAAAGTTACAAATTTGAAAAAAAAATACTTAAAAAAATGTTTAAGATGATCTCAGTGTGAATTTTTTTTGCCCTTAATTGGTGATAATTGAGGCATTGCGGTGACTCAGGGGAGGGCTGTGGTGATGCCACCTCGCCTGAAAATCTTTTCGTTTATTAGAATATATATATATATAGGGAGAGGATCATCTGAGAACCAATTGGGTTTGAGAACTAAAAAGAACTATTCTCAGCCACTAGTTTATATATATGGAAAACCCCCCCATGAATTATAGTGGTCCCCACCTGAAATTAGTGGTTGAGATTTAGTTCTCAAAAGTTCTAAAAATAAAAAGTTCTCATTTGAACCTAACCCTATATATATATATATATATATATATATATATATATATATATATATATATAGGGAGAGGATCATTTGAGAACCAATTTGTTTTGAGAACTAAAAAGAACTAATTTGAGCCACAAGTTTATTTACATGTATCCCCCCTCCCATGAATTGTAGTGGTCTCCCCTGAAATGTGTGGTTGAGATTTAGTTCTCAAAAGTTCTCAAAACAAAAAGTATTCATTTGAACCTAACCCTATATATATATATATATATACACACTAGTTTTTGATACCCGTGCCATGCACGGGCGGATTTTTAAAAAGAGAATAATCATAAATCAAATAGGTCTTGAAATAAATAAACAAACAAAAAACTAAATGCAAAGTTTTTGGTATTATGCTATGTTAACGATAGATTTTTTTTTGGTACTGATCCACTGCTAACTATATCTATAACCTATTCCTTTTTTGACCTATTTCATTATCCATGAACAATTCCTCTGCAAAATGATTTTAAATTCTGAACAGAGGTCTATGCATTATGCATTGATGTATTTAAGTATTTAAAGAGTGTGAATACATACATGAAACCAGCCTACTGTAACATTTTGACAGCATATGGAACATAAAGTTAGGAGGACTTTGAACCCATTTTAGAGAGCATATACGACATAAATTCTGGCGAATAAACCTTTGGTGCATATTATAGATTAGCCTTTGGTGCATATTATAGATATGCTACAAAGGATTTAAAAACACACATTTACAATTTAGAAACATATCCATGAGGAGACAAAAATTGCAAGTGATGGATAGCATCAGTGAAAATTTCCACATTTCGACTATTTCGATGCACATTCTATATCTCAATTTCATATATATATATATATATATATATATATATATATATAATCACTTTAACACTCAAATTAACAATTTGAAAAATGTTAAAACTCATTTATGTTCATCATAAAATCATCACTTAAACTTGAACTCATATGCGATCAAATGGAATGAGCATATAAAATCGACCGACCTGCAAAATGGAAGCAAAAGTGCAGCGTCTGAATCAATTTGAATTTCCAGATTAAGAATCTGATGTGAGTCTTGTTTTTTCCTTGATCTGAAATAAGATAGGCTTCTAACTTCATTGACCCAAAAAACCACATGAGATAATACTATATACTTCCCAAAAAAGGTATTAAATAAATTGAATAAGGTAAACACATAACTGATGTATATTTGTTTTAGTCCACTATAAAGAAATAAATAAAATAAACATACTAAATGAATAAAATAGGTGGAAAGTGAATAAAGAAGCATTTATGTACCTTAACTCTGCATATGAAAAAAACCCACCATATGGGTGAAAATAACGTGTTATGATAATTAGAAAGTTTGCACCTTTTCGCAACTTCTAAGAGCTCTATCAGCTTTGCAATAACTGCAACTATCTGCCTCATTTGATGCCATTAAACTAAAAATTCAAATAACCTCACTTTTCAAATATATTATTTATTATATAATATATGTCTTCCACAGCAAAATAAATGACCAGAGTTTGTTAGATTCAAATGCAATTTTCCTTTCATGGACAATCTAAATTTTATTAATAAATTTTAGGAATAATAATGCTCACACGAAGTATGAATTGTTATTCTTTTTATGATTAATCAAATCTTACATGAACATTCCTATTCCTAAAAGATTAATATAGTAAAAAAAAATTACTTCAACATAAAGGGGAAATCCTAAAATAAAACAATGTGAAACTCATTAAATCAATTAGATAAATCGAAATAGCAAACATAAATGCAACAATTTCATTAAAATGTAGAACGTATATCATGATGCAAAGGAAGCAAACCAATATTTAGAACATCACATGCTGAGTTAACTCAAAATCCCACCACTTATTCCATGGAAGCAAAGCAATGACATCTTGACTCTATGTCAAAATTCAAACAATACATGATCAAAGTCAAAAGCTAAAAAAGATTAGTCCTATATTAAGATTTACATATTTACCTCTTCATCTTCATGTCCAAATTCACCAACCTATAGTTTTCCTCGTGAGTCCCTCAAGCAACCAGCCGAATAACCCGAATGTGACACCCGAGAATTTCAAGGTTAACTTCCGTTAGACAAATCCGTTAGTTACGTTATAAGTATTGACTTAGGTAACTAATGCATAACTAGGCCGAATACGTCCACGACCTTTGGTTGATCACCGAACCCGTCCATATGTGTTATGTGTTCATCATTGATTGTCTTTATGTGCAATGTAATTCAAATACATGACTTATTATTGTGGATAGCATGATAAATTGTAAATACTTGATTATGTGAAAATTACCTAAATTTGGTAATCAGCGAAACTACCGAGCGAAATTACAGATTCGCCCGGTAGCAGGCTAGACTGATCAGTGTGTCCAAGATTAGAGCCAGTTTCGCCAGTCAGCGAAACTGCCAGCGAAACTAGCCCTGATATAAATAAACTTAATAAACCCTAGTAGCCTCATTTTGCTCAAACCACACACCAACACACACACACCCTTTTCTCCTGGAGATCCTGGCCAGCCGAGATTCACACCAAGTTGTCGAGATCTCAGCCTCAAACCATCACCTACCAAGCTAGGAGATCGAACCGTCTTCATTAAGAAATCAATCCAAGGATAATTAAGCAAGTCTAGCCGAGCAACCAAAGGTGAGTGTCACTAACCCGCAAGATACGATCCCGTTAGGGACGGAAAGAACAACTTGGAAATAATGCTGACAAAACTTACGAGTGCCGAGCACCGGACAAACACAAATTGACTGATTCTCACCAAGTGTTTATGGGAACACTTGGGGGAGGAATCAAGTCGTCGTTACGAAAAATAAAAACTGATAAATGATTTTTGGTTTCGAAAGAAACCCTAATTGAAATGTTTTAATATGGCTAGCATAGGTTAAAGGCTTTAAACCAAATGATATCACATGATTTCTAAGGAATGTTTTCGATTAAATAAAAAGTCCTCACAATTAATTGTGCCATTAATTCGTGGAAGCGAGGGGATGTTGGGTAGATCTACTGGAGTTTGACAAACTCCGCTCCGGGGCACTGGAGGTGCACGGGGAACAATATCAGCCTATTTGACACCGTGATCCCAGGAGGAGGACACGGGGGAGGCAAAAAGAGCAGTGACGAAAGTCCGCAAATAAAAATAAATGACGGTGGAATACCGCAGAATAATTAGTCAGCTTGGTACAATCTTCCTTAGTGCATGAAATGACGGATTAGCTACCCGCGATATCGGTTGAGTTCTTTAATTCTTACAAGACTAAGCGCATATTAAATAATCGGTAATTGACGTTTTAAAAGCATCGTTTTCCTAAACAAATATTACGTATGTATATGTTGACAAAAGAAATGATTATGAGACCGGGCCAATGCATGACAAGCCCACCGTGAACTCACCAGCCTTTTGGTTGACACTTGTGTGGTTTTAACTTTTGCAGATCGCTGAGGAGTATCCGGAGCAGGTTGACAGGGCACAAGAAAATGTTTACTTTTACTTGAACTAATTTGGGAATTTATATAACGATTTATGTTTTGTAATTAAAGCACGCGGTTAGTGCTAAGATATTTATGTTTACATTCCGCTGCGTAACCTTTGAAACTATTTTAATTATGAACATTTGGACTTTACTCTGATTCGTTTAGTATTTGTAACTAATGGTTGTGGTCCTGGTCTAGTCGTGCCCCTTAACGGTATAAACTCCGTTAGTGGTTAATTGGGGGTGTGACACCGAATATGCCTCGGATACTCGTTTTTCAAGGGTCTCAAACCCGCCCCATCTGCCACTTATTTTTTATATTTTCTGGAAGTCCCTGAAATGAATATGATCTTGGGTTATGTTTGTAACTTATAGTCTTACTATTGAACTTGAGCATCAAAACTTCTTTTGCTATTTGGTGCAACTGAGATAATTTAAATATGAGGCTCTTTCTTTATTGTTTATATAACTTGTAGTGTACATCTGTTTTTTTTTCTATATGATTTACAAATAACTCACACCCTTAATATTAAATTTAGTTTTGACAGGTCTTCAAATATAAAAACTAAAATGATTTATTATCGGTAAAGAAAACTGTTATATCACTTTATGCATACTATTGATGATATATTTATATGATTAACAGATTAGTAATAGGCTTAGTATTGAGTTTTTTTACATACCTTAAAACATCAAAACATAAGTGACTTATTGGTGCCAAATTGCAACAGTTATGCATTTACTTTTACCTCCCATAGTGGAGAAAACGTTTAATTTGTCTCATCAAAACAGTTATGTATATCTGGTTCAATCTGACTGTTAATTTGAACATGAAATTCATTTACTCAAGTTCGTACCTAAGAGCCTATGACATGAATTGAAACAACCTAAATAAAAGATTAGTGGGGCTAACAAACTAACCTTATCACTGATTATACCTTTGTGGAATGCACAACTTCAACTATACTCCAAATCTGTAGTAGACAGAAAACAGTCAGATTTAGCTCCAAAGATGAACAATTTATAGCAGCGATTAAAACATGAAAAATAACAATAAGGTTAAGGAATTAGAAACCTAGATCTGGTTAATTGATGATCTTGTTTCCGATTTCAGAAGTTGAAGGCGGGTGCGAGATCACTGATGATGGCTAATCGCCTTGTAGAGTGGAGAAAGAAGATGAACATCGCGAATGAGGTTAATCATCGAAATTGTTATTCAATTGATAGACTCTTGAAGTAATTGCTTACATAATGCTGAGATAGGGATGGAGAAGTCGATACCTTGAATCGAATTGCCCTAAGTCACCCTCGATGATAAGTTGCTGCCGAGATAGGGATGAAGATGAATCGCCAGTTTAAGAAGGGTTCTTGAAATCGATGAAAGAATGAAGACAATAACAGAATCGATTAGGATATGAGATCTTAAAGCACTGATAGTTACCTGCAATCGATCTTGGCGTGATTGTTCTTCGATGATTGAGATGACGGAGAAAACGAATTGTCGATGATTGTTCGTGAATGAGGGAGTGAGCGCAGAATTAGGGTTTTTTGTTTATACGCATTTGATATTGTTTGATATTTTGGGTCGGGTCTAAAAAAATATCCGCGCGTGGCTTTGAGATGGGATCCGCGAATTATTAAGGTGGGGTCATTTAGGCGGGAAAATGATGCTGGGGAGGGATGTGGTGATGCCACCTCAGCATCAATCTTTTCTTTTATATAGTATATATATATATATATATATATATATATATATATATAACACGGCTTTATACATAATAAGCATTCAAATGTTCAATTTATAAACACATTTACAACTTTCAATACAAAACCTTATCCTAGGTGTAATCTCCCATCACACCCCGTGTCCCTATAACCTTAACCCCAGGCACAATACCCCTTAGTCCTTGCAAGTTATTGCTAAAGCATAATCCTACTCTGGCTTGCGTACCGCTTTAGGCAATCATCATCGCCTATGAACAGAGTCAGTCGTCACCAACTCCGGGTGCTCGTAACAACATCTAGTCCTAAATGTGCAGTCTGACTGTTCCACTTTACCCCTAGTAAAGTGTCCCTACTCGCTCCCCTTGAGAGGCCCCACCCCCTAGTGAGGTTTTCTGCCTCGTTCCAAGAACAAGGTAGTAGATTAGCTTAGACTTGCTCTTGGACCATTATCCCATTTCCATCACGCCTCCCTAGGCTTAGATGGCTCCAGTCAAGATATTTCCCCCTTTTAACCCTGCCTGGCACATTGAACCTCCCCCCCCCCCCTTTTTAGTTCAACGTCCATGAGTTTAGACCGTATTTAAAACTTTTCTCGTTCCCCAAGCCCCTCACCAGTTTTTACCAAATAGATGGTCCCTGCATATAAACACTATTGGGGGTCCGTCCCACTGTGGCCCGTGATTTCTACCTACACTGGATAAATTTCAACGTCGTCTCCTATTGTACCTCAGAGGTTTATATATAGGATGTACCAGTTGTGTATCCACCACCCCTTGATACAACTAAAGATGGGTTGTCCTCAATCTGGTGCAGGACGACTCCACTGTTTTTACCATGACATGAACCAACGTAATTTACATATAACCACCAACTATTACATAAACCCGCTTAGACTTCCTTACCCTGACCCTACACCATAGTGTTAACCCAAACCGTTATTTTAGAATTTCCCTCCTGCAATACCCGTTATCATTATCCTCCCATAACAATTTCAAAACAAGTATTCACAATTCTATAAACAGTTTGGGTAATTAAAACTAACACATATGCATATCAGCCCAAAATATTTAAAAAGTGGGCTTTTAAAACTCACCTTAGCTAGCTGAGCAACTGCCCGGTTAATCACTTGCTAATCAACTATGCACCCAGATATTCCAATGTCTTTGGTAAGACTCCTTGAAGAGGTACCACATTGATTACAGATTAACCCCTTAACTCGAATCCGACCCTACGAGCTCAATTTCCCAAACTAAAGCAACTTTCACATTCTGGTCACCCTGGATACGGGCGTATCACATTTACCCAATACGGCCGTATCACGGGTCGATTGAAAATCTCAACTGCATGTTTCTCCTACATGCAATACGGCCCCCAATACACCATCTGATACGGCTACCCCTATGAATATGGACGTATTAACATAACACAATACGGAAATATTTATCTTTTTACATGAATACAGTCGTATCACCCAAGTCACATACGAGCGTATTCATCCCACCAGAACTCAAATCTGCTAATTTTGGCCATTTCCAGTGGTTGTTTATCTAATTATTGTTACCAGAACCATTCCCAAATCAAACAAGCATAAACCCCTTTTAACAAACCACTGGAAACAACTAAAATCACCCTTGATCATTGCATGCAAGCCCTAACTTTGCAATTGTTAGAAATCATGCATGCATGTACAATCTAACCTTGAATCAGGTCTCCTTTGATGATCAGAAGCACCCTAGCATACACTGATCATACACCACAATCCTCAAACTAAACAAAGATCACAAATTTCTTTATTAAACCTCTAAACTTTCAAAAAGTATGAAATTAAACATGAGTTCACTTACCTCTTCGATTCTGGTTATAATCTGGCTTCCCAAATTAGTCAATGAACCTCTCAAGACCCAATACCAGCTCTCATTAGCTTTACCGGGATGATAATGGACTTCACAATCATAATAATTGAGCAATTCTATCCAACGTCGTTGTAGCATGTTAAGCTCTTTTTTATTGAATATGTGCTGAAGACGTTTGTATACGTATAATCCCGTAACCACGCAACCTGCAAACTTGCGATCCCATCAATGAGAATTTACCCAACGTACACATAACGATAATCATCAGATAAGGGATAAACGATTCAGAAATCCAAACGAGACAACACATATCCGAGTACATAAGTGCATAAAAGAAAGGGGACAATAAGGGTTCAAATTACATCAATATAAAAGAAATCGCTACATAGAAAGTCAATGATTACAACAATTACAAAGAATCAATCATAGGACTCATCAAACAACATCCGAGTGGGAAGATCCAGCATGGGGTCCACAGATAGCATTGCCGTGGACAACAACATTAACGGTAGTTAATAATGGATTCGCCAAAGGGGTGCGATCAGGGGCACCATAGTAATAGCAATCATAGGTGGAGACAAGGGTAGTCTGGCACCTAACAAAGGCTTGAGCAGGCATGGGCACCACAGGTTGAAACATTTGAGGCTGAGCTCAAGTTGACTGATGACTGGTGCTCCCGAGATGGCTGGGTCGGCGACAGATACCCACATGATGGCCAAGAAGGCCACAATTTGTGCACTGCTAACATGGAAGGTGGGTGGGGTGATGACGTTTGCCCCGACTGCAGGAACGGTGATGCTGAGCACAGGGTTTCTTAGCTTTCGGCACAACGGAAACACCTTGAGTGATAGGAGGTGCGTGAACACCAGCATCAATTGGAGTCTTTCTCTTCTTCTTGTTGGCTCTAGTAGAGGAGGACTCAACACCCGAGTTCCCTGGTGGTAGATCGGTAGGGTTTCCAGACTCTTTGCACATAGAAGAAATGCACGCCTTATGGCGCTTGGAAAGACAGGCGGGTTCCATAGCGGTAGCATTGGCATTGAGAGCTTGCTCGATGAAATCAGGGAGGATAGCCGTCACTTGACGTACAACCTCTCGATCCACTAGACGGTTGCGGCGACGAATAAGACGATCCATTCTGAGAAAAGAGAGGAACAATCATGAGACAATGGGTACATCAGGGTGAGTGGCCGGTTTAAAATCATGAGACAACTGATTTTGATAAATCGTAGAATACTAAGAATCATAAGAGAAATTCATAAAATCACCAACATAATAAACAGAAAATTAGATTGAAATCCATTTAGGAAGTAAAAGGTTAAGTGTGTGATTGTGAGATGGTGTAACTCTGATTATCATAGGTTATAGAAAAAAAATTCATACAACGCGTAAAACACGAAATCGTATGATTTTTTGAAAAACATATGGCATGGCCCTCATTTCCCGAGTGTGAAACTACAACCGTGACTAATCAGAGTAAGATCCTAGTGTTTGACATGCTTTGGCCTAGATGTTTCAGCACTCTCATCGGGGTGTCCCAGGTAAGTGTCCGGATCCGTCAATTCAAATTTATACGCAAGGCTTTTCCAGTTAGAGACCCGAACTACCGGTGCTTCCACCCTTACAGTTATTACATGTCAATCACTAAGGCCCCGTGTCTGACGAGATCATAAAATCGAAAATCAACATCCTAAATGGTACGTAAGGCACCATTTCTAAGAAAAGAGGCTAGGAAGCCTCAAGTGATTTGTGTATAAGTGTGTGCTAAGCGATAAGGGTAACAATTAAACATGCATGATTAAGAAGCAAATATAGGACATATAAATCATATAGGCATGCTATGCATGAGGCACTCATGCAGGACACCTAAGGCTTAAGTCTAGGTCAAGTCGGTTCTAATAACCTAGATCCCTATAGCCATGGCTCTAATACCACTCTGTCACACCCTGACCAATGGCGGAATACGTCAGGGCATGATGATTGTCCAGATGCACACAAGACTAATTAATTTTGCGATATTCTTAATCAACCCATTTCAAAGATAATTCGAGATTTGTTACAATACATGACATAAATACAACAATAATGAACAATTAGACTTAATTAATTTGGTCACAATAAGTTCGCATGCGATCCTATGGTGTCATAAGCAAGAAGTCATCAACTAAAAACAATCTGCAATGTGTATAAAGTAAAGGTTAACTACGAATAGTTGGTGAGTAAACATAGGTTTAGTATACTACATAGATTAAAAACATGCGAGTCAATGAGTTAAGAGCAATTGAGTAAGGCAAATCAGTGAATGAGATAAACAGTATGAACCAACCCTGACCTCAAGGTTTCCAATCACAAGGCGCCCAAGCCAAGGCAGGCCAAGTGGGCTTGTCAAGCCAATAGATCTATTACCGTAACCCCGGCTTTTTACAGTTAGTGTCACACGAGGTCGTTCTAGAGGTTGTTCGCAATCATAACAGATAGAGCACATAAGTTCACATACCAAATCATAATTAATAACATAGAGTTCGCATGTAGTTTTCGAGTAAAGAATATCGAGTAAGGGTTTTGAATACGATACATGTTGCAACCCAAAACATTGAAATGAAAGAGGTGCTATGAATACTCACCTATCATTGGAGAGAAATGGGGCAAAAACTTCCAAACCTCATCCGCCTGCATAACTTGAGCAGAATATTTCACAATAGTACTTTTCAGCTTGAGTCTAACTGAATCAACGATCAAATGCTCAATAGCCTCCAAATTCCTTCTTTTTCCTTGAAATAGCCTCAAGTTCCTTTCTTGCCAAATAAAGTAAACAGTGGCAGCAACGGTTAGCTTCCTAATCACATTCCATATAGATTTTTTTAAAGGCAGATTACCATGGTAAGCCTTAACATCATTCCAGTTGTCTGGGGCATCCATAATTCCCCTGGAAAGCTATATGTGAAAAATAAATGTTTATGGCTATCAGGCTGAGAATTACAGAAAGCACATTTCCTCTCCCCACTCCCACTCCACTTATCCAGCCTATCCTATGTCAATAACTTATATTGAGCAGCCAATCACAAAACAAAAGCATGCCTTGGAATTCTTTGAGCAAACCAAACATTAGCAGGCCAATAAACTTCGGGTTTATGGCTTAACAAATCATCATAACACACAGAAGTACTGAAGTTCACCAGATCACCATCCTTATTTATCCACCAAAGCTTATCCTCCATCTCATTCCTAATTTCAGGACATTGGATAGAATTTAACAGAGGATATTTGCTATATCATTCCATAGGCCATTTCCACCCATTACCATTCACAATATCAGAAACACTGGAGTCATCTCTAAACCCAGCCCTTATAATGTCTCTATTTGAAATATACAAATCTAATGGCCCCATTTCATGCCATCTGTCATGCCAAGCATTAACCTTAGTCTCATTCCCAATCTCAAACAACATATGTATTCTTATCAGCTTTCTATAGTCAAGAATTTTCCTCCAGGCCCAACTGCAACCATTTTTTGGCTTTAATGTCCAAAAGTTCCTATCATCCATATATA
>JBCNJP010000012.1:32795560-32838892 GCA_039602395.1 Deinandra increscens subsp. villosa
TTGTTATGACTCCTTGCAGGAACCTTGACGAAGTTCGAAGCAGAACCTTGAGGTTCATCCGTTTGGAAGACGACAAGAAGATCCATCATAGACTAGACATTCCCAAGTACGATTCTAAGAGTAAAAAGTCAGAATCCCCCGGGAAGCAATACAGATCCCGACCATATTCCAAATCAGAGAATCCAAAGATCAACTTTGTAGACCAAGATGACGATGATGAGGAGTATCCCAAGGTATCTGAATACTATTTTTCAGTTGACATTGGTGGTTTGATGTGTGCTATGCAGGACCTAGGTGAAAAGGCAAGGTGGCCCAGGAAGGACACCAAGCAGGCATCCTGGAAGTTGAAAAGAATCTAGTTAAGCTTCTCAAAGCAAGAGCCTCAACTTTGTTTAGATCCTTCTTTCAGGCCAATACAGCAAAAAAGAAGGAAGTTCGCTCCAGAAAAGAATGCAATCATCCAAGAAGAAGTTGACAAGCTTCTCAAGACAAAAATGATCAGGGAAGTCAAATATCCCAGGTGGCTAGCGAACGTAGTGGTGGTCCAGAAGAAGAACGGGAAGTGGAGAGTCTGTGTGGATTACACGGACTTAAACAAGGCCTTTCCTAAGGATCCTTTCCCACTTCCCCACATTGATGCAATGGTGGATGCCACAGCAGGTCATGGGATGCTCACTTTCATGGACGCCTCTTCGGAGATTCCAACAAATCCAGATGGAACCCTGTGATCAGGAGCATACAACCTTTATAACTTTAATAGGTATATATTGCTATACTGCTATGCCTTTTGGTTTACGAAATGCAGGTGCCACCTATCAGAGACTTGTCAACATGATGTTCAAAGAGCAACTAGGGAACACAATGGAAGTCTACATTGATGATTGGTGGTGAAGTCCAAGAGATTTCAAGACCATGTCAGGGATCTCCAAACTGCCTTTGACATCCTCGACCATTACAACATGAAGCTCAACCCCTCCAAGTGCCACTTTGGGGTTCGAGCTGGAAAGTTCTTAGGTTACATGGAAACCGAGAGAGGGATTGAAGCAAGCCCTGAGCAGATTAAAGCAATTCTCAACCTCAAGTCTCCTTCGAATATAAAAGAAGTTCAAAGACTCACAGGAAGGATTGTAGCGCTTAACAGATTTATTTCAAGATTTCTATGAAATTCTAAGGAAGAATGAGAATTTTGAATGGGCTGAAAGACATGAAGAAGCCCTGAAGAGCCTGAAAGAATACATGTCAGAAGCTCCACTTCTGATGAAACCTAAGGATGGGGAGCCGCTATATTTATATCTTGCTGTATCCGGAAGCTCAGTAAGTGCTCTCTTAGTCAAAGATCACCAAGGACAGCAGCATCCAGTCTATTATGTAAGTAAAACTCTGCTAGACGCAGAATCCAGGTATTCCTATCTCGAGAAGTTAATTTTATCTCTTATAATGGCTTCCACTAAACTCAGACACTATTTTGAAACCCATACTATAATTGTGATGTCTAACTATCCTATCAAGGCAATTCTCAGGAAGCCGGAAATGTCAGGAAGGATGGCTAAGTGGGCGGTCAAGCTGAGTGCCTATGACATCAGATATGAACCAAGAACAGCAATCAAATCCCAAGCGTTAGCTGACTTTGTGGCGGATTTCAGCAGTGACATTGAACCAGAAGTTGAAAAGGAAGTCCAACAGCTTGAGAAGCTCAAGGAAGACTGGATCCTCTATACTGACGGCTCCTCGAATATCAGAGGAACAGGGCTGGGAATCCTGCTAAAATTGCCACAGGGGGACATAATACCTCTATCCATATCCTGTGAATTCCAGGCTACCAACAATGTAGCTAAATATGAAGCTTTAACTGCTGGATTGCAGCTAGCCAGGGATATGGGAATCCTATCCATACAAGTATTTGTCGATTCTCTCTCATTGACTAACCAATTCAATGGCTCTTATGCAGTGAGAGGGGAGAATCTGATCAAGTATCTTGAAATTGTTAAAAAAAATTGTCTCTATTTTTCGAAAATTTTAACATCTCTTTTTTTGGGTAAAGGGTTACCCCCGGTGATACTATATATATACCCAACAGAAAAAAACAAGTAGCTAGGTGGATCCTAGCTAGTTCAAGTCTTTGGACATGCCCAAAGACAGGAAAACCAAAAAAACACTACACCCACAATCAAGCCAAAACGGCAACAACAAAAAGAACAACCAACAACCTATCTAAATAACAAATAGGAAGTGAAGGCCCCCTAAGTTCCGCATGTCTACGTTGCTACAAACTGACCATCTCGTTGCAGCCACACGTCCAGAACCTCTCTCACACGGTGAGAGTCACGAAACTTTGACCCATGAATCTTCAAACGCACATCTTCTAGGATCACCTCAGCTACCTTATCCGGAGGACGGGCATTATTTTGAAAAATTCGCTCATTCCTCTCCCTCCAAATATGGTAAGCAGCTGCATGAAGAACAAGTTTAGCAACTATAATATCAATCCTCTTTTGTGGCTTGACACGGATATACGCAACCAAATCAGTCCAACACGGGGACTCATTAACCAGGCAAGACTTCAAACAAACCTTCTTCCAAACCTTTAAGGAATAGATACATTCAAAGAATAGGTGTTTATGTGAATCCACCCCTCTTTGACACAACATACAACACATCATGTTCATGTTTTTCCTCCTTTCAAAACCCCACTCAAGAATTTTATCTTGAGTAAGTAATTTCTCTCTACAAATCAACCAGACAAGGAACGCGTGGCGGGGAACGCAGCAAGCAAACCATACCAAATTAGCCCAATCAACTTTATCACAACGAGACCGAATGGAACTCCACACAATAGACGATGAATAATCATGTAAAGTATCCTCAACTCTCCATTTAAGCGTATCATCTCGACCCGTAACCAACATCAGATTCATCGACTGCGTAATGATAGGATATAAGTGCA
Source organism: Deinandra increscens subsp. villosa (assembly GCA_039602395.1). Lineage (NCBI taxonomy): Eukaryota > Viridiplantae > Streptophyta > Magnoliopsida > Asterales > Asteraceae > Deinandra > Deinandra increscens. Next base: position 32,798,505 of record JBCNJP010000012.1, read on the forward strand.
ACCAATCAATCGGCCAGACCCACCGCCCATTATAAACAATATCACTCACCTTAGCATTTAGAGTAAAACCTGAATTGTATATGTTTCTAGGAGTAATAAACTCACACAGCGGCCCACTATCTAACCATTTGTCGAACCAAGCATAAGTGGATTCTCCATCACCAATAGTGGACCAAACAAATCTACGAATCATAGGCCGAATGGACATGATCTTTCTCCAGCTCCAGGAGCACACCGACGGACATCGACAATCCCAAAAACACCTATTCTTAAGCCTATAAGAATAAACCCACTCAACCCAAAGAGACTCGCGCTTAGTAAGAATACTCCAAATATGGTTAGTCATCAAGGCATTATTAACGTCCCTTAGTCTTCGAATGCCCAACCCACCTTCAATTTTTGGAACACAAACATCCCTCCACGCAACTTTAGCTTTGCCTTTCTGAAACGTCCCTTGATTCCAAAGAAAATTCCTAATTTTACCCTCCAAAGCATTCAATATACTAGTAGGCAAAATAAAAACCGAGGACCAGTAGACATGAAGGGAGGACAAAACCGATTTAATTAACTGAACCCTACCAGCAAAAGATAAAAACCTGTTCTTCCAGCTAGCAATACGATCCTCCATACGTTCTACAAGAACAGTACAATCAGCTTTAAGCAACCTCGTGGATATCAATGGAACCCCAAGATAGCGGACAGGAAGCGACCCTTGAGCCATTCCCATCGCCTCCAAAATCTCACCTTTCACCTGATCAGACACATTACAGAAGAACCCCGTGCTCTTCTGAGGGCTAGGAACTAAGCCAGATATATTAGAAAACTTACACAAGGATCTGAAGATACACAAAGCAGAGTGGAGATTTCCTCTAGCAAAGATAAAAAGATCATCAGCAAAACAGACATTTATAATTTTTTGTTTTTCACATCTACTATGATACTTAAAGCCCTGATCCATCTCCACCTCATGACGAAGCATACGAGTCAAAATCTCCATAACTAGCGTAAACAAATAAGGGGACAAAGGATCTCCCTGTCTAAGACCTCTTTTCCCCTTAAAGTAACCATTAATACCCCCATTAACACTAATGGAGTACGTCGGAGTAGAAACACAGGTCATAATCCAATTGATCATCTTACTATCAAACCCAAACCCATGCAAAATATCTTCAAGAAAAACCCAATCCACCGTATCATAAGCCTTCTGGATATCAATTTTGAAAGCACACCTTGGCACTCCAACATTACGATGATAATTATGCATTAGCTCTTGCGTAATCAAGATATTATCCGAGATTTTTCTTCCCGGAATAAACGCAGACTGATTAATACCAACAATATCTCCCAGAACCACCTTAATCCTATCAGCAACAATCTTACTAATGCATTTATAGATCACATTGCAACAAGAAATAGGTCTATAATCAGTCACTTTATCAGGAGTTGAAACTTTAGGAATTAGAGCAATAATCGTGTGGTTCAATTCCTTAAGCAATCTACCCGTACAAAAGAAATCCTTCACAGCCCTACAAACATCCTGCCCGATAATAGGCCAGGCCTTCTTAAAAAACGCAGCTGTGAATCCGTCAGGCCCTGGAGCTCTGTCATCACCCATACTGAACATTGTGTCTTTTATTTCCTGATCCGAGACATCCTTAACCATAGCACCGGCCGAACCAGTATCCAAACGATTCAAGAATAGGTCTTGATTGACCTTATCACCGAGAGCACCTCTGCTGCCCAAAAAACCTTCGTAGTGTTTTACAAACACATCAGGGACTTCATTCAGACCCACACGAATACCATCGGTACCAACAATAGAATTAATACGGCTCCTATGATTTTTACCTTTTAACGAAGCATGAAAAAACGCCGTATTAGCATCCCCCGCAGCTAACCATTGAACCTTGGATTTCTGCTTAATGAACAGTTCCTCATCTAGGGAAGCTTCCTTAAAATCCCGAAGACATATAATTTCCTGCTCACGCAAATTAGGATCAAAAGGGTCATTATCTATATCTCTTTGAATCACATCAAGTCTCTCACGAAGGCTTTTAACTTTATCGTGCAGATTTCCTTGCTTGTAAAGAAGAGAACGAAGCAAAGGCTTAAGGTTTTTTAGTCTCTTCGCAACGATAAACTGGGCTACCCCCCTCACCTCGTAATTCCAACCATCCTTCACAATGTTTAGAAAATCCGGTTTTAACGTCAAAAAATTAGCGAACTTAAACGGTTGTTTCTTTGAAACCTGACCTTCCCCCAACCTGACCACACAAGGGCTGTGGTCAGAAACACGATATGGAAGAAAAAGAGCATTCGAAGCAGTAAACATATCAGTGAATGCAAGGTTAACAAGCACTCTATCAATCTTTTTCAGCACTCCAGTACCCGTTTTAGGCTTTTGATTCCAGGTATAATTCATGCCACTGCCATTCAAATCAAATGCCTCAATATGTTCAACACACTCCTTGAAGTCAATCATACCTGCATCATAACCCGACGAACCAGCAACCTTGTCTTCAATTTTCAACGCCGAGTTAAAATCTCCCAGAATGACCCAACCAGCTTTATCCACAAATCTTTTATGTTTGCACAAGTCAGCCCACAACTTCCTTCTTTTAACATGGTCATTATCCGCATAAATTAAAGAACAAAAGAACCTTTTACCATTATACTTGCACACCACTAAAGCATGCATCACTTGATCAGTTTGAGCAACAATCATAACATCGAATATATTAGAATCCCAGCCCAAAATAATACGAGTACCCTTAGCACACACACCTCCATTCGATGTCCAATCCCAATTACGAAACACATTTTTACAAACATTAAACAGCTTGCTAATCTTAACGTGAGATTCAAGGATAGCAAACATGCTTAACTTAAATTCTTTCACCACCTGACGAACCTCTTTTTGTTTTAGGGTAAGATTCAAACCCCTTATATTCCAAGAAGCGAAACTATACATTGAGAACATCCTCATTAGGAGTGCTTGCTCCTTTTGGATCATCCTCAACACCCGAACCCATAAATTCAGCAGTTTCATCATACACCGTAACAGTGTCATCCTCATCATCCTCTGGTGGAACATAGTAAGAGCTATTCTTATAGGAGCTAGGACCGGTATCCGACTCATTTTCTACATTCAAATCCCCGTGCTCACCTCCCAATAAAGCATACCTATTAGAAGTAGTCATTGCATCTTGCATTAGTTTCTTATTCTTTCCATTATCACCAGCCTGATTCACCTCACTAATGTTCTCCGTAACAGCCAATTTATCCACACGAGTATTTCTAGTGCTTCCCTCAGCAGTTCCATCCTCATGCTTTTTACCATTATCAACTTTCTTACCCGTAGCCTTTCCTTTATCCACCGGTCTATATTCGAACCTATGTCCAACTTTGGTAGGGGGAATAACTTGCTTCTTAGCCTTTTTCCTATTTTTTGGCTCTACAAAACCATCGTTATCAGCAGCAGCAGCAGGGGTATCCTTGACTTTATTAGGACAGCTAGCATCGTCATGGCCATATACACAGCAAATAGAACATCTTTTAGGTTGCCACTCGTATTCAACTTTAACAGCAATTTTAACCGAATCACCTCCATTCTCGTCCGGAACAGCTACCATAACAGTGTCTTGGAACTCATAATCAGCAGATATTTCCAGCATCGCTCTAGCAAAGCTACTACGACCCCACCCATTAACACACATCGATGCAGTATAAGAATCTAACATCTTAGGAATGCCCACTTTAGACGCAATTATGCTCAAACCCTCATCAGAATAAGCAGCTAACGGGACATTATGAAATTTAACCCACACCGTAACCTTTTTTATGCCATCCTTTTTCAGCAATGTTGTGGGGTTCCAGATATTTAAAATCAGAGGCTGGCCTTTAAGAAGCCATGGGCCACCTTCTAACACACTTAACATTCCCCTTTGATCAACAAACTTAAAGAAGAAAATACCATCAGAATTCATCATGGTTTTCTGCAATCCAAACTTCTTCCAATTCTGTTTTACATAATAATCAACGACCGGGAACGCCATTCTATCACCAATGAAATAACCATACAATGTAAAAGAAAGTTTCCTCTGAACTCTCCTAACAGCTTCCAAAGGAATAGAAACATCAGCACCCTCCTCAACAACCCCAGATTCAAGATATCTAAAATTTACCACTCTAGACGACGAGCCAGCTGATTTATTCTGGACAGCATCAACAAACGATTTGGTACTCACATCAGCAGTTTTAACCGAAGCATTAGACAAGGACGCAATTAAATCAACTCTCCCATCAGGCATCATCACCAACTTACTGGCCAAATTTGTCGTCTTAGTATTTTCCACTTGGACTCCAGGATTACCAACTTTAAGGTTATCAACAATGTACCCCTGCTCATTTACCACACTCTTATTAGGATCATTGTGAACATCTAACTTAGGAATATCAGGAATACCACTTTTTTCAGCCTCGATAGGGATAGTACTTGAGCGAACCTTCGGGGGACCCAAATTCACCTTCTCACCACCTCCAGGGTGTATGTTCAGGTCGCCCTCGGTTGTCCCTTTCCCATCCCTATACAACACCTGCTGAGCGAGCATCGTCGATCCATCCACATCACCCGACGGACGGATTTCAGACTCACACTCACCAGGCTTGTTCACCACGGCTTTCGCCACCCCATCATCCTCCTTAGACAAAGGTTTAGCAAATGTAGGTCTAGAAGTAAACTCCGGTTTCTTAAGCACAACTTTTGGCTCCATACTACTCTGTCCAATAGGCTTACTACCAGCCATTTTTCCAATCGTGTCTTTAAGTGGTTCATTTATGTTACCAGTAATCGTCCTACGAGCAACTAAGCCACTCAAAGCCCTAGTCTTCTTCTTATTCGTACCCCCAGGGTCATTGATGTTTGGATTATTGGCTGCCATGCAGCCTGACTTTCACGTACAACCCTCTCAAACAGCGTCGTTTCAAACCCAAGAGAAAACTTCTGCTACACGTAACAAACCCTAATTCGCCGATCAACAAGCACAGTCGACGTAAACTTATCAAAACCACAGATCAGGGGGATTATGGGAATGCAGTTCGATCCAACAGTCAAGGAAGGGACCAGTAAACACTGATGTAGCCTTGAACAGATGGAGAAAAAAGACCCGTAATCACGTGATGGTGGAATCGATAAGAACGGAGCAGCAAAAAGAAACCCTAGTCAATAATCCTAACCCGCGATAGAGTACTCGATCGTAAGGAAAAATCTATAAAGAATCAATCCAACAATCAAGAACGCTAAACCAGTAGGATTACAACGAGGATAAACAACACAGGATTGATAAAAAGCAAGGCCGGAAAACGGCCGGAACCCTAGCCGGAAATCGCCAACCCTAACATGCACGAGAATATTGTTGTTTGCATCGCAGGTACCAAGAGAAGATAATGCAGAAGCTGATGCCTTGGCAAACTTGGCTCCATCGCTCAGGATCCCTGAGGATGTCAAGATTCTAATAACTCACATCCTGACGCCAGCGATAGCTCAACAGGAAGCTTAGGCTGTTGACAATAATGCAAATGCAGATGTTGAGAATTCTGAAGATGCTCGGGAATCCTGGACTTAACCGATCAGGAAGTATCTCAAAGATGGGGAGATTCCCAAGGGCGAAAATCCTAGAGCTTTTCACACAAAGGTAGTACCCTATACTATTATTAATAATATCCTATATAGAAGATCTCTAGCATGTGTCTATTTAAGGTGCCTAGAGAAGTCAGAAGCTCTTGAGGTGCTCGAAGACATCCACAGTGGAGATTGTGGGAACCATACCGGGGGCAGGGCACTGTTCTCTAAAGTTCTCAGATTTGGATATTATTGGCCAACTATGAAGAAGGATGCCGCGAGCTTCTCACAAAAATGCGATACTTGTCAAAGGCATGGCAATATCCTCCACCAACCTGCTGAGCATCTGCATCCTATAGTATCCCCATGGCCATTCATGAAGTGGGGCATGGATATTGTGGGTAGGCTGCCGAAGGCTCCTGGAGGAAAGGTGTTTATGCTTGCCATAACGGATTACTTCTCCAAGTGGATTGAAGCAGAAGCCTATGTTCAAGTGAGAGAGAAAGAAGTGATATCCTTCATCAAAAGGAACATCCTCACCAGATTTGGGATTCCGGCAGAAATCATATGTGATAATGGCTCCTAGTTTATCGGTAAGAGAACTACAAGCTTTTGTGAAAGCTGGGGCATCAAGAATATCACTTCAACACCCGTCCACCCTCAGGCTAATGGACAGGCGGAATCCAGCAATAAGATCATAATCAACAACCTAAAGAAGAAGTTGGGCTCTAAGAAAGGGAAGTGGGCTGAGGAGCTGCCATTTGTTCTTTGGGCAGATAGAATCACACCTAAGAATGCTACTGGCCAAACGCCATTCTCATTAGTGTTTGGTGCAGAAGTTGTGATCCCTAAAGAGATTGTACTTCCTACGGTCAGAGTAAACTGCTAGGATCCTGAAACCAACAGCGAGAATCTCCTTCAGGATCTCGAAACAGTTGAGGAGCTCAGAGATATGGCCAGAATCCGGATGGCATCTTATAAACAGCGGATAGAAAAATCCTATAACAAGAATACCAGGCTAAGAAAATTCCAAGTAGGTGACTTGGTCTTGAGGAATGCTTTTCAGAATACTACCAATCCTGCTGATGGGAAGTTAGCACCCAAGTGGGAGGGCCCTTACCTTATAGATTCTGAAGAAGGAAAGGGGGCATACCGATTGGTAAATATGGAAGGAGAACCTCTGTCAAGAGCTTGGAATGCCGTCCACCTTAAAGCGTATTTGATGTGAGAATCTCTTTGAGACTCTCAGACAGAATCCCAAGGACCCTCACTGTCTAAATATTGCAATGTACGTATACCAATCCTATTTCAGTTTATTCTTTATGTTCCTATAACATATTACTGACTTAAGCATCGGAGTGGTGTTAGCTATGCTAACACCCGCCCCTCACCAAGTGTCAAGTGTTTTGCAGATTTTGAGAATCTTAGAGTATTTTGGGTGTATCCCCAGTTAGAGGCTGATCACCTCTTCTACGCTTAAGGTATCCCGCATACCTTCTAAGGTTTGAGAGGCTGACTCCTCTCCTACGTTTGGGTAATCGCCAGTAGCGCACGAACCTCGCCAGGAGCGCACGTTGTCCACCAGTATGCTCAAGGTGGCCGGACCAGTCCACTCCAGGGGTGGCTGACAATCTTGTCACTAGAGGCTGCTGGGGGATTCTCAAGGTTATTAACACTAACGTGTTAACTAAGGTTTTGGCATTTACATGTCACTTACGTTGGCTTAGTCCCAAGTTTATCGGGCTTTTCCCCAGAATTACATGGGCTTGTCCCCAGAATTATATGGGCTTGTCCCCAGAATTATATGGGCTTGTCCCCATAATTATATGGGCTTGTCCCCAGAATTATATGGGCTTGTCCCTAAAATTATATGGGCTTGTCCCCAGTATTGGCGTAGTCCCACGAATCCCGAGTGTAACCACAGTATATTACTAATTCTGTGTAGAAAGTATCATTGGTTATTAGCCAGGATCCTTTTACATCTTGCTTTGTAGGTTCTAAAGGCAGGATGCCGAGAAGACTCTACCAAACTATTCGGTCAGAATTCTTCTTAGGATTCTGAAGCAGGATGTAGAGAAGATTCTTTTATTTTGTCTGATCAGGATCCCAGTTAGAATCCCGAGGGAAGATACTCACAAGGTTATAAGACTCGATGTGAACAAGATTCTTGTCAGAATCCCGAGGCAGAGTACTCTAATACCTATAAGGTAACTTATTAAGATTCCTAAGAGGATTCCAGATAGGATCCTCGATCATGCGAGGGATGTTGTCTAAGGTAAGTCTAAAAGGTCAGGATATTATTATGGTTATTTCATTTAACTTATTTGACCTTGGCCGTATAAAAGTTTCCAATTTCACTTCAGACTTAGTTGATTTATTTAACTCATTTAAGACTTATGAGATTTTTTGAAATTAACTATTTATGATGAATTTTTAGAAAGCGCAAATAAATACGAAGCACATTTGAAATAAAAAAAACGCGGTTATATTATTAACATACTAAAGCTGGATTTGAGCTTCCAGAAGCTTCATCCTGAAAACTTCAGGATCCCTCCACTCGAGAAGCCCATAGGTCAAAATTCTGTTAGGAATCCTGGCTTCATCATGCAAACCACAAGATCCCTCCACCAGGATCCCCAACTATTGTCTGTTGTTACTTGTTCAGTATTGATTCAGGGAATGACAAAGAAAAAGAAATTGTTTACAAACATCACCATTCAAAAAAATGGGCTCAGACCGTTGCAATGTCCTCATCGCCCATTGCCTTCTCGGGAACCTCCGGCTTCCCGCCAGCATCTTCTTTGTCCGCCTTCTCCTCAACCTTTTCCTCGACCTTCTCCTCCAGCTTATCCTCGCCGTGCAGAACCAGATCGCCTCCAGCAGCCTTGAGCTCGGGAGCCTTCTCCTTGTTGGCCGGCTTCTCAGCCTTCTCCAGTCTTTCCAAGGAGAGCTTCCAGGCATCCACCGTCCATTTAGAACAGGTAGACTCCTCGGCCTCAGCTTCTGCATCCATCTTCAGCATTGCCTGAAGAACACTGCGGGCAGCCGACTGCTTGCCAACAGCAGACTCTTTCAATAAAGCAGCCTCATACTTGAGCCGCTGCTCATCCATTTTGTGCTCATTGTGGCGAGTCTTGCCTTCAGCTATCTCCCCCTGGATACGGATGGTATCCCTAGCCTCATCCAGCTTCCTTTGGACCTCAGCAAGCCTGGTTTCCCCGTCCATACAATAAGTGCTCAGTTGCTCAAGACCCTGCAAAAAGAAGTGAAGATTAGGAATCTCAACTGGATGTCGCGCATTATCAACGCTTGGGGATCCTAAGGTATAACTTACCATTTTTGTCATTGTGTGCAGGCTCAGAAGCTTGTTGCTGGTCTCAACAGGGCTCAGTCCCTCAAAGCTTTCCAGGTAAACAACGCTCTCGAAGGTCTTCCTCTTCTTGCTGGAGGAAGAAGCCTTGGGTCTGCTGGTAGGCGGCCGGACACTAGTTACAGGTTCAGGTTTCTCATCCTTTACTATGAGGAAGGAGGTCAGGTCGTCGAAGGAGAATCCGGAACCTGATCATAAAAAGAAGAAGAAGTTGTAGACATCAGGATGCTCATAATTAAAAACATTGCAGAGCATCAGGAATCTTAATACTTACCAAACATGTTGGCTTGGGTATGATCAACGGAGTAGCTGTGCTCACTGGCTGCGCTCTCAATAGCGAAAGTCTTCTCAGCAATCGGGATCTTCAGGAAGGATGTGAGCTTCTCAACGGAATCTTTACCAACACTGACCAACTTCTTGAAATTAGGAGCTGTGAAAAACAAAAACAAAACACAAATTAGTAGCCATTGGGATTCTCAATTAATTTGCATGGGTCACCATAATAACCAACAGCCCATTTCTCCTTAACAATTTCCACAAACTCAGGCTTGTAGGCCAGAAAGTTGGCGAATCTAAAAGGGGCATGCTTTCTCGAAGCCTTTCCAGGAATGTTCAAAACACATGGAGCATGATCCGAAATCCTATATGGTTGGAAAACGACAAACGAGTTGGGGCATTCATCCATAAAACACATATTACCCATAACCCTATCGAGTTTCTTTAACAGCCCCATACCACCTTTTGGCTTTTGATTCCAGGTATAGTGTAACCCCATACTGTTAAGATCAAGAATTTCGAGATCATGCACGTAATCCTGAAACTCAACCATCCCATTGTCCGTCCTGTAGGAGCCCAAGTCACTAACCAAGCTTCTAAGATTTATCCAACTGCTTGACTCATTACATAAAGCTGAACCAACCAAAAATTACAACAATTCATATTTATCCAAACCGTTTCATAAAACTATCAAGTTCAAAGTTTTTGACATCTAATTAGAGTTCCATATTTTAATACAACAGCCCAACTATATTAATATCATTCATACTAAGAAGTAAGAATCATAATCATGCCAATAATTTAGATAGCCCAAACTATTTACTTTATAACCATAACTCAGAAAATTGGGGTTGTTGCGCACTGTTTTTGCAAAAGTAGAACAGAGGTCGAAATCTAAGTTAATTTGAGTCCTACCACTTGGATTTGAAAGCTTACACCTAGAGGTAAATGTAAAAAAAAATCACTTCGTTTCATTAAGAAATGGGTGAGTTATGACCTCCCAAAGTTGACTCAAAAACTTGACAGCAAGCTGTCAAAAGAAAAACGTGGTTCATCCAAGTTTGTTTAATCTTTCGTTTGATCAATAATATCAGTCCCAATCATCATGCGGTTGTTACTACCCCTTAAAAACCACCCAAATCAACAGCAAAAAGGTTTATAATCATCAAGTAGGATTATCTAATATGCAACTCAAACTATAGGCTTGCATAGTGTCAAGAATTTAATGATGAGAATTTGATTCATAAAAAAAAACAAAGGAAGCTACTGGGCACAGGGTTGGAACCCGTGACATTCCAGAAGCAAATAATGCACCCTAACCACTAGGGCAGTTTGTGTTTGCTGTTCAAACTTAGTTCAGAATATATTTAACAACTTCTGTTTCAGTAATTAATTACCAATAACTCATCATCTTGTTCAATAACCACAGCACCCACGAATATCATTTAACGCATGAATACATAGAGCAGCAAAATCAGGTTTAAGCATACGTGGAGCAACTAAAAAAATATCAAATTTACGTACTAACACATGGGGTGGCATAACAAAAAGAATCAACTTTATGAACTATAAATCGAACCCTTCATGGTTCACGAATCGGCATGCTAACACCTTACTCATCTTGCATACAATAACCCATAGAAATCTAATACACAAGAAACCTACCATCAAACCGTAACCTAGCGAGTTGAGAGAAAGAAGACGGTTACCTTCGATCCGTGCGTTTGAGCGATTTCGAGTGCATCCTTAATGCTTGCGATCCTTTCCGTGGTTTCCCTTCCGTTCGTGGCTGCCACCGGTTTCGTAAAGAAGGCAAAGTTGAGAGGAGGTGGAGGGGATTTCTGTCGTGATCAAAGAGACGAGAGGGAAGGTTTCTTATGGTTTGGTGATATATTGGTATGATAAGGGTGGGTTGTTCATAAATTGTAGGAGGGATTTATGGGGTTTCGGTTTTCGAGTCCTACCCGATTCAGGAGTATCCCACGTATTTGAATCCCCCCATGGATATCTTGTTATCATATTTATCTGTTATTTTTTATAACTTTTTTTAACCATCACAATTCACATCTAATTACTAGTACATAGCACATAGGGATGAGATAATACTCACGTAAGTCAATTTATAAGATCACATAAATCATATAATATACTTTTCACACTTTATGTTCGTTCATTTTAGTGTTTTGTTAATTAGTCACCTAACGTTCATGAACGACTCAAGTGTGCATGCTCATGGACTCGCAGACACGTCTAGGAACTCTAAAGGATGTGTGAATGCGTGTATGTTTAAAATAAATGACTGCTCGTGTTTGTGCTTGTCTGGATAAATACCGGTGTTTTCACCGGGTGTCACATCATCCCCTTGTTGAAGGAATTTTCGTCCCGAAAATTAAGATCGTTGCTCGTTTGTTAGCCACAAAGAAAAGAAAATTTTCAGTTGTCACATCATCCCCTTTGTTGAAAAAAAAATTCATCCCTGAAATTTAAATGTTACTTCCATTGACCGGCGTTTGTCTGTTCGACTAATTGTGTATACTTTTCGTATATCCTTATCGTCGTGTTTCATTGTGATCACCGATCTTTGCTTCAAGTTCCAACGAAACTTGAAGTTTGATACATTTATATATTCGCATTGTTTCCCGATTCAGCTCATTGTTTTCACTGGCTTCCAGTGAGTTGTGATTGTTCATCGGGTTTCAACTCCTCGAGTGAAATGGTGTGTGTTTCGTCCGCTCTTCTGGTTAGATGCAGGAAAGACATGGCGTATAATACGGGTATATTTACAACCTCTCGGTGGTTCTACTCTCATGCTACCGGAATAATTCAATTTGCGATCTCGAATAATTTCTCATATGTTAAGTTTAATTTGCCCTGCTTCCGAAAACGGATGACCTCTACCAGGGTAACACGTTCAATAGGATGTTTGTCTGCATAACTCCTTTGAGGCTCGCAAGACCCTCTCCAGTATTCACCACTTAGTGTCCATGAGCTGAGTATCACCAACCACTACCCACTAGGGAGGTGACCTACACTTTTGTCCGTAGGATTGCATCAAATGGTGCATTCTAAATGCTAGTGTGTCAATTGTTGTTGTAACGAACTCTGCCAAGTGTCAGAGCATTTCTCAGTTGCTATCGAAATCCATCAAACATGCCGTAGGCATGTTTTCTGATGATATGCGTGGGTTCGTTCACTCCGCTCATAGGTTTGAGGATGATACGTAGAGCTCGTTTCTAGGCATGTTCCCAACGCCTTCTGTAATGCTTTCCAGAATGAGATGTAAATTGAATATCGCGACCCGATACGAGTGAAGTGTCACCTCATGCTGTGAGAGGATCTTTTACCTGTAGGACTGAAATAATTTCTCCATTCTGCCAGTCCTTTTGATCGTTAGAAAGTGTGTAGATTTAATCCTTTGACCAACGATCACCTAGACCGTATCACTTTCTCCTGATGTTTGAGGTAGTTTGGTGCTGGTGTCCATAGATGCTTGTCTCCACTTCACCATACCAACTGTGAGCTTCATACGTTACTTGCTTTATGAGATTCTAGTACCATAACCCTCATATATTGACGAATGTCATCCAGTTCTCCCTCAAAGAGTTTGTCGCTTTCTCATAGAATCTCGTCCCTACATTAGTTTCTTAAAGTGCCTCGAGTTGAGCGTCCTGAGTTTGCTCTAGCGGTGCCGTGTATATAGTGAGTTGGAACATCCGAGGTTGATTAAGTTAATGGGTTTCCTTTCTGCTTAGGGAACCAGCTACGCTGCTAGACTTGCTTCTATGATATCTAGAACTAGTTCTTGGCCTGACTCCTAGTCCCACTTTCAAAGCACCATAACCCACCACACCTTTGGTATTCCAAAAGTGTACTAGTTGCCTACCAGAACCGCCTTCCCTCTGGTTGGTAAGTAGTTGAGTTTAGAGATATGATAAGATATGATAAGGGCTCATAATGACAGCGAGGACATAGTGCCCCGCCACATGTCGTTGTGTCTGTGAATACCTGCTTACGTAATCTCTTTTAAACTACTATAATCTGTGAAGGTAGTGCACCTGGTGCCATATAGGTAGTGTTCCAAAACTTTCAGATGTAAGTGCCTTTACCTCAAGCTTCTATATCATAGGTAGTGTAGTTCCACTCGTGAATCTTTAACTAGTGTGAAGCGTAACCAATATACTCCTCGGTGAATCATCTGTGGTATCCAACTATTCTAGAAACTTCCGCACCCTTGTTAGAGTCCTGGGTGCCTCCCAGTCCTTGATAGTCCCGACCCTTTTTGGTTCGACATATGATCCATTCTTTTTAACCACGCACACTAGGAGTTTGGCCTTCCGAATCTAGAAGTCGTGTTTTGAGAACATAGTGTATAGCTTCTCTTGTCTCAATCGTTACAGGATCAATCGCAAATGTTCTTGATGTTCTCCCTTGTCTCTGGTGTAGGTTCATATATCATTTATGTAGGCGGTGACAAATTTTCCATAGTACGATTTACATAAAGTACATATAGAGTCCATGGGTATGCATATGTATTGGTCATTTCAAAGGCATGTCTCAAAATTCGAAGTGTACAAGACCCATGTGGAACGTTGTTTTAGAGATATACTTCTCCCTTATCCTTGGATGATGATGATCTAGTCTTAATTTTAATCCTTGAATAGGAGTTTGACTCCTCGTGCTGGTCAAACCAGTCATTGGTTCTGGGTAAGGGTACTTGTTCTATGGAGCATATGGATCCTAGTTCAACAGGTTTTGTCCTAAATAGTTTACCACGATTTGCGATATGAACGTATACTAGTACAAGTGTCAAACCAGTATGTTAGTATGAAATTTATTCGGAGGAAACTTATTGGCGATCGCGTTGGAATAGTTCTTGCTTCATCCCCAATACCACTCTTGCTAGTGCCACTTCCCTTTGCTTTGCTTCATCTATAGACAGTGTTTCTTGAAATGTCACGTTTTTCCGCACTCGTAACAACCCTGTTGTTATTGTTGCTTTCCTTGTGCCTCACCCTAGCAATCCTTTACAAAATGGCTACATTTTCCACATTGTTTGCATCGATACTTACTACACTGCCCTCGGTGGTGATAATCACATTTACTGCACTGTGGTTATTTTCCAGCGTAAGCACTCTGGTCCTGTTTGCCAGAGATGTTATGCTTGATGGCCCTGTCTTTGTTAAACTTTCCTCGTTTATACGACAGTTGATTTGAAGATGACGCCTTGTTATTGTTGCCATCCCACTTTCTTTTGTTGTCCAAGGCAGTAGTCATTACACCCCGCCTAGGCAGGATATCCTAGGGTTTACTTCTCGATCTTTGAGCTTGTGGGCTATATGGATGGCCTGTTGAATTGTCGTGGGGTTGGAAAACGTCACCTTCTCGGATCTCTGGAGCTAGACCGACGATATACATTTCAATCCTCTCATGAGCATGTTCCACCAATTTCGGGCATAGAGTGGCCAGTTTATTAGAACGTGTAGTGTATGCTTCTATCTCGGAGCCATCCATTTACAGTCTCCAAAATTCTCCCTCTAGTTTATAGATATCTTCTTGAGGATAATATTCCTCCTTAATCGCATTCTCGTATTCATCCCATGATATGGAACTTGCATCCACAAGTCCCAACATTTGTACCTTTGAAATCCACCATATGAGGGTTGGTCCCTCCAAATTTCTTGAAGCGAACTTCACTTGGTTAGCAGGAAGACAGTTGCACCGTGTGAATATGGTCTCAATTTCTTGAACCCATCTGAGAAGTCTGATGGCTCTAGTTTCGCGTGTGTAAGTATGGGGTCGGCAGTCCATGAACGCCTTGTACGTGCTCACCCTAATTCCTCCTTGGTTCTCAGTTTGGGCATGGACTTCTAGGCTTGCATTTATTCTGTCGTTGATCAGTGTCATGATTTCAGTAGCTGACAGTGTGATGTTCCCACGACCTCCGCTTTGTTCAATACGTCCAAGCATCGTTCTTTAATCACAAATATCCAAAATGACTTTAAAAATTTGTATAATAAACCATCCAGATATATATTAAGAATTCAACACATGTTCGAACACAGCACCATATTCCAAATAATTATTCTAATTCAGATAAATTTGCAAACCAGTCACAAAAATATTCTAAGTCAGACATTAAAATTCAAAAGTATTTAGTTGGATAGGAACATTCTTCCCATCTAGGTTCAAGCTAAACTAAATGTTGTTACGAGTTGTAGAGACAACAGAACCCTCCTTCACGGGCACGTGGTTTTGAACCTGCAGTGCGTTAGCAATCATTTCCTCTGCTGCCACTGCCCTAGCCTCAGCCATCTCAGCTAGCCTCAGCTACAACAGCCCGGTTCTCAGCTTCCATTACCCTGAGATTCAGTGCATCAAGTCGTTTGTTTAGCATAAGTTGCCAATCAATGTGGTGCTTATCGACTACACCCAGTTCATGATGAATTTTGTCTATACGATCCTTGTTGTCCCTCTCGCGACTGAGAATACTTGTAGTTGTGCTTGAAGTTCTTCGTATGTATCCTAGTTCACGGTGCACACGGGCCACGACTGTTGCAAGGGCTTGATCTGTGTGATAAGGTAGGATTGGCAATGTGCGAGTAGAAGGTAACATGTCAGCTGATGGTGGCGGGGGCACATCCTCTTGATGAATCCAACTTTCCACCAAGTCAATGTACCACTTCTAGTCTCCATTGTCTTCTTTAGGACAGTAATTATACGTAGGTCCTTCATAGGTGTTAGCGTCATTGATTGAATTCGCACGACGCTTCTTCAGTTCGGATGATGTTGATGATGTGTGTTGCAGTGTTGGCTTCTTGTCGTTTCTGAATGATGAAGGGAATGAAGGTGCAGGGGAAAATGACTTACCGTCCATGTCTGTAACATAATATATATATATATATACAAATATATATATATATATATATACACATATATAATGTATGAAATGCTTGCATAAAATAAATATCAAGTGTGTGTTCTCGCGTATGACTAATGCAACTCTAAGGCTATGGTTGGCCTACTTGCAAGACCTAGTACACTATAACCAATGGCTCTGATACCAATCTGTCACACCCTCAAAATCCACCGGCAGAGTATAACCGCGAGGCGTATGACAAACCAGGACCTGAGTCATTAGCCATACTAAACCATGCAAGAAAACAATTTTTAACACAAGCGGAAGCGTATATAAAGATACGTAATTACGTTGCTTATAACACGCGCCCAAAACTTTAATAAGAAATAAATAACCCAATATGGTTTAAACCGAATTTCAGACTCATATGAGATGTGTGCATCCTAATCGTGCTCCGAATCTAGATACCTGAGAAAACATGCTAAAGTGTGCCAACACAAAGGTTGGTGAGTTCAAAGGTCTAAACAAAATGCAAGTTCAAGGGTTTGCAGAAATGTAATCACAGTTATCACTACGTCAAAAAGTGGCTTTGGCCACGGTTTTTTTGATAACGCATAGCCACTGTTTTGTAAAAAACGTGGCCAAAGGTAAGAAATTCTCATTTTAGCCACATATATTTTGTACCCGTGGCCAAATATATAGCCTTTGGACGCTTTTAGCCATGTATTTTTTTGTTTATGTGACAACAACAATCAGTTGCAGTGGCTTTAGCCACTGTTTTACAAAAACATGTGGCACTTATTTTTCACACTTAAAAAAGAGTGGCGAAATGCACCAAACGGCGACGGAATTTTTATGATTTTTTATTCGTGTGACTAAAAAGGAATGTATGGCCACGCTTAAATAATGTTGTGTGACGAAAGAGTAGATTTTATTACTTAGTAAATTAAAAGAAAACAAAACTATTAAGTATATATTATGTGTGGCTAAATGTGAGCAATGGCCACGCTTTTTACTTAGTTATGTGGCTAAAAGCTAGTACATATGGCCACTGTTATTAGGTTGTGTGACTAAATATTAGATGACTAATGGTCACGGTAGGTTGTGAGTGACAAAAATCTATTACCTATGGCCACATATATTAACCGTGACTAAATGGTAGGTTGTGAGTGACAAAAATCTATTTTATGGTCACGGTAATATTAAACGCGTGGCGAAAAAGAGAAGATTTGTGTTTATATGTTTATCATTTTTTATTATCTTGTGATATGGCCACATATATTAAACATTGGTTGCATGACAAATTATGACAAATGGTCACGGTATATTAATTTTAGGTGGCTAAAAGAAGAATACCAACAGTGTACGGCGCTTGTAATCATTACTATTTCATTTACTTTATCTTTCAAATCTCCATCTACCACGCCCCTCGAGTATCGATATATACTTAATTATCTCTGTATCAGTTTTTATCATCATCTCCACCATGACCCTTTTCTCCCAGTCTTTCTCTCTCTGTTTTTCGTCCATCATCGCCATCAAAAAATGTGTAATTGGCGTCATCCGTATGTGGAAAACGGTAAGTTATCATCTTCACCACTGAAATTCCATTGAAATTTTCGTCTCAGATTTGGTAATTTTTTCTTGTGCAGGGAAAGATTGCACTCTGTATCTCCTGCGAGCAGATTTTAAGTTATTGTGGAAACCATGGAGACGAGGAGTCTCTAATGGTTCATACAAATGCTTTACTGAGAGCAGATTTTAAGTTATTATATAATTTCATAACAATCAGCAGTAAGGGCCCATGATGAGGTTTGCATGCCCTGTTTGTTGCAACCCTAAACTTGAACAAGGTAGTTGATCTCACTACCCTCCTTTCTTTCTTTGACTCATTCCTTGATTAATTTATAATGTGCTTGATAAATTATGATTTATTATTGTTATTAATAATAGAACTAACTTTAGTTGCAACATTGGGTGGTACCAATCGCTCAAATGGCCCGGATAACGATGTCGGATTGTGGAAGGGGAACGATGTAGGAGATGTAGCAAAAGAGATGCGGACGAAGGCGGTAGGAAATCAGGTACCGTGAAGTGGTTCAACGACACCAAGGGTTTCGGCTTCATAACTCCTGGGAGCAGATTTTAAGTTATTATATAATTTTGTAAAGTCAGCGGCAAGGGCCGGCACATGTTGTGGTTTGCAGCACCTGTATTGTCCGGGTGCTTCTCTCGCTTCTGGCCCCATGAACCTGATTTCTTCCAGCCACTTCAATTCTTCACCATTTTCAGTTGATCAGAAGCAAGTGCATGTGAGAAAGCAGCAAGTAGCCGTTATATGATGATTCTCAGACAATCTCTCTAGAGCACCATGTGAGAAGCAAAGAGGGATTTGTCTTCAGCCGCTTCTTTTCCCTTTAAGTTAGTAGTTTTAAAGTTGTAATTTTATAGATCAATGTATTAATGGAATCATACCCCCTTTGGATATTGTGTATGTAATTGTGTTTGTTAAAGCAACCATGTGAGAAAGCAAAGAGGGATTTGTCTTCAGCCGCTTCTTTTCCCTTTTATGTAATGAATTGATTTTTTTTTCATCCGTTTCTGTTCATCTTCTCTCAATCTGGATGAAATCTTCTCCCTAAGGTTATAGTCTTCTACATATATATATTAGGTTGTGTGACTAAATATTAGTGTATAAAGAATTGTATTCAACCAGAATGATTTTAATTCACTAGATAATGGGTTTAAATACATGGGAATATCCAATAGACTACGAACAGAAATAACAACTATAGTATATATAGTTCATCCTGAAGAACTCTAGTTTATCCGGTTCATCCTGAAGAACTGTAGTTCATCCTGTTCTATTACTGAATAATTACTCTTGATCCTGAAGAACTCTAGTTCATCCGGTTCTATTCTTCCTGTTCTTCCTGAGGAATTATAGTTCATACGGTTCTGTTCTTGTTAGTTCATACGGTTTTGTTCTTGTTCCAATTTGTTGAAGAATTAAAATCTAGCCAGTTTATAAATCCTGTCATCCACTATTAGACAATCAAAAATTATAAATTGTAGCAAACAAGGCTTGAACCTTCATACGGTTCTGTTCTTGTTAGTTCATACGGTTTTGTTCTTGTTCCAATTTATTGAAGAATTAAAATCTAGCCAGTTTATAAATCCTGTCATCCACTATTAGACAATCAAAAATTATAAATTGTAGCAAACAAGGCTTGAACCTTCATACGGTTCTGTTCTTGTTAGTTCATACGGTTTTGTTCTTGTTCCAATTTATTGAAGAATTAAAATCTAGCCAGTTTATAAATCCTGTCATCCACTATTAGACAATCAAAAATTATAAATTGTAGCAAACAAGGCTTGAACCTGGGTCAGTCAAAAGAAAGGAACTCACTACAAGATTAAGAAGAACCATTGAGACAGAAGTGTTAATTGGTTATATTTTAACCAGAACTTATTTAATTACTCCCATCACATAAGAAATAATTGATAAACAAAATTTGCGTTGCTAAAGGTAATAAATAGACACGGTAAAAACAGGATTTGCGTGGTAAAGGTAATAAATATACACGGTTATCTTGGCCTGACCTTTCCACTTCTTCCCACCATAGCTGGTAGCGTGTCCTGTCTGCCTTTAAATTTCCACTTTTTCACCACCAAAATCTTCTGTACGAACGTATTTCATGATCAACATGAAAAAAAACTTCGATCGATCAATGGCTGCCTTTGGTAAACAATGGAGGATTAGGGGTGTTAATGAACCAGCACCCTACTACGGCAAGACTCCCCGTAAGTGTATTTTCACTCAACAATGGTTGTACGTTTTTATTTTTAGGGTTTTATGTTTTTTAGTTACTTACTCTCTACTCTGCATTTGGGTTTTTTACAGGTGGTCGGAGGTTCACCCTAAAGGTCCATCACTGTGGCGATTTCCACCGGAATGCCGCCGGCCAGGATGTGTGGAAGGGAAAGGTAGATTATGTCGACTATGTCGACACGAATTTGATTGTCATGATCTGGATCAACTGGTGCAATACCTAAACCAAACATCGATTGGGCTTGAGTACGCTGATTTCATCACTCCCGAAGTTGTAAGGGATATGAAACTTCATCTCCAGGGACCAGAGGGGGAGAGAGAGCTGGATGTGTTTTTAAACCGGAACAGGGATTCCACCTACAGAACCTCCGAGTTGGGACCGAGATTGCCGCCTGGTCAAAAGCTGTTTCCTGATGACAGCAGCAGCAGCTTCTTGGATGATGAAGACTATATGTCGGATGCTAGGTCTTAGCTAGTTAGATAGATTTTTGTATAGGATCTGATGAAAATCTTTGTATAAAGATCAATATATATATATATATATATATAAGGTTAGTTCAAATGAGAACTTTTTGTTTTAAGAACTTTTGAGAACTAAATCTCAACCACAAATTTCAGGGGGGGGACCACTACAATTCATGAAAGTTTTTGTAAGCTCTTCCTCATGTTTTGTTTTGGTTAACACCATTAATTATATAGACAGATTTTATCTCAATCATTTAAGTTGATTTTATTCTAAATTTGATTGTTGCAAGTAGATTTTACAGTCAACTGATGTGATTTTATCCAATTTAAAAGTAAAATTTATCCTGTTTATAAATCATCTCATCCAACCATATCAAAATGCCAACATATACTAACATAACATATGAATATATACTTCATGTAAGATCACAGTACGTTATGAGTAAAATGGAGTCTGCTATGATTCATTGAAAATGTGTATGTATTTATAATAGAAGAAAACTGGTTAACCATCCTGAAGAACTTTAGAACTCTAGTTTATCCGGTTCATCCTTAAGAACTCTAGTCCATCTTCTCTCAATCCTCATGAACTCTTCTTCCTGAAGAATTGTAGTTCATCCGGTTTTCTCTTCTTCCAATTTACTTAAGAAGTAAAATTTATCCTGTTTATATATCATCTCATCCCACCATATCAAAATGCCAACATATACTACACTAACATAGCATATGAATATATCCTTCATGTAAGATCACAGTTATGAGTGAAATGGAGGTCTGCTATGATTCATTGAAAATGTGTATGTTATTAATTATAGATGAAAAGTGTATGAATAAAACTGTAACAACTATCATGTTAACATACAAACTGGAACAACTTATGCAATTGTACACAAATACAGGGATCAACTCTTCTTCCAGCCAAGTTCATCCGGTTCCCATCTTGTTCTCCTCTTCAATAGCTTGTAACCGAAATTTGGCCTTGTTACATAGGAGACTTTCATGAAAGGTCCGTGTCATTATTCTGCTCTCAATATCACCAATCCTGACAATATCTCGTATCTCATCTTCAGAAAGCCCATTTAGAGCATCCTGTAAGCTTCTAACTGTCTCACCTTCACTGGTGAAAATGTGATACATGTTTGTTTCTTTCTTATACTCCCAGTTGGTCACCCTTTTTCTCTTAATAAAAACCTGATGAAGCCTGTTAGTTATCATTATTAAATGGATTCGGTCTTTGTGATCCTGGCTCCATTCTGGATCTGGAACTGTACTATGCGTTGTGAATGACCCATCAGCTCTATAGACTACCAAATTTCCATCCTTATCAACTTCAAGTGTCGAAACAGGATTGTCAATGCTGTGTTGTGTGGCTTCGTCTACTTCCCCGTATAACTC
Source organism: Deinandra increscens subsp. villosa (assembly GCA_039602395.1). Taxonomy (NCBI): domain Eukaryota; kingdom Viridiplantae; phylum Streptophyta; class Magnoliopsida; order Asterales; family Asteraceae; genus Deinandra; species Deinandra increscens. Next base: position 32,820,319 of record JBCNJP010000012.1, read on the forward strand.
ATCCAAATACATCCTTATCCTCAGCATTAAGGATTCCTCTTGTGAACACGCACCCTTCATATCACCACGTGACTGCTTAACATCACCCAACTCATGGTCAGTGAGGTTGTACATAGCTTCTTCAGCTGTAAACTTTAGTACCTCACATGAACTGGTTGTGAACAGGTATACTTTCGCTTCATCATCACACCTCCAGGAGATGATTCTTCTCCTTTCAACATGGACATCTCTGTATTCATCCTCCTCATTGATCACTTTTCCTTTTCCCTTCCTAGCCACTGACTTCATTCTCTTGGTGGGTGGTTTTTCTGGTGACTTGGGTGGAAATGAGGGTTTTCGGGGTTTGTTTAGGTGAGGATGTGGTACAACGGGTGTGAAGTTATCTGCTCTAAACTTTGGTGGAATAGGCTTTAATTTTACAGGTTTAGGATTTTTTTCTAGTCTACTAGTTCTAGCAGCAGGGTTTCTTCTGGGTTGCTGTGAGGCTAGAGTTCTGTTCAGACCAGAAAATGCACCTGGTAATGAGGGAGCAGTCGGTTGTGAGGCTGTGGTAGAGGGTTGAGATGATGAGAGATGAGGATCAGAGACAGTGTCAAACATTTCCTTGATAATGTTGATCCTTGGCTTCTTTTACTGAGTAGTTTGCACATGAGCTTTACTCTTTACATTCATCTCATTGGCTTGAACAGCTCTGATGACTAGGATCATGTACATCCATCTGATCAAGTCATCACCCTTCATTTCATCAACCATGCATCAGTAAAGCATTCCTTTCTTCTGAGCATCACACTGAACTGACATAGGAAAATTTTGTTATCTTTATTTCTCTTCATCCGAATCATCCTATACTCATTACATAAGAGCTTTCTGTACATCTCAACTCTGTCTAAAAGACCTTTCTCTTCGGCTTTGGCAATTCTTTCTTCTATGTACAGATCAGATCTTCTCCTTGCTCTATTGATGAAGAACATTAGGTCTGCATTGTTGATGACATACTCATAAATACCTTCTTCTATGAGTAGTCGTTTCTGTTCTTCAAACTCTGCAATTTCCTTCTGTTCTTGGAACTTCTTTCGTATCTCAGCATTCTCCTTTTCATACTGATCCAACAGAGCCTTTGAACAGGGTCCATGTCTTCTCTCTGACCTCCTGTGCTCAGATTATCATCATCCTCCATGTCAGTGAAACCAGAGATACTTCTCTCATCAAGAGAATCATCATCAGCAGGTTTTGGAGACTCATGAAGTGAAGTTGCAGCATTGGGACTGGCTTCCGAGATAACTTGCTCAGGAATTTCCTCAGCAGTGATTGGCTTTAAAATAGGAATGATGGGCAGAGATGGAGCACTAGGCTTTAAAAGAGGAATGGTGGGCAGAGATGGAGCACTCCTAAACCAAGTGCAGTTAAGAGTATTCCTAATCATCATTTTTCTCATGAAAGATAGAGCTTTAGGAGCTATATCCACATTTGTGGTTTGCAGATCACTCATCACGCTTGTGATAATCTGATTATCAGCAGTCACTTGCACCTGATGAAGTTGTTCAACCGGATCAACTAGTTCAACCTGATCAACATGGCCTTCTTCCTCCGGATGAAGTTGTTCAACCGGATCAACTAGTTCAGCCTGATCAACATGGCCTTCTTCCTCCTGATGAAGTTGCTCAACCGGATCAACTAGTTCAACCTGATCAACGTGGCCTTCTTCCTCCGGATGAAGTTGTTCAACCGGATCAACTTGTTCAACCGGATCAACATGGCCTTCTTCCTCCGGATGAAGTTGTTCCACCGGATCAACTTGTTCAACTTCATCAACATCTGAGGAAGACACCCTGTGCAAGATCCTATTTTGAATTAAATCTAGTTTTGCATGTGAATTTCATTTCAACGTATGCATGGTTGACAACCTTACCTATCAGTGGCTTTCACAGATTGTCCTGCCTTCAACCGTTCAATTTCTTCTCCTTGAGCTCTCACAATTGCACGGAGAGCTGCCAATTCATTTTCAAGTTTTGTACATCGAACCGTCAATTCATGCTCAGCACCCATGGTTTCTTGGCACCTGGGATTCCTGTTGTCAATCAAAGGTTCCTGAATAGGTTCCCTGACAGAAACAGTTGCCATGGATTGGGTCTTAATGATGTTGGCACTGTCCTCAGGGTCCAGTGGGACTTCATGAGTAGTGTCAGCCCTTTCCACCTGACTTGCTTCATCACTACTGCAAGTCACCTTATCACCAGAATGTCGGTTGGGTGATTGAACCAAGTCCAGCAGTATATTCCCTGCAATAAGGGTTGGGGAATCTACTTCACGTGGCCTAGGTGATATACCACCCTCATTCTGAGGTAGTCCTGTGGAGGGTCTAGGTAAAGGAGACCTAGTCCTCTTCCTTCTGGGTGATTGTGGAGTGCGTGTGGTATTTTTGGGTGTGGTTTTTGATGTGGACATCCTCTTCCTTTTGGTGGGAATGGTGGGAATTTGTATATCAGTGGAAGAGGATGGTCGGTCTGGTGTGGGCTCAACACTTGTTGGTGTAACAATGTTGTCACCAGGAGCAGTTTGCTCAGGAGCAGTCCTGGCCTTAGGAATAGGGTGTGATGTGTCTTTACCAAGGAAAACAGTTTTGTTCACTTGCATGTTAGAAAATGTTTTACTTGTAAAAGATTTTAGTTCAAGATGTTGATCAGAGATTTGCAGATTTGGAAATTCACAATTGAGAATGTGTTGGATGAATCTGGGGTACATGTAAAAGATCCTTTTAGGTTTTAGATTTTCCAGCATTCCATCAAATACATTTTTGAAAAGTTAAAGTTGAGCCCATTTACCAATCCATGAAAAGCGGATGATTGAGGTGCAGCAAGTTCATCCCACGCAGTTTTCTTGTGAGACAGGCAGTGGAGAATGGTATGAGCAAGATATCGCCAAACATAGGGTAGTTGTCCCTTTTTATGCTCCCACAAGTTAAGTCACCCCCATACCCAATTGCTTCATACGTCTTCAAGTACAATTCAGACTTGTAATCAGGATCACCTCCTGCATTATTGAATTTCAGATGCTTCCGGATCATTTCTTCAGTCAAACTAATCTCATTCCCATTGACTCTAGAGTCAATTTTACCAACCCCGTTGCTATCAACAGATTTTTTGTTGAGTCCCAAAATTCAGCAATTCTCTGCTTGCATATTACAGGATTCACAGTTAAAGCAAAATGAGTGTTGGATTTCTCGAGGAAATCGTTCATTTCATCAAATAGCTTTGACTTATCAGACTTCTCGAAGTACGCTACAACATTGTGTTCGGCGAAGAGCAGTTGAGTAGCCTTTGATGCAGCCTTTCGATTCAATTTGGGTGCCATTTGGTAGAAATTAGAGAGTAAGGTTTAGGTTTAAATCGCCAGTTAGAAACCTGGAGAGAAAATAGAGGGTAACTGTTTTTCGAAAATGCAGTTTTACACTAGCGGCAGTTCTTCTGGATCACAATGAACCCTAAGAATTGAAACAGGGGAAGTTATTGGAGTTTGCCCATTTAGTTGAAATTGGGATGGGGGAAATTTTTGATAATTTAATTTGGTTTAGAAAAATATTATTAATTTATTTTAATTGAATCCACATCAATTAGGGTCGATTAAGACCGATGAGGATAGATGAAGATAAAGTAGGACCAATTAGGACCAACGAAGCCACGAGGCCCAATTAGGGTAAATTGGGGTCAATTTGGGTCAATGAGGATCAATTAGGGTCACTGATGAAGACCAGTTATAACTAATTAACGAGGGTCGATTTTGCTCAATGTCGACGCCTTATGAGGACCAAATATGACCAATTAGGGTCTATTAGGCCGATTGAGGGCCAAATTACGCTCAATGAGGACCAGTAGACTGAATTAAGGTCAACCATGGTCATTTATGACAAATGAGTACCAATGAGGGACAGTGAACACTCAGTTAGGATGAATTAGGGCCAATGAAGGTCAATTATAGTCTATTCGGCTCGGTTAGGTTCAATGAAGATCACTTACGGTCAATTACGATCAATTAGGCTCATTTAGGACCAATTATAATCAATTGGGGTCAATTAGGCCTAATTGACTCAAATTTGTTGTACTACAAAGTAAATGGTAAACGATAAGTCTAGTAGGTCCTTATTGAAGTTAACTGACACTAATTGGTCCTTATTCGTCCATTTTGTGCAAATTGCTCCTCATTAACCCGAATTGAGCCATATTGGTACTTATTCTGTCTAATTGGCCCTCATCGGTCCTAACTGGCCCTAATAAGTCATAATTCATCCTTATTGGTCCTAATCGAGCATATTCGACCATCATTGGTCCTAATTGGTCCTCATTGACCCTAATTGAACCTAATTGGTCTTAATCGACCATCACTAACCCTGATTTACCCTTATTGGTATCATTGGTCCTCATTTTAACTAATTGGCCCCAATTAGTCCTAATTGGTCATACTTGATTATCAATCCTTATTAGTCACTTCCTTCATGCTCCGTCCTTATCGGTCCTATGAGCATAATCGACCTTCTCATTGAACTGGTCCTAATTCGTATTCATTGACCATATTAATTGACCATAACTGGTCTTCACTAAAGTATCTTAAATGACGCTAATTGTCAGTATTTAGTCCTCATTGAGTCAGATTTAGTCCTCATTGAGTCTAGTTGGTCCTAATTGCTCCTAATTGCTCCTCACCATCCTAATTGGACGTCGTTTAATATTTTTGGAAACAAAATTATTATACATGAGAAATTCACAACATGGCGGTCTTTTGGTATTTTTGTTCTGAATTGCATAGTAATTTATCATTTTCATTTTTGAGTTGTGTTTTAGTAATGTATCTGTCTTTTGTAGTTGCGTTATCACGGCCACAAGGCACGTGTTATTAAAATCTTGTTTATTATATCTAAAAGAAAATAATAAAGTTAATATATATTAAAACATAATTTTGTTAATTAGGGCTTTTAACTCCGATCGTCATCCAGATCTGCTTAAAGGATCACAGTTATGAATTTCATCTTCAAGAAGAACCCGCTGGAAGAGCCACGTGGAGACATTTAATTAATTAATTAATTATGTTTATGTTTAATTTTAGGTTTAATTATGTTTAATATAAATATTGTTTATATTAATTTTGGGTTTTATTATCAGTTTGAACAGTTCCCCCCCCCCCTTTTAATTAAAAATTTTTACCAAAAAATTTGAATTTCCCACCATTAGTTCAAACTACACCCAAAATTTCGAACTAAATTTACTTATTATCGATTCATGAGATACTTTTCCCTCTCACTTTATCAGAATATTTCCAATTAAAAACCTCCAGCGAATAACTAGGTCTTCTTTCTCATCCATATCATTCACATCTTCCATGGACCTTCAACAACGAATAGCTTCAACAGACAGCGCTAGCGATTCTTCAGAAGTGGGATGTGATTTGGGAGACCAATCAGTCCAGAAAACGGTAATTGTCAAGTTATTCCGTTTCATTAATTACAATCTGTTTTCATAAAATTGTTTCTTTTGTTTATTATTGATACACGTTTAACTTGGGATCCCTGTATTTGTGTACAGTTACAGTTACAGATCGATAAAATTTCGTTTCATACAGAATTGATTAGGAAGGGGTATATATTGCAGATATCCTCTCCATTCATTTCAACCCATTCATTTTATGCTAAATTAGTTATTTACCTTCTTAAATGACTGGGGGAGCATGCTAAATTAGTTATTTTTATGCTAGGAATGTTGAGGTCAAGCATATGCACATGGTTGTAGATTCATGTTACTGGTGAACCTCCTTTCTTCTTTATGTACACTGCTAGAAATGGTGAACTGTTTGTTTAATTATATCCACTGAAGACATGATGTGTTCTGCTCTTCCCTTTGGATGTATTTAATTTGTGTATAACATATCAAATAATTAGTCAATAGGGTCTTTATGTGATGTATTAATAACTAAGAACTAATTTACGTTACTCTGGTCATTACTATCTAGGAAATGATCCTAGAGGACATATATAGGAATGTTTCCAACATTTTTTGTAGGTTCATGTTAGAGGGGTACAAAATAAAGAAATTGTAGTTTAAATCCCCTGTAGAAGAATAGAAGAATGTTGATGTCATGCATCTGCTAGTTTGCTAGAAATGGTGAACTGTTTGTTTATATCCACTGAAGACATGATGTGTTCCACTCTTCCCTTTAGATGTCTTTAATTTGTGTATAACATATCAAATAATTAATCAATAGGGTCTTTATGTGATATATTAATAATTAAGAACTAACTAAGAGATAATGAATCAATAGGGTCTGCATGCTTTCCTATTTATGTACTTTGTTAAAAAGCATCTAACTACATTCTGTTAATTGTACAAAATTCAAGGATCGATCCAACAACACTGATGGTCAATTGGAAAAACTTGAGTTCGAACTTAAAGAGGAGAGACTTCTTAGGGATGAAAAAAATGAACAAATTAAGGCCCTCTTCTTGAAGATTCAAGAATCGGAGAAAAAACTTGATCTACTTATAGCTCATCTATCTGCAATTGGACCACCGTTACCACACAAACTTAATGCTCCGGCATCTACAGAGGTGAATTCTTTACATCACAACTTAATCATACTATTTTCAAGTACCTTATAATAACATACACTCTTGTTCATGAAGAACACAATCCGGATGAACTCTTGTTCCTGAAGAACACAAATAGATGCAAGTTCCTGGTACATAAGAATATATACTTCATGTAAGAACAAAGTTATGAGTTAAATGGGGCCCTGCTATGATTCATTGAAAATGTATGTTAATATGAAAAAATAGAGTATATACATAATCTGTATGAATAAAACTGGAACAACTTATGTTAGATTAAAAAAACAGAATAAATACTTTCATGATAGGTCTGCGTCATTATTCTGCTCTAACTTTTTACCAATTCAAAAACATTGTTCTAGGAAAATTCTAAGGAGATTTTTGTTGGATCTAGCCACAGCACTAATCATGCTGACATACACACAACGGTTAGTATTTGTCAAACTCATTATAGGTTTGATTGCTCATTTACATAAAGTAATTAATTGAACTGTAGGGCGTGAAACCGGTGGTCGATCAACCTCATCTGAAGCGGTTGAAAAGAAAAAGGTAAATATTTGCCAGTCAAGTTTCATTCCGTTCTATAGTTTCACAGTAATCTGTTTGGTAATGTCATGTAGTCCCATTTTAAATGTTATTTGGTACCTCAAACACTTGGGCCAGCTAGGGATTGTTGGAACAAATGGTGAGATGTGTAGCAAACAAAGTTCAACTGACTTTGAAGTTGATTTGGAACTTAATGTGATCTTCATCCGGATGTTTTAAGTTCATCTGGATATCTAATGTTCATCTGGAAATCAATTGAACTGTAGGACCTGATGACCCATACTACTTGCAATAAAATGGCACTCCTCAGTCCATATCTATCATGGTGGTAAGTATTTCAAAATTGCTATATATATTATGATCAATTTCCATAACCTAATTATCAATTATATGTTTTGGTATAGGAAGGAATACAATAAAAAATGGTCCTAATTAAGCTCAAATCTAGACAGTTGAAGATGAAGAACACGTACGCGGTAGTGTTGTTGACTTGTAATTGAATTAGATTGAGAATAATGCTTGTATGCAGTGTAATTTTCTTTAATTTTTTTTGTTTGTATTTCATTTGTATTGACTTGTAATTGAATTTTATTTGATTTGTAATTAATATTTTGTAATAGCTTTTAAATTGGCCACGCGATAACAAGGACCCATCTGATTTCAACAACCTTTTGGTTACTTTTTCTTCTTCCCAAATATATGTGGCTAAAACACAAATATACGTGACCATATAATACCAAAGGCCACGTTTTTTATATTTTAATGTGGTCGTTGCCACCCTTTGGCCACCCATATTGAGACAAAATGTATGATTTCAACTACCCTTTGGCCACTTTCTTTTTCCAAATATATGTGGCTAAAACACAAATATACGTGACCATATAATACCAAAGGTCACGCTTTTTATATCTTAACGTGGCCGTTGCCACCATTTGGCCACGCGTATTGGGACAAAATATCTGATTTCAACTACCCTTTAGCCACTTTTTTTTCCAAATATATGTGGCTAAAACACAAATATACGTGACCATATAATACCAAAGGCCACGCTTTTTATATTTTAATGTGGCCGTTGCCACCCTTTGGCCACGCGTATTGGGACAAAATTTATGATTTCAGCAACCCATTTGGCCACGTTATTTCATATCATATGTGGCTAAAACACAAATATACGTGACCATATAATACCAAAGGCCATGCTATTCATATTTTAACGTGGCGGTTGCCACCCTTTGGCCACGCGTATTGGGACAAAAATTATAATTTCAGCAACCCATTTGGCCACGTTTTTTTATAACATATGTGGCTAAAACACAAATATACGTGACCATATAATACCAAAGGCCACGCTTTTGATATTTTAACGTGGCCGTTGCCACCCTTTGGCCACTCGTACTGTGACAAAATGTATGATTTCAGCAACCCTTTGGCCACGTATTTTTATAATGTATGTGGCTAAAACACAAATATACGTGACAATAAAATACCAAAGGCCACGTTAAAAAAACACATGTGGCCGTTGGGACCCTTTCGCCACGCTTTTCTGAAGAATTGTTTGATTACAACAACAAATATTGGTACCCTTTAGCCACGCTTATAGGTGGCTTCAGCCACTGATATTGAAACGTGGCCGTAGGGTACATATGGTCACGGCACCTATGGTGTCGGTTGGAATGGAAAAAAAAACGTCACCAAACACCTTTTGTCACAGTTTTTTTCCATGGCCAAAGGTGAATTTTGACGTAGTGTATATCGTTAGCTAGCTAGGCTGTGTTTCAATACCACTATGCGTTCGCAATCGAAGCATGACTGTTTGTGTTTGTTGCCTTTCCGCCTTGTCTAACACGAACAAGGGCGTTGTTTAGGACATATATTACACCCGTTGACCTCCAGTCAAGTTAGAGCGACTAACTCGGGCGGGGTTTGTCAGACCCAGTAGTACTACTCAATACCTCCTCGCTATAATCCATATATTAACGGTCCGATATGTTAAGGACTTTTAAGCGTGTTATCTAAGCACATCAGTGGAAAGATAGTATAACTGAATTACAAGATCTCAATGTTTGTAAGCATGTTTGTATGTATGTTTGTAAGCATGTTTTCTCCCCCAAAGGAGATACTTAAAAAGTGGGGCAATGAACTCACCTTAGGGTGCTCGGCAAGAAAGTATAAAATGAAACGCAACCAGATGACTTCCTAAGAATCACCTAAATGAGAGTGTGTGTGAGATACCGGCGTATGAACAATTAGATTAACTCAATCGATCCTGACGACACGTTGGTGACCCATTAACAGTTGATTTCGATGGTTTGATTTAAACTTTCAAATACAGGAAATGTTTCTATTAGTAGTAAGTCGCTAAATATAATAACTTGGCACATATTGCACGTTTTCCTAGCATGCACCTAAATTGCTATATAACATCAGCACGTATAACATATTTCATGCATAACACATATCCCATGTGAAATTGTGAATTATCTAAGTTTCATATAAGAGTTTTCCAATTCAACAAGTTGGACACATAAGCATACCAATATAATTTAAAGTCACTAACCAAGCTTCTATGACTTATCCAACTGCTTGACTCATTACATAAAGCTGACCCAACCAAAAATTACCACAATTCATATTTATCCAAACCGTTTCATAGAACTATCAAGTTCAAAGTTTTTGACATCCAAATGGTGCATTCTAAATGCTAGTGTGTCAATTGTTGTTGTAACGAACTCTACCAAGTGTCAGAGCATTTCTCAGTTGCTATCGAAATCCATCAAACATGCCGTAGGCAGGTTTTATGATGATATGCGTGGGTTCGTTCACTCCGCTCATAGGTTTGAGGATGATACGTAGAGCTCGTGTCTAGGCATGTTCCCAACGCCTTCTGTAATGCTTTCCAGAATGAGATGTAAATTGAATATCGCGACCCGATACGAGTGAAGTGTCACCTCATGCCGTGAGAGGATCTTTTACCTGTAGGACTGAAATAACTTTATCCATTCTGCAAGTCCTTTTGATCGTTAGAAAGTGTGTAGATTTAGTCATTTGACCAACGATCACCTAGACCGTATCACTTTCGCCTGATGTTTGAGGTAGTTTGGTGCTGGTGTCCATAGATGCTTGTCTCCACTTCACCTAGAATGTTCCCGATTGTAATAGTTTGGATAACTGTTGATGTTGGATCTTAACCTTGGGTTGAATCAGACACTTTCCCACACAAGTTCTAGTTTCGGCTTTCAGTTTAGTCATTAGTAGAGTACTTTCCAATGTTTGTACCGTTTATCCATACCAACTGTGAGCTTTATACGTTACTTGCTTTATGAGATTCTAGTACCAGAACCCTCATATATTGACGAATGTCATCCAGTTCTCCCTCAAAGAGTTTGTCGTTTTCTCGTAAGAATCTCGTCCCTACATTAGTTTCTTAAAGTGCCTCGGTGAATCATCTGTGGTATCCAACTATTCTAGAAACTTCCGCACCCTTGTTAGAGTCCTGGGTGCCTCCTAGTCCTTGATAGTCCCGACCCTTTTTGGTTCGACATATGATCCATTCTTTTTAACGACGTACACTAGTAGTTTGGCCTTCCGAATCTAGAAGTCGTGTTTTGAGAACTTAGTGTATAGCTTCTCTTGTCTCAATCGTTACAGGATCAATCGCAAATGTTCTTGATGTTCTCCCTTGTCTCTGGTGTAGGTTCATATATCATTTATGTAGGCGGTGACAAATTTGCCATGGTACGATTATACATAGAGCACATATAGAGTCCATGGGTATGCAGATGTATTGGTCATTTCAAAGGCATGTCTCAAAATTCGAAGTGTCCAAGACCCATGTGGAACGTTGTTTTGGAGATATACTTCTCCCTTATCCTAGGATGATGATGATCTAGTCTTAATTTTAATCCTTGAATAGGAGTTCGACTCCTCGTGCTGGTCAAACCAGTCATTGGTTCTGGGTAAGGGTACTTGTTCTATGGAGCATATGGATCCGAGTTCAACAGGTTTTGTCCAAAATAGTTTACCATGATTTGCGATATGAACGTATACTGGTACAAGTGTCAAACCAGTATGTTAGTATGAAATTTGTTCGGAGGAAACTTATTGGCGATCGTGTTGGAATAGTTCTTGTTTCATCCCCAATATCACTGTTGCTAGTGCCACTTCCCTTTGCTTTGCTTCATCTATAGACAGTGTTTCTTGAAATGTCATGTTTTTCCGCACTCGTAACACCCTAGCAATCCTTTACAAAATGGCTACATTTTCCACATTGTTTGCATCGATACTTACTACACTGCCCTCGGTGGTGATATTCACATTTACTGCACTGTGGTTATTTTCCAGCTTAAGTACTATGGTCCTGTTTGCCGGAGATGTTCTGCTTGATGGCCCTGTCTTTGTTAAACTTTCCTCGTTTATACGATAGTTGATTTGAAGATGACGCCTTGTTATTGTTGCCATCCCACTTTCTTTTGTTGTCCAGGGCAGTAGTCATTATACCCCGCCTAGGCAGGATATCCTGGTTTACTTCTCGATCTTTGAGCTTGTGGGCTATATGGATGGCCTGTTACATTGTCGTGGGGTTGGAAAACGTCACTCCTTCTCGGATATCTGGAGCTAGACCGACGATATACATTTCAATCCTCTCATGAGCATGTTCCACCAATGTTCGGGCATAGAGTGGCCAGTTTATTAGAACGTGTAGTGTATGCTTCTATCTCGGAGCCATCCATTTACAGTCTCCAAAATTCTCCCTCTAGTTTATGGATCTCTTCTTGAGAATAATATTCCTCCTTAATCGCATTCTCGTATTCATCCCACGATATGGCACTTGCATCCACAAGTCCCAACATTTGTACCTTTGAAACCCACCATATGAGGGCTGGTCCCTCCAAATTTCTTGAAGCGAACTTCACTTGGTTAGCAGGAAGACATTTGCACCATGTGAATATGGTCTCAATTTCTTGAACCCATCTGAGAAGTCTGATGGCTCCAGTTTCGCGTGTGTAAGTATGGGGTCTGCAGTCCATGAACGATACGTGCTCACCCTAATTCCTCCTTGGTTCTCAGTTTGGGCATGGACTTCTAGGCTTGCATTTATTCTGTCGTTGATCAGTGTCATGATTTCAGTAGCTGACAGTGTGATGTTCCCACGACCTCCGCTTTGTTCAGTACGTCCAAGCATCGTTCTTTAATCACAAATATCCAAAATGACTTTAAAATTTTGTATAATAAACCATCTAGATATATATTAAGAATTCAACACATGTTCGAACACAACACCATATTCCAAATAATAATTCTAATTCAGATAAATTTGTAAACCAGTCACAAAAATATTCTAAGTCAGACATAAAAATTCAAAAGTATTTAGTTGGATAGGAACATTCTTCCCATCTAGGTTCAAGCTAAACTAAATGTTGTTACGAGTTGTAGAGACAACGGAACCCTCCTCCTCGGGCACGTGGACCTGCAGTGCGTTAGCGATCATTTCCTCTGCTGCCACTGCCCTAGCCTCAGCCATCTCAGCTAGTCTCAGCTACGATAGCCCGCTTCTCAGCTTCCATTACCCTGAGATTCAGTGCATCAAGTTGTTTGTTTAGCATAAGTTGCCAATCAGTGTGGTGCTTATCGACCACACCCAGTTCATGATGAATTTTGTCTATACGATCCTTGTTGTCCCTCTCGCGACTGAGAATACTTGTAGTTGTGCTTGAATTTCTTCGTATGTACCCTAGTTCACGGTGCACAAGGGCCACGACTGTTGCAAGGGCTTGATCTGTGTGATAAGGTAGGATTGGCAATGTGTGAGTAAGGTAACATGTCAGCTGATGGTGGCGGGGGCACATCCTCTTGATGAATCCAACTTTCCACCAAGTCAATGTACCACTTCTAGTCTCCATTGTCATCTTCACAACAGTAATTATACGTAGGTCCTTCATAGGTGTTAGCGTCATTTCATCGAATTCGCACGGCGCTTCTTCAGTTCGAATGATGAAGGGGATGAAGGTGCAGGGGAAAATGACTGTCCGTCCATGTCTGTAACATAATATATATATTATATATATATATTATGGAGAGGATCATTTGAGAACCAATTTGATTTGAGAACTAAAAAGTACTAATTTGTGCCACAAGTTTATTTACATGTATCCCCCCTCCCATGAATTGTAGTGATCCGCCCTGAAATTTGTGGTTGAGAGTTAGTTCTCAAAAGTTCTCAAAACAAAAAGTTCTCATTTGAACCTAACCCTATATATATATATATATATATATATATATATATATATATATATATATATATATATATATATAGGGTTAGGTTCAAATGAGAACTTTTTATTTTGAGAACTTTTGAGAATTAAATCTTCACCACTAATTTCAGTTGGGGACCACTACAATTCATGGGAGGGGTATATGTAAATATAACTAGTGGCTTAAAATGGTTCTCAAAAGTTCTCTCAACCATTTAGTTCTCAAATGATCCTCTCCCTATATATATATATGTATATATATATATATATATATATATATATATATATATAGGGTTAGGTTCAAATGAGAACTTTTTGTTTTGAGAACTTTTAAGAACTAACTCTCAACCACAAATTTCAGGGGAGACCACTACAATTCATGGGAGGGGGGGGGGGGTACATGTAAATAAACTTGTGGCTCAAATTAGTATTTTTTAGTTCTCAAACCAAATTGGTTCTCAAATGATCCTCCCCCTATATATATATATATATATAAATATATATATATATAGGGTTAGGTTCAAATGAGAACTTTTTCTTTTGAGAACTTTTGAGAACCATTCTGAGCCACTAATTTTCAGGGGGAAGCATTCAAATTCATGGGGAGGGGGGATTTCCATATAATAAACTAGTGGCTTAGAATGGTTCTCAAAAGTTCTCAAACCAAATTGGTTCTCAAATGATCCCCTCCCTATATATATATATATATATATATATATATATAGGGTTAGGTTCAAAATGAGAACTTTTTCTTTTGAGAACTAAATCTCAACCACAAATTTCACAAATTTCAGGGGGGGGGGGGGACCACTACAATTCATGGGAGGGGGGATACATGTAAATAAACTTGTGGCTCAAATTGTTCTTTTTAGTTCTCAAATCGAATTGGTTCTCAAATGATCCTCTTCCTATATATATATATATATATATATATATATATATATATATATATATATATATATAATGAATGAAATGCTTGCATAAAATAAATATCAAGTGTGTGTTCTCGTGTATGACTAATGCAACTCTAAGGCTATGGTTGACCTACATGCAAGACCTAGTTCACTATAACCAATGGCTCTAATACCAATCTGTCACACCCTCAAAATCCACCGGGGAAGTATAACCGCGAGGCGTGTGACAAACCAGGACCTGAGTCATTAGCCATACTAAACCATGCAAGAAAACAATTTTTAACACAAGCGGAAGCGTATATAAAGATATGTAAATACGTTGCGCATAACACGCGCCCAAAACTTTAATAAGATATAAATAACCCAATATGGTTTAAACCGAATTTCAGACTCATATGAGATGTGTGCGTCCTAATCGTGCTCCGAATCTAGATACCTGAGAAAACATGCTAAAGTGTGTCAACACAAAGGTTGGTGAGTTCAAAGGTCTAAACAAAATGCAAGTATAAAATGAAACGCAACCAGATGACTTCCTAAGAATCACCTAAATGAGAGTGTGTGTGAGATACCGGTGTATGAACAATTAGATTAACTCAATCGATCCTGACGACACGTTGGTGACCCATTAACAGTTGATTTCGATGGTTTGATTTTTACTTTCAAATATAGGAAATGTTTCTATTAGTAGTAAGTCGCTAAATAAAATAACTTGGCACATATTGCACGTTTTCCTAGCATGCACCTAAATTGCTATATAACATCAGCACGTATAACATGTTTCATGCATAACACATATCCCATGTGAAATTGTGAATTATCTAAGTTTCATATAAGAGTTTTCCAATTCAACAAGTTGGACACATAAGCACACCAATATAATTTAAAGTCACTAACCAAGCTTCTAAGATTTATCCAACTGCTTGACTCATTACATAAAGCTGGCCCAACCAAAAATTACCACAATTCATATTTATCCAAACCGTTTCATAGAACTGTCAAGTTCAAAGTTTTTGACATCCAATTAGAGTTCCATATTTTAATACAATAGCCCAACTATATTAATATCATTCATACTAAGAAGTAAGAATCATAATCATGCCAATAACTTAGATAGCCCAAACCATTTACTTTTTTGCAGAAAATTGGGGTTGCCGCGCATTGTTTTTGCAGAAGCAGAACGGAGGTGAAAATCTAAGTTAATTTGAGTCCTACTACTTGGATTTGAAAGCTTACACCTAGAGGTAAATATTAAAAAAAATCACTTCGTTTCATTAAGAAATGAGTGAGTTATGACCTCCCAAAGTTGACTAAAAAACTTGACAGCAAGCTGTCAAAAGAAAAACGTGGTTTATCCAAGTTTGTTTAATCTTTCGTTTGATCAATAATATCAGTCCCAATCATCATGCGGCTGTTACTACCCCTTAAAAACCACCCAAATCAATAGCAAAAAGGTTTATAATCATCAAGTAGGATTATCTAATATGCAACTCAAACTATAGGCTTGCATAGTGTCAAGAATTTGATGATGAGAATTTGATTCATGAAAAAAAAAACAAAGGAAGCTGCTGGGCACAGGGTTGGAACCCTTGACAATCCAGAAGCAAATAATGCACCCTAACCACTAGGGCAGTTTATGTTTGCTGTTCAAACTTAGTTCAGAATATATTTAACAACTTCTGTTTCAGTAATTAATTACCAATAACTCATCATCTTGTTCAATACCCACAGCACCCACGAATATCATTTAACGCATGAATACATAGAGCATCAAAATCAGGTTTAAGCATACGTGGAGCAACTAAAAAAATATCAAATTTACGTACTAACACATGGGGCGGCATAACAAAAAGAATCAACTTTATGAACTACAAATCGAACCCTTCATGGTTCACGAATCGGCATGCTAACACCTTACTCATTTTGCATACAATAACCCATAGAAATCTAATACACAAGAAACCCACCATCAAACCGTAACCTAGCGAGTCGAGAGAAAGAATACGGTTACCTTCGATATGTTCGAGCGATTTCGAGTGCGTCCTTAATGCATGCGATCCTTTCCGTGGTTTCCCTTCCGTTCGTGGCTGCCACCGGTTTCGTAAAGAAGGCAAAGTCGAGAGGAGGTGGAGGGGATTTCTGCCGTGATCAAAGAGACGAGAGGGAAGGTTTCTTACGGTTTGGTGATATAGAGGTCTGATAAGGGTGGGTTGTTCATAAAGTTGTTCGAGTCCTACCCGATTCAGGAGTATCCCACGTATTTGAATCCCCCCCCCCCATGGATATCTTGTTATCATATTTATTTGTTATTATTATAACTTTTTTTTAACCACCACGATTCACATCTAATTACTAGTACACAGCACATAGGGATGAAATCATACTCACGTAAGTCAATTTGTAAGATCACCTAAATCATATAATATACTTTTCAAACTTTATGTTCGTTCATTTTAGTGTTTTGTTAATTAGTCACCTAAGGTTCACGACCGACTCAAGTGTGCATGCTCATGGACTCGCAGACACGTCTAGGAACTCTAAAGGATGTGTGAATGCGTGTATGTTTTAAATAAATGAGTGCTCGTATTTGTGCTTTTCTGGATAAATACCGGGTTTTCGCCGGGTGTCACACACGTCACTCCTTCTACCACCCTTAAATCATGCTTCACAGCTTGACTGGTTTGTATATCCCATGTCATTGATTACTAATACACTGCATCCACCCGCCTACTTCAATCGCACAAGTAGACGTCTCCACTTAATATCTGCAACATCAATCCCCTACTGCTTAACACAAATAGATCGTCAAAGGAAATTACGTGCCCTCCGCCCCCTTCTACCTCTAATTTGTTACCGAGAAAAAAATATATATATTCTCCTCACGCATAACTCTCAACCGTCATATATTCTATTCGGCTATCACAATCATAATTGAACATATACATTTCCCTACTTAGTCGTCGCATAGTAGGGGTTCACCATTTTCATCTTATCTGCATTCTATTCTACCTAGCTAACATGGGTAGAATTTCACATCTTTACTTTATCACGTACTTCATTCCACATTTCTGCTCACCATGAGAATTCAACCGCTTAGTCTCATACACACCTTATCCTACATGTTCTACACAAGTAGGATTTCACCACTTCTGCATACACATACCATTTGTTATCACAATACAGTTGTTTCACCTATACATACTTACATTAGTTGTCCTACATGACTTACGTCGGTAGGATTCCATCATTCTAAAAATTTCCAACTCAATCCTACATGATTCATACAAGTAGGATTTTACTATGCTTAACATTCACACTGTATAGCTTGTATGATTTCATTCATGCAACTTTCCTCTACATACTTTACTCACACTCCAATCTAACAATCATATGCAATAATAGTATTATCACATTCCTCTCTAACAATCAAATACAATCATGTTGTCATTATCACATTGAGCTTTATCATTCATATTCTCATATCGCTATCAACAATCATGTACAATCATGACATCATCGTCACATTCCGCTCTAATAATCATAATTAGCCATGGCATCATTGCATAGTCATCACGCTCCGCTTTGTCTCACATTCACGATCACCGCTTTTCTATCACATTTTGTCTTAACGCAAATATATAATCACAACTTTTCTATCACATTCGGCTTTACCGCACATAGACAATCACAACTTTATAATCATATTCAGCTTTACCACACATACACACTCACAGCTTTACAATCATATTCAGCTCTACCGCACATACACAATCACAATTTTACAATCATATTCCGCTCTACCGCACATACACACTCACAACTTTACAATCATATTCAGCTCTACCGCACATACACACTCACAGCTTTACAATCATATTCAGCTTTACCACACATACACACTCACAACTTTACAATCATATCCAGCTTTACCGCATATACACATTAACTGCTTTAAAATCATATTCAGCTCTACCGCACATACACAATCACAATTTCACAATCATATTCAGCTTTACCGCACATACACACTCATAGATTTACAATCATATTCAGCTTCACCGCACATACACACTCACAGCTTTACGATCATATTCAGCTTTCAATTCAACCAGCGTAGTGGTCATTACAACTCATTCATCAATTTATAATATTAACAACATATAATTCATGTAAGGATCACTTACATGGTGACAAGATCGAGCCTAGAACTGAACACCCATTTCCATCATGAGCACTTGGTTTGAGTTCAAGTGCCCCCACGACACTTGAATCCC
>JBCNJP010000012.1:32839392-32872485 GCA_039602395.1 Deinandra increscens subsp. villosa
CTCTGATTTATTTAGTATTTGTAACTAATGGTTGTGAATCCTGGTCTAGCCGCACCCCTTAACGGTATAAACTCCGTTAGTGGTTAATTGGGGGTGTGACAACTACTTTTTTTGTACTCTTCCCATACCTCCTGCCCACGAATTAACTATATAACATTTACTAACTCAAGTTACAACCATTGATGCCCTGTTTACAACCCCAAAGCATATGTTACAAGTTTCTTTGCGACATGTACAAGTAAAAGTTCTTCACCGTTAGGTTTAACGGTTTATTTTGGTTCCACCGTTATTTTCTCCCTTTACCTTTACACGTAGGATCGCTGGATCGCTGGCCCCTTACTTCACGTGCACGTCGGCGAGGAGCAGCTGAGAAGGACGACGGCGAATGACCTGCACAGTTTATGAAGGGCGTGGGTTGTTGTCCTTCTTCCTTGTAGCAGTAAGGTCTGTGGATTATCTTTATCTTCGCCTCATCCTCTCACTTTTGCGTTACTTTCAATCCTCCGCTCAAGTTCATACCCAAACTCATACGGTAATGCTATTGCTCTTCTTAATTTCTTCGGTTTACCAATTTTTAAAGGGTTTAATTGCTCTCTAAGCAGAGAAGAGAACCGGGTGGTTAGTTGTGGTTGTTTATGGTTGGTTTGTTAGCGGCTGAGGCTTTCTTGCCTTGAGAGTCTGTGTTTTTACTTGCACCGTTATAGGTTGCTATGTCGGTCCCCTTTGTTGTGTTGTTTATCATGTTTTAAAGGTTTTGTTTGTCGCTGTTTTGTTGGTCAGCTTTTGCCTATCGTTCATTTAATGCTCTAAAGTTTTCTTAGTTCTTAGAAATAGGTGTTTTAATGTTTTGGTTTTTGATTGATTTGATATTATTTTGCTTCTTATGTTTCAAAACTTTTGCTACAGTCGTTTATCACATGATTTAAAGCCTTTTCGTTTCTTATAGATGGCTACTTGGATGTTTTGTTTCTAGATTGCCTTTATATTTTACAGTTGTTGATGTCATGTTGAGGGCTATAGAACCTTGGTTTTTAATTCCATTGTTATCGGTGCCTATGTTTCTTTCATATTTATGTTGTTTCTCAAGTTTTAAAAGGTTTCTTTGTGGTTGCTTTGTTTCAGGTTACAGGTTTGGATATCTTTCGTTTTCTAATTAATTTTCTCTTCAGGTGCTTTTTCATATGACAACTGCAGATCAGTAAAACTTTAATTATATGGTTATGTTCTCATGTTTGCTCATAAAAATTGTTTCTTTTACTAGGGATTTCTGAAGCCTTTGCTGCAGGCTTGCTTCTGTGAGTTTTATTTTCATGTTCTTTCTACTACCTATGATTTCCTTATACGCTTCCTGCTTTGTTGGCTGCCTTTTACTTTGTATGTGCTGATCCTTTTGGTTTGGCTAAAGATTTATGTGCATTCGGTTTTTTTAAGGATGGTTATAGCATTATATGCGTTTATCACCACCGTGTTAAAAAAAATAGCCTGCTTTTTGATATGGAAAACTGCATTAAGATGCAGACACAACAACATCATCTGCAACTAGAAACACAAGGAGGGAGACAGCAAAAGGGTGAAGCTCAAGACAGATCTAAAGAAAGAGCCTTGAACCACTGCTATTAGCCATCGTTTGGCACCTATTGGGAGGCCTTTTTTTTTAAACGGTTGCTATGAACAAGTGTTAACAACTCTTTTGTAAAAAATGGTAACCCCAATAGGATAGATATAACCGTCTTTATTTTGGTACACCTGCGTATGGTTTTGTCATTTGGTAGCTGTTAGCTTTGGCGGTTCTTAGCTTAGTGTAGTCAAGCCTTTGCTTTGCATGTGTATTGCTACTTTTGTATATTTATATGGATGAAGCAACAGCCTTTTGGCCTTTCGTAGGCATTAGTGGTCGAGATACCTATCGCCCTTCTGCAAACAATGGCAATCGTTGCACCATATGAATGAGTTCTAACCAAAAACAACCTCGGTTGTTGCACTAGCCGCAACGCGCTAATAGTAAAGCTTGTGGTAATACAAAAGCCAACAGATTCCCGCTAAATCATTTTTCAACTAAACGAAAGCAATAGTTGATGAGTTATAGATAAGGTTATGTGTAGTGGGTGTGAAACCCACTTTTTTCGTGTATGGCGCCCCATAGCGTCAAGGGCACCACTCCCGGGGCGCTATGGGTGTAAATTTGGCCAAGGGCGTTTGCCATTTCACGCCTCCCCTCTTCCTTCTTTATTGGTTATTTTTTATTTATTTATTTATTTTTTTGATTGGATAGATTTTATTGAGTGGTTTTTTAAAATAATATAATTAGGTAATAATTAGAGGGGTATAACTTCGTGTATGGGGTTATAACAACACATATAGCTAATAATAGCCTAATAATACCATTGAATATCTATTTGCCACTACTCGTGTATGGCTACTAGATGTAGTTGAAAATGGTTGATTTTTAATGATATTATTATATTAAAGATATTTGTAACTATTCTTTGATGATAAAGTTATTGTTGTTGAGAGTTATGTTAGCCTTGTAACTGAAAATTGTTACTACCATAACTCAATTTCTTTATTAATTCAGTTTTGTATATTAACGAGATGTTTATCCACCCCGCGCATTGCTGCGGGGTTGAATTTGTATACTGAACGAAAGTAAAAAAGTTAAGTGGTATAAAACGTAAAAGTTTAAAAGTCTCGTGGTGAAAGTATAAAACTAAGAAGTATATTAAAAGCGAAAGTAAAAAAATTAAAAGTTTCGTGCCCAAAGTAGAAGACAAAAAAAACTTAAAACAAAAAAAAAACTTTATAAGTTAGAGGGTTAAAAAATTAAAAAGTATAAAACGTAAAAGTCAAAAAGTCTTGTGGTGAAAGTATAAAACTATAAAAATATTCTAAGTTAAGTGGTATAAAATGTAAAAGTCTAAAAGTCTTGTGGTGAAAGTATAAAACTATAAAAGTATACTAAAAACGAAAGTATAAAAGTTAAAAGTTTCGTGGCCAAAGTAGAAGACAACAAAAGTTAAAACAAAAAAAAAAGTTTAAAAGTTAGAGGGTAAAAAAGTTTGGGGGTATAAAACATAAAAGTCTAACAATCTTGTAGTGAAAAGATAAAACTATAAAAATATATTGAAAACGAAAGTAGAAAAGTTAAAAGTTTCGTGGCCAAAATAGAAGACAATAAAACTTAAAATTAAAAAAAAACTTTAAAAGTTAAACGGTATAAAACGTAAGAGTATAAAACGTAAGAGTATAAAACAATGTGGCCAAACTATGAAAACTAAAAGTTTACTATTTCGTTAAAAAGAAAAAAACAAATCGTAAAAGTTTAGGGGTAGAAAGCGTCAAAGCACCAAAATCATGTGGTTAAAATTTAAAAAACTAAAAGTTAACTATTCATCATAAAATTTTATTGTATAATATAATAATTTAAATAAGTTATGATGTTATTTTAAAACTTACTATAACTAAGATGCCATTTAATACAGATCTATTATATAAAAAGTTATAATTAGTTATAGTTTATCTATGTATTTTGATAAAACTTTCACTTTAGCCCAAAACTTTCTACACGTTTTTAGTTCGTGGGTTTTTTCTTTCTTGCGTTTTGAGTTTGTGATGGTTACACAACTTGTTTATGTTGTTGTACAATCTCTTTATGTATAAGGTATAAGTCTTGATTCAAAGGTAATAAATATCAATTTTTTAATTAAATTAAAATAGAAAACAATAAATGATTCTACTATAAACAATTAAAAACTAAGATGAGTAGTAACTTATTGTAACTAACCATCCATTAAGCACTATGCACAAGTTATATATGTTGTCTCACTAAGGCACCAAGCGCTATGTACAAATTATATATGTTGTCATTTTAACGTTCAAGTGGTTAAGTCTAGTTTACAAGCATTTCTCTTTTCTCATTCCTGCTCACATTTCCATCCCATACCTCATTTACCTTTTCTCTTGATGGATCAAATATTTTTAATTGAGAGACCTTTGTGCTTGTTGTGGTCTCGCGACGGCGGTGGTAGTCGGTGGTTAGCCACTGTTTTGAGTATCGATGGTTTCTCAAATGATGATGGTAATTTCTTACACGCTCGAACACAATTGAAGACGCACCTCCTCTGATGTTGATGCTGGTTCATTCACTTTTAAAATGTAACAAGTATTTCATGCTTGTTATTGGCCGCAAATCTCAACTCTACATTCAAGAGTTATATTTGAGTTAAAGGTTACATATTTCCACTTGACATGTTTATATTTGTTTTCGAGAAATAAATATGTCATTCAAATATTAATAAATACCACACTTATCAGTTTAACACGTAGGAGACTTGATAGAGTTTTAGTGGGTGACTTAAGATAGACTTTGACCATATGTTTTGGACCTTAAGGTGTCTTATGTGATATAGGGTATAGTTAGGTTATTTATTCGATTCACGTCGGACTTTGTATATTTTTCAAGCACCTACGATTCATGTGAGTTTCACGACCCCTTTTACGTTTTCAAATTGGGAAAATTAATGTTATTTTCACGAAAACCATATCGATTGCGAGGGTCATTATTACCTATATATACAAAACACAACTTGTAATTTTGTCTTTTTTGTGGTTTTGCCTTTTGTCATTTGTCTGTATTATTATTACTTTTTAATTTTTATCCGAATGTAACAAATTTAACAAATAAGTTGTGTAATATGTATAATCGTGTGACATACATTTTTATTTATTTTCAATCTCAACGAATTAAATACACGAGTTAGTTGTGTAATAAGTACAGTCGTGTATTTTAGGTCATACAATCAATAGTTTAAGCGTTTTAACAATATAGCTATTTGAGAGGATACTGAAATCAAATTTAATCTGAAATAAAATGGGTTATGTTAGGTACACCATGGTGTACCCAAGATTAGGTACACCACTAGTATAAATACATTCATTAAATGCGGTGAAATCAATATTTAGATGAGGTTTTCAACCGCAATTAAAGCTGACGTATTAAATGAGGTATCTGAAATTTTAATAAAACAATTAATAAATACGCTGAAATTTAATTAAATAATTAATAAATGTTTTTAATCGGTTTGCAATATAAATAATATGGTGAGGTTTCTTTTAATAATATTTAAAACACATTTTAATATTTAATGAAATTAGAAAACCTTATACGTAATATTAGAAAACAAGCTTTAATAGTTAATATTACAAAAAATTTCATAAAATCAACTCGAATACAATTAATCAAAAGTAAGATCAAGTTAAATCCACAATACAACAAGTTCTAAACATCAAAAATTTAGACAAATTCAAATTCAAAGATGTTATTCTATAAAGCATCAACTATGTAACTTCTACAAAACCAATAGAAGTAGCAATTTTCTTGTATTTTTGAGAGACACAAGCAACCTAAAATCAACCATCTTACCTTTTTGTTTAAAGCTAACCTATCATTTTCTTTTATTTTATCAAGTGATCATGTCGAGTTCAAGTTTTTATTACGAGAAAACGACGACACTTTCAGATTTAAATATTTTAATTTGTTTGGTTTGGCTATTTAGCTTCACATTTATTATTTTTATCTTTCTTTATTACCTTTTTCAACGTTCTTTTATTTTTTCTACTCATCGAAAATATACATGTAGATTAATATTATTTATCTTGCTTTCTTTTTGTTTCTTAAGCTCATGTTCACAAAAACTAAAAGCTTTAATTTTGCTTCTTAAGCTGTTGGTCACAAAAAAAAAAATAAATAAATCTTATGTTTATCAATTTTATTAAATACGTTAAGCAAGAATTTTGCATAAAGAAATCTTTAGCTTTAATTTTATTAAATACGTTAAAGAGTACGAATTTTATTTTGTTCATTCAAGTATACGTACGCACGTCCGCATACATGTATAAAATACAATCGTATAATATACTTGATGTATAGTGTGACAACTCGGTCAATCCATATTCATTTAAACCCGACCCGAATTCGAAATTCTATTTCAGT
Source organism: Deinandra increscens subsp. villosa (assembly GCA_039602395.1). NCBI lineage: Eukaryota > Viridiplantae > Streptophyta > Magnoliopsida > Asterales > Asteraceae > Deinandra > Deinandra increscens. Next base: position 32,845,382 of record JBCNJP010000012.1, read on the forward strand.
TATTTTTTATTTCCATTAAACCTGAAAACTTGAGCAAACCAAACATATGTAGTACTTGTGGGAAATAATAAGCACGAGTAAATAAATGTAAGGTTTCCCGAAAAGTTTGAGGCTAAAATGCGAAATAAAGAAAATCTGATCTTTGACGCTAATTTCGGTGTTAACCGGGAATCTCGCAAATTATAAAAATATAATATTTGAAATCCTAAAGTTCAAATATAATGAAAAATGAATTTTTATAATTTTTGGGGTTAAAAGTGTCAATTTATCCAAGTTCAGGGGCTAAAACTGCAAAAATGAAACTTCAGGGGCTAAAAGTGTAAATCTGCCAAAATCATTCCTGGGCGGTACTCCCCAAATGTCTAATTTCTGGGCGGTACGCCCCAGAATGTGCAGACGTGTTTTTAGCTTTGCTACGTGTTTCAGCCCCGTTTAACCATTTGATTAGTGTCAAATTCTTCGATTAGTCACCAGAACGCGTGTCCTAACGAGATTTCGTCCCTGTTAGTATATAAATCAACCTCTGGAACTCGAAATCAAGCTTTAATTCCTAAAATCTATCTCTCAAAAACCTTCATTTCATACCCGTATCTTCACTGCCCGAATTCTCTCAACTCAGGAGCTCTCGAGGTCTAATTTTCTGCAGTCCTCCTCTATTTGGTACGTAGAACAAAAGCCCTCTATCAATTTCTGTTCATATCGTTGTTTTAATCAAGTTCCAGATTTGCTTAAAAACTAGGGTTCTTGAATTAATTTCTAAAATTAGAACAATCTGTTAGGAATTAGGAGCTGTAATTTTGGGGATCTTCATATGAACACATAACTAAAGAAACCCCTAAGTTAATTTCACAATTGGAAAACTTTTTTTTTTTTGAGTAAAAACGGTATTATACGTCGTTATAATGCCCAAATTTAACAAACGGTTATGAGTTTGGGTCTCAAATTCTAAGGGATATCTTTATATACTATCAAGATTAAAACCCTAAATTTTCATTATTTTTGGAGCACGTTTGATATTATTCGTAAAATTGATGAATAGAAATATTTGTTAAAAACAAATATATATCTATGATCATAAATTACTATTTGGTATTATATGATTATATATATATATATATATATATATAATTTTATAAACAGTATTATCAATATATATATATATATGTTTCATAAAAATATATATAAATATATATTTTATATATATATATATTTATAAACTAAAACAAATGTATATATATACTTAAATTCTATTTATTTTAAAAAGTATATATATATATATATATCAAAAACTATAAACATTCATAATTTATATTTTATGATATGATATATCAATTTTTATAAAACTATTTAGAATTCGCGCGGACCGGAAGGGTAAACGCCTGTACACCGGGTTTCCTGGCATAGGTAAGGATGTCGCATAAATCCCTCGTTGGACCTGGCAGACTTACCTGGGGATTCCTGGAGTGAGTGTTTACTTATAGGAAAACGCGTTTTCATATTATCACTAATCTTTGTTTTAATCAATACAAATATAGTCTTTTGACATAATGATAAAACCTTACACTCTTCAAGAACCCTGTCCAATTAAAACTATATTCTTTGTATTTATTTAGCCTATTTATGTTAATAGGCTAATCTCAAGGTCTATCATTATCACTTTCAGCGTTAGCGTTCATCCTCAATCCGCTCATCAAGTGAGTACTCATACCCCCTTTTATTACTGTGGGATATTATGCGATATAAACTCCTGTTATTATTAGAAGGGTGATTCCTTCAATCAAATGATGACTAGAGTAGTGAGTATTAATAACCACTTTCTCATTTTGGGGTGCAACATGTATATCCTATATCTAAATCCTAAATCTTTATTTCTTATTCGAAATCACTGCGATCCTATGTTATTATGTGTGTTCTTTATTATGTGTATCTATGTCTAATATCTAAAGTGTGGGAATCGTAAATCTTAAATCATGAATGGTTAGTCTTTATTCTTTTGTGTGCCATTAACCATCGTGCCGTGGTAACAATGATAGATACAAATCTATTGGTTGACAACCCACCTAGGATATTGAGACATAATCCTGTCTTCAAATAGGTGATTGCTCCCTTATTGTCTAGGCTTGGTTACACAACATCTATATCTATGAGTGGTGAATGGATAGTCTTTTGGATAGTCTTTATTCTTTTGGATAGTCTTTATTCTTTTGGATAGTCTTTATTCTTTTGGATAGTCTTTATTCTTTAGTGTAGTCTTTTATAATATATATCATATGAATCAATACTTAATGGCATAAACCGCTGACTTTTCATATACATAACTCTATGATTACTCACCAACTACTTTTGTAGTTGACACTCTCTATTTTATACATGTTGCAGGATGACTACTTGGATTATTTGACTGATCACGATAGGATTGCGGACCTAGATAAAGACACTAAATCAATGCTTGATGATTATATTTGAATTATTGTACGGATCTTTGTTTATATATAAAAATGGCATGTTTAAGTATTTGGTAACTATTACTAGTTGTCATGTGCATCTGGACAGTCGTCTCGCCCCGACATATTCCGCCGTCGGTTGGGGTGTGACAGATTGGTATCAGAGCCTTGGCTATAGGGATCTAGGTTATTAGAACTGGATGGCCTAGACTATACCTTAGGTGTCCCACATGATTCGCTCATGTTAGACTACCTATTATTAGATTATGTCCTTATATGCTACTTAAGCTTGCCTGCTTAAATCTCGTTCTCATCTTAACACTTGACACACACTTATTCAAGGCTTCCTAGCCTTTCCTAATAGATGGTGCAGTATGTGCCAATTTAGGATTTGGTATTTAGGTAATGTCTCCAAATCTTGAGTGCATGAACAACGGCTCCCATTTCCAAATCATGCGTTGTATAATTCTTTTCAGTATCCTTTAGTTGCCTGGACCCGTAGGCAATCACTTTATCTCGTTGCATCAACACGCAGCCGAGTCCTTGGATTGATGCATCGCAATAAACCACAAAGTCGTCAACTCCATCGGGTAACGCAAGAATTGGAGCCGAACATAACATATCTTTAAGCGTTTGGAACGCGCGCTCTTCTTTTTCACCCCATCTGTATTGCACTCCTTTGTGCGTTAAGGCTGTTAAGGGTTGAGCCAGTTGAGAGAAGCCCTTAATAAATCTTCGATAATATCCGGCAAGTCCTAAAAATTGTCGGATTTCTGTTGGCGCTCTTGGGGTAGACCAGTTCTTTATTGCTTCCACTTTGGCTGGATAGACATGAATTCCTTCCTCATTAACAATGTGTCCAAGAAACTGGACTTCGCGGATCCAAAAGTCGCACTTTGAAAACTTGGCGTAGAGCTGTTCCTTGCGGAGCAATTCCAAAATAAGACGCAGATGCTCCTCGTGTTCTTCCTTTGTCTTAGAGTAGATCAAAATGTCGTCGATGAAAACTATCACAAACTTATCGAGGTACGGCTTGCACACTCGATTCATCAGATCCATAAATACGGCAGGTGCATTGGTTAGCCCAAACGGCATAACCAGGAACTCGTAGTGACCATACCGAGTTCTGAAAGCTGTCTTGGGTACATCCTCATCACGAACGCGAAGCTGGTGATATCCAGACCGTAGATCAATCTTTGAAAAGTAGCTTGAACCCTGTAGTTGATCGAAGAGATCGTCGATTCGAGGAAGTGGATACCGATTCTTGATCGTAACTTTGTTAAGCTCTCGGTAGTCAATGCACATGCGGAACGTTCCATCCTTCTTCTTAACAAACAGTACCGGAGCTCCCCATGGAGACGAACTTGGACGAATAAACCCCTTGTCGAGTAGCTCTTGTAGTTGCGCGGAGAGTTCGTTGAGTTCGCTTACAGCCAAACGATACGGAGCGCGTGCAATCGGAGCGGCACCTGGAGCCAAATCAATCCCAAACTCAACTTGTCGAAATGGAGGCAAGCCAGGCAGATCTTCAGGAAATACATCTTGGAAGTCGCGAACTATCGGGTAATCATCAATTTTGCGCTCGGGATGTGTCGTGTCAGTGACGTTTGCAAGAATCGCGAAGTGACCCTTACGGAGGCATTTCTGAGCTTTAAGGAATGAAATAATGCCGGTGACTGTTCCACCTTTCTCACCTTGAACCGTTAATACTTTACCGTCTTCGAGTGGGATACGAACCACTTTCTCTTGACACAGAATTTCGGCACGGTTTTCGGATAACCAATCCATTCCTACTATAACGTCGAAACTACCAATCGGGAAAGGCATAAGGTCAATTCCTAGGGTATGGCCAGCTAGTTCTAACTTACAGCCCTTAATTATCTGAGTCGTATCATGAAGTTTACCATTTGCTAGTTCTACCACATATTTAGCATCTAAGTCGATCGGTTTAGCATTAATTATTCTAGCAAATTTAGTGGAAATAAAGCTTCTTTCAGCACCAGAATCAAATAAAACAGTAGCAAAGAAACCGTTCAAAATAAATTTACCATTGATCACGTTGGCGTCATTGCGAGCTTCACCCTGACCCATGACGAAAGCTCGACCTCTACCATTTCCACCATTTCCGTTTCCACCATTACCATTGCCATTCCCATTACCTCCGCCATTACCATTCCCACCGTTATTTCCCTGATTTCCGTTCCCTTGTCTTCTCAGCTGAGGGCAGTCTCTTTTAATGTGACCTTGAGCACCACACTCAAAGCAGCCACGGGCTCCCCCATTGTTGTTGTTCTGGTTCTGACCGTTGTTTCCATTGCCCCGATTGTTCCCATAGTTGTTCCCTTGATTGTTGCTGTTCCTTCTGGGGCGGTTTTGCTGCTCGGGTAAAGTTGCCCAACAGTCTTTTGCTTCGTGGCCCCCCTTGCCACACCTTTCGCAACTCATATTCTTCCTACAATTACCAGCATGATGCTTTCCACACCTGTTGCACAAGGGCAGGTTACCCTTGTAGTTGCTCTGACCATTTCCGCCCTGGCGGTAGTTGCCACTGTTATTCCCGGACCTCTTGCTTTGACCTTGGGAGTTATAAGACCTCCCAGTGCTGTTTCCAACACTCTGAACATTCATCGAGTTTTCAGGAGCTTCATCATCAGCCTTTCTCTTGCCACTCAAGGCAGTCTTCTCAGTGGCTTTCGCAGGTAGAGTACCTTTCTCGACCTCTTGATCAGTAAGTTTGTGAGCCAGACGAATGGCTTGCTGCACGGTAGCGGGGTTGCTGGCAGTCACCAGACTCTTGATTTGAGGCGCGAGGCCTTCCAAATAACGCTCAATGCGTTTGAACTCAGCATCAACCATCGAGGGGCACAAAACCTCGTACTCATGATATCGTGCAGTGTACTGTTCGACTTCAGACCCAGACATCTTCAAATTCAGGAATTCACCCTCAAGCTTCTTGACTTGGTCACGTGGACAGTATTCTTCCATGATCAGCTCCTTAAACGCTGCCCACTGCATGTTATTAGCCGCGTCTAGCCCAACCATCTGAATTTCAGCGTTCCACCAGGAGAGTGCAGCTCCTTCGAAGGTACCAGTAGCAAACTTCACCTTGCTTTCAGCTGGGCAGTTACACATGGAGAAAACCTTTTCGGACTTCTCAATCCACCTGAGGAGTCCTACAGCTCCTTCTTCGCCGGAAAATGTCATCGGCTTACAGTCCATGAAGGACTTGAACGTGCAGTGGTGCTGGTTTCCTGATGCATAAATAGTTCGGATTTTAAAATTAAACAGGTCATGATATAATTGCTTTGTGCCTTAACCGGCATAATAGTTACCCTGTGCGGCATATGCAGCTTGGACGGCTGCCACCGCGGCTTGCACATGTTCATTAATCATCGCTTGCAGCTGTGCAGGCGTCATGTTTATGCCGCCTCTTCCGTTTCCTCTTCCAGACATCTTGCTGAACAGTTAAAGTAGCCAGTGTTCAATCACAGTTATACATTATACATATCCCATAATATGTATATTAGCCAGTCCCCGTTATCCCACTATTAGTCCAGAAAATTTTGTGCAAAATCGAGGCGTCGTCGGAGAACGTCGTAAGTGCTATCGTCGAAGGTCGGCTTCCCATAAAGTCACCGTCGGCGTAGTCGTCGTAGTAGAAATCAGGTCGTAGCGTGTAGCGTTGTTTCGTTGTCGCTTTCCCCAGAGTAGTGTGCGCATTCGCGGTCGCATTTCGTATTCGTGTGTGAAAATTTCCTAAGGTCTTCCGTTAGACTACTTAGACACGATCTATATATATACTTACATATATATATATACATATATCTGTACGTACTAAGCTTTTACTTACACAGCAGAGCGAGTATCCCAGGTTGGCACGTAAAAAAATTTTGTCTTTGGGAATTTGTTTGTTCGTTTTGTAACCAAGGTTTTCAAGTTGCAGTTTCCAAATCGTTTTCAAAAATGATTCCAGTTCTCTGCAACTTATGGCTCTGATACCAATCTGTCACACCCCCAAAATACCACTAACGGAGTTTATACCGTTAAGGGGCGCGACTAGACCAGGATCCACAACCATAGTTACAAATACTAAACGAATCAGGGTTAGTTCAAACACAAGTTATAAATCAGAGTCTTAAATTACATACGCAGCGGAAAAATAATTATCCTGGCACTAACCACGTGCCTTACAAATTCATTGTTTTATAAATCCCCAATTTAAGTTAAATCAAAAATAAGAGTCTTCACGTGCCGTGCCAACCTCCGGTGGATACTCCTTAGCGATCTGCAAAAGTTTAAACCACGCAAGTGTCAACCTAACGGTTGGTGAGTTCACAGTGGGCTTGTCAAGCATTGGCCCGGTCTCATAATCATAATTCGTGTCAAGGTATACTTACAAGTTATTTATTTGTGAAAAGCAATGCTCGTAATTAAATCTCAGTTTATAAATGGTTTGTCCGTGACCTACGTCATCGGGTATGTACTAGTTCCGTAAAGTTAAAGGACTCAACCGATATCGCGGGTAGCTAATCCGTTGTTCCATGCTCTAAGGAAGTTTGTACCAAAGCTGACTTATTTTGTGGGGGCCGAGCCATCCCGTACGGTGCGGACCTACGTCATCGCGGTTTTTGCCTCCCCCGTGTCCTCTCGGGATCACGGTCAGATAGGCTGATATTGTACCTCCGTGCACTCCCCGTGCCACGGGGCGGAGTTTGTCAAACTCCAGTAGATCTACCCAACATCCCCTCGCTTTACAATTAATGGCACAATTTTAGTTGAGGACTTTTAAGTTATAGGGCATCCTTAGAAAACATGTGATATCATGTGGTTTAGACTTTAACCTACACTAGCCATATTAAAACAGTTTTCGTTTCAGAAATAGTTTGTTAAGTTTCACCAGTGTTTCCCATAAAACACTTCAAGTTCATTCAATGGGTGCCGAGCACTCCGAATTTTCATGTTCATCAGGGAGGTGCCTAGCACTCTCGAGTTTGTCAGCATTGTTTTTCTTTTAGTTGATCTGTGTGACCCAAACGGGTTCACGGTAATCGGTTTAGTGACACTCACCTTGGGTTGCACTGCTACACTTCAAGTAATCCAAATATTGTTTGTTTAACGAAGACCTATGAACACGTTTAGGTCTTAAGTATTAGTTTCGTGTCTAATCTTTACTTAACGTCACTATGGCCCATAACATAGCACGTTGCAACTATGACTCGACATACCGACACACGACACCAATGGTTGATCATAAACAAGGGTTCATATAAATCAGATATCAAACATGTTTCATCATGGCATAATCATGTAAGTCATAGCATAACACTTAAGCAAATTTCACAAGTTTGGTTTTTAGGTCAGGTCTTAGTTTCGCTAGCACAGTTTCGCTAGGCAGTTTCGCTAGGTGCACGGGCAGCACTTTCGCTAGGCAATGCCCGGTGACACAGTTTCGCTAGGCTAGTTTCGCCCGAAACTGCTGACGCAGTTTCGCTAGCCTAGTTTCGCAGGGAAACTGGTTTGAACTTTCGTTCAGGTATTTCGCTCGGTAGTTTCGTTCGAGCTGGTCTGGTCTGGTTACCCGGCGACACTATAGTTTCGCTGGTCAGTGTCGCTGGAAGGAGATATAATTTCGCTACTTAGTTTCGCCCAGAGAACACGCAGTTTCGCTGGTCGCGAAAAACATACGGATTTGCCTAAAAATCAACCTAACAGCTTCTGATCTTACATGCAATTCATTATTTAGCATCCCTAGGCATTTACCAACATAAATCAAGCAGCTTTATCATGTTTAACATGCATTTTAATCATTAAATCTCTAAAAACACTTCTAAACCCTAAAATGACCAAAATTGCATAAATCATCATCATGGTTTGTTTTTACACGTAAAGTTTCTGACTTTATGGTAGATCTAGCATTCCTAAGCAACATATTAAGAGATCAAGTGATTTCATGTAGATTTAGGCATGCTTTTAAGAGAAATACAAAGAAAACACATGAATGGTGGTTTTTGGAGACTCACGGTTTGATCTTAGGATCCGGATGAATGATCTTCAAGGCTAAGATCTTGGTAATCCTTGGTGATCCTCAGCTGACCAGAAATCTCGAGGTAGGAGAGTGTGTGTGTGTTTGTTGTATGGTTTAAGCAAATGAGGCTACTAGGGTTTATTAAGTTTATTTATATCAGGAGCCAGTTTCGCTGGCAGTTTCGCTGGCCAGGCGAAACTAGCTCTGGTCTCGTGATATTGGATTGTCTTAGCTGGCTACCGGGCGACACTATAGTTTCGCCCAGTAGTTTCGCTGGCGACCAAAAAGGGCAAGTTTTCACATAATCAAGTATTTACAATTAATCATGCTATTCACAATAATAAGTCATGTATTTAAATCACATTGCACATAAAGACAATCAATGATGAACACATAACACATATGGGCGGGTTCGGTGATCAACCAAAGGTCGTGGGCGTATTCGGCCTAGTTATGCATTAGTTACTAAGTTAACACTTATAACGTAACTAACGGGTTTGTCTAACGGAAGTTAACCTTGAAATTCTCGGGTGTCACAAGCCGTGTGCCCGCGCGTTGCGGCGGCGACATGTATAGCTTGTTATTCATCTCATGTTCACGCGTTACGGTGACGCGACAATTTACAATGCAGTATTTGTTTCTATTAGTGTGATGCAGTGGTGACGACAATCAACCAATGCAGTTTTTCTTTGTTAGTTTATCATTCCATCATGAAATATTGCATTGTACGTTTGTTAAATTTATTATTTATAGTATCGATTTAATTTATCTAATTTGCATCATAGTGGGATGTTATTGATTAGACTTTTTAGGTACTTGTTGTCTTTTGTTACCAATTTGACTTATTGCGGTTCTCGGGTTAAGGTTTGAAGTAGTATTTCCCCTTTTAGTACCAATTCATTTTTATTTGCATAAACTAAACCTCAAAATTGGTAGGTGTTTGAGTGGTTTATAACGCGTTATTTGCTCTTTGTTCACGTGTTCGACGACAACGATAATTTACAACGCAATATCATTTATGCTGGTGCGATGCGGCACACCGATAATTTAAAATGCGGTAAATGCACGTTCGGTAGCATTGATAATTTATAAGACTCATGACAAAAGGTAAATCCCACGTGATACGGAAGCGACGACAATCAACTAACATGAAAAAAGTAGAAGTATATTTCTTATAACAAGTATATTTATTGTGCCTTGAATGTGTGTACTACATCAAAAAAGAATGTGTATCATGTCAAATAAGTATGAGTATATTACTTATAACACATTCATAATAAACAACACAAATAGAAACAGTATCACAATCATTCGATCAATTCAAAGAAGTATACTATTATAGCAATATTAGTGAAAATTGAAGAGTTATTGGTCCAACAATGTATTCACCACCAAACATAATTAGAAAAAGTGAAAAGATAATATCTACAAGACAAATTAAAGGCAAAGATCGCTAACACCAAAGAAAAATATTTCGGTCGTAAACATGAGATACCAAACCTTTTAACCAACTTGTTTGTTTTGTATCATTTAGCCATCTACCCAACATCGAAGCTCTAACCCTCTTGCTTAGAAGTCCCATTCCAACTCCACTTACTAAATCAATTTATATGATTACAATCCCAACTCCCCCTAATCTCTATGCACTCAACGATAACCATCAAGAGCTCCACAATTACTATGGCATTTATCATAAATTTAGCCCAGGAGCTTATTCTTTATTAAAGAAAACCTTTACCACCAAGATGCAATGTTATATCATCCTCCTCAATACATTGGTAACTAAACGCCCCATCTGAGATTAGATTTGAATTGTTTCTGCAACCCGAGCCTTCTTTACCATATGGAAAGTGTTCCACAATCTTCCATTCTACTAAATTTTGCAGCTTAAAACTTTGCTTTTTTTTTTCAACTTCCTGGTTTTTGCAGGCGCATGATTTGTGTAGCAGACCAACCCAACTGTTGAGTGCTGACCACCAACAACTCTGTAATATAGAAATATATATGTGAACATCATAAGCAATCATTGAAATGAAAATAACATCATAATAAACACATCATAAAAGAACATAAAAAGAACCCAAATTTTATAGATCTGCTTGCAAGAATATCGAGATCAGAAGAAAAAATAAGTACTCTTTGTGTAGTTAATATTCCAGCAACATGTTCCCTAAGAGTTTCTTGCCAGTGAACATGAAAAGATATTAATGATTTAAAAATCAGATTAATATGCAGGCAGCACATGAACAAATAAACAATTATGGGTTATCATGAACTTAATATACCAAGTTATACCACAGTAAAAAACCCACCTGTCGAGAAGCAGAGAAAGTGTTGGGTAAAAAGTCAAATTACAACAAATAATAAGAGCAACACCCATATACTCGGTCTATTTCCAGAATAATCATCATAAACATGTCACATTTAGGTCATAAAATTAGTAAATAAAAATTCAAAGAGATGGATGACTAAGTGATAGCTTACCAAATGTATAGGCGTTTGGGTACATTTATCCTTCTAATGGATTGTTTTTTAATATAATGGTGGTGGTGTTTACACATTCCCAATCAGATGCATCATCCTTTGCATCAGTTAGCTGCATCCATGTGTTTACCTGCTGGCGCATCATCAAGTATAGATGCTAGAAGCTTGAAAAAAATCGAAACCAACCCATGATCCAAAGAAAATTTCTGCAAGATTAGATATTTAATATTAAAAAGAAAATATTCAAGAATTAAAAGAAGCAACAAACCGCATTACCTGAAGTTGTGGAATTCAATTAACCCCATCTTATGGAAACAATGAGAATTCGATAACAAAATGAACATATAATTGATATCTTTGATATACCTGGAGCATGCAAACTCATAATCATGTACACTATATGCCTGGCTGTTAAAATTCAAATAACCATATTAGTCCCTAATCTAAACACGGACTTATATATATAATTTAGAATGTGGTCATGAACATAAACATCTATAAGATCTACGTGAGATGTTAAGCCACAAAGTTCAAATAGTTTAGTAAAGCCCCTCAACACACAAGCCACTTGTTGCAGGTAGAAAGCATTGTTACTCAAATCTCGGTCACTAATAACATTTTATCAACAACAAAAAATAAAAAACAAAAAAAAAACAAAAAAAAAGCAAAAACTTTGGATATTGAAAGAAAGATCAAGAGACCACCAAGGCATATGCAGATCAGAAGGTAAGACCTCATATGTCACATCGATTACAATTTAAAGGCTAAAATGATCAACCCATATACCCAGAAATGAGGTGACTACAATTGTAGCTCTAACGGGTCAAATGAATAAACGTTAAAAAAAACTATGTTGGTCATATTCACAATAACCCATTGGGGGTTCAAACCCGATTTGACCCATTAGCCAACCCGCCAGACCTGCCCACCTCTAGACACCATACACCAATTCAGAAGTTTAAATTTAACGCCTCTTACCATATTTAGGTGATGAACATGAAATAAAACCCTCAATTCAGCTGCAAATTCTTTTGACGCTTGCCTATCCATCTTCTTGATAGTAGCTTTCTACATCAGTTTTATGAAATTAGAAAAAACAAGACAATATGCTATCGAATCACTCATCCATTCAAGGAAACTCTTGAAAAAATTAGCTGTGTTTTATGACACACATGTGAGAAAGATGGGATAGGTCATATGATGTTCTCATTGCTACAAAACTCAAAAAATATTGATATTATTTTATAAAGACGTAAAAATGATATCAAAATCTAAACTACTCGTGATAAAAAAAGAACATGCAACTTCTATGCAGGCTCACTTGTTCAAGACTTCATGTATCAAAAGCAATCAGTACTCATCCAGCAGTATACACATGCAACAATACATTCCTGATCAGACCCTGCGCGAGACAGTTGAAAACATTGTGGTCTGTGGAGGGGCTTATTTTGGGGACCTTCAGTGGCGGCTCGCTTCCCTGCCTATCCGGCACGGAGGGCTCGGGGTTTCTTCGGCTATGGAGGCCTCGTCTTATGCGTTTGTAGCGTCCAGGGCCCAATCTTGGGGGCTGCAGGACCACATCTTGCGGGAGAGCGGGGTCTGTGGCATGGACTCGGATTATACTTTCGCTCTGGCTGCCCTGCGTGACATCGTACCGGGTTTTGATCTTAGCGGTTTCTCTGACAGGGACACCGCCCCCCCAAAACCCCAACATGTTTTGGCGAATGCCCTTTTCAGCAAAATCGTGTTGGATATGGAGACCCGGTTTAATATGAATGCCAGGCAAAAAGCGGTGTGGAGCTGTCTTCGTCAACCACATGCCCAAGATTTCCTCCATGCTCTCCCCATTGACGGGCTCGGGCAGCGCATGTCGTCGGTCGAATACCGATCCATCCTCAAGTACCGGCTTATGATACCCCTCTTTCCCGCGGACGAGAAGTGCCCTGTTTGCCGCAAGGCGTGTTTGGACTCGTTTGGGGAGCACGCAGTTCACTGTAAAGATCTCCCCGGGTTCAAGTACCGTCATGACTGGGTCCGGGATGTGCTATTTGACATTTTCAGAAAGGCTGGGATTTCAGCCAAGAAGGAAGCCCCCGTCAACTTCTTAACTGACCCAAAAGAGGGGCGTTCGACCCTTAGACCGGCGGACATCCTGGTGTTTGGGTGGTCAAGGGGGAAGCACGCTTGCATCGATCTGACTGGGGTCTCTCCCCTTGCGGGCTTTGGCACTGGAGTTTTCACGGCGGGGCAGGCTGCTGCTAAGGCGGCTGCGGGTAAGATGGACAAGCACGAGAAGGCATGTCTTGAGAATCAGCATGTGTTTGTCCCCTTTGCTTTTGACACGTTCGGGCACCTCGCGTCAGAGGCTGCGGACACGCTCGGGCGGATCCAGAAGGTTATGCATGGACATATAGTGACTCCTAGAGCTAAGAAACTTGTTTTTATCCGCTTAGGTTTTGCTATTCAAAAAGGGCTTGCGGCGCAGCTTGTTGCCCGTTTGCCCCGTATGTCGGACTGAGTTGTAACCATTATTTTGGTTGTTTTTATTATTAATCAAAGTTATTATTAAAGAAAAAAAAATATGTGAAGCACAATCTTGATGCTCATTTATTAGATGAGTTTCCAAAATATATAACAAATACATACTAAAATACGATCATTTTAAGAATCCAAAAAAACACCTTTTGATAAGGTAAAGTATACGTCCCAAATGAAAAAAACCCAAAAACTTACAGAGCACGTATATTTTACCTATTTCTTTCCAACTTGTAAATATTAATCACCCCTTTGGAAGGTTTGTTCATATCCCACAACTGTCAGTTTCCTCTTAGCTTCATCTACAAATTAACAAATTTAACTCATACACCAGTTATAGATACAGAAGATCTAGTTCAAAATCGATAACAACGTCATTTGAAGCAAAACATAAAACTAATTTAGAATACCCGGCTATTTAAAACAGTTTGAACCATAGATTAACAACCAAAACATAAAACTAATGTTGAATACGTAGCAATGCATGTGTAACCATAAGATCACATATTTAAGCTAACCTCCATAGAACTTGAATGATCAATGACATTTTTGTTATACATTTAACAACCTGAAAGAAAGAGATCTGAGATGGTTCAAGATAACTGTACTGTAAGTATTGATCAAAGATAACTAAAACCAACAACTTGCTTTGGATTTGTGGTTAATTTAACAAACCAGTTCACAAAACTAATCTCAAAATGAAATGAATCACAAGTTAAACAATTATTATATATGCATACTTGTCTAACAGATAAAACATGCCCTGACCACTTAAATAACCGTAAAGCAACATGTCAAGACCTTCACCTCTTTCTTTCTCAGTTAGCTTCTTGTTCCAAAGATCAGATCAATATTAGCAATATAATATTTCTTAAAAGCAAGTTAAATTAAATCATAAATATTCAAGTTTCTAAAAGGTACCTGAGATGTGGAGAACCATTGATAGGTTTCTGATCATATTTCCTCCAACAATAGACATGTACTCACAATTGACATTCATACAAAACCTTGCAAATTAATCTTTGCTACAAACTCAAAAAGATCTAATTAAAAGACCAAAGTCTTAATCCCTCAAATCCTTTAAAATATAAATCAAATTACAAGCACAAATAAAAGCTTTGTTTATTAACTATTACCTTCAAATAAACTTCTTCTCTGAATGCGTTTGTTGAAGCATTGAGTTTCCTATTTGTAAAATAATCAAGAATATAAACATTCAACCTGTTTTCCCAACAAAACAAATCGAAATTTTGAGAAACTATCAATACAAATAGTATTCAGAAACATGGAAAAGAACATTGTGTTCAACAATATCAAAGAGGAGACTTCTGAATTTACCCAAAGGGCTAATAAAACTGGTGATGAATGTTTAACACAATTTGATGATTAATGTTGGCTTAATAAAACCCTCAAATAAGTCGCCTACAGATCACGGGTTTATAGTTACCCAACCAAAAGTTGTTATGAGTGAAGAATGACAGCTCCATACACAAAAAGGAAAAAGACGAAAAAAGAAAACGAAATTAGGGCAAAACTTACATGGATGAAGCTACAGCTCTTGGAAGAAGACGGAGATAGCTTGGTTCTCTCCATCCATGCTCAGTTCGTGGGAAGACGACGGTCGTTTGATCGCGATAAGAATTTGTAGAGGTTTCCATCAACATATGAATTGTGCAGGCTTTCAAATGCATCTAATCGAGAGACTATTGAAGATTGTTGGAGATCGCGTAATATGTATCTAATCGAGAGAGACGGCTGGATATACCCAATCGATGGGAGGGCAGATTTCAAAGCCAATCGATGGGGGAGGGAGACACCAGAAGCATCGATGTTTACAAGCACGCTGAAGAGAGAGAGGCTAAAGCAATCAATGCGTGCTACTCAAATTAAAATGGTAGTGTATACGGTTAAAGAGGATTAGGGTTCAAGACTTTATGCTGCTTTAAGACTTGTACATGGTGCTTATTAGTTTGTACGCGTCTTAAGAATTAAGCATTTTTCATGACGAAAATGCCCTTTAGAGCAATATGTATTATATATAGTAATAGATATATATATATATATATATATATATATAGTTAGGTTCAAATGAGAACTTTTTGTTTTGAGAACTTTTGAGAACTAAATCTCAACCACAAATCTCGGGGGGGGGGGGGGGGGGCACTACAATTCATGGGAGGGGGGATACATGTAAATAAACTTGTGGTTCAAATTGTAGAGGCTAGACTATAAGGCTTGTAATATTAAACATGTTGGGCTGGGCTTAGAGGGTTTCATTATAATCATAGGCTAGTTTGCTATTGTATTTAGGCTAGTTTATGATTGGGTTTGGGTTTACTATTGGGTTTATGATCCACAAGGGGCCCAATAGTAAACCCATTGGTACCTATATAAACCCTCATGTTTATGATTTATAGAGAGCTTGGATATTACAGATTGCGATTTCTGCCTTCTTTGGTGTTTACGATCCGTGTTCATCAAGCTTCAAGATAGTAGTTGTTCTTCATTCAAGACTTCATCTTTTACTTAGATCTAGTCTATTCTTCTACTATTCTTCTTGAATCGATCTTATACGAGGATTCCGCACTCGTGTTTGATTAGATATCGTGTGTTTGGGAGATTTCAGGACCTACAATTGGTATCAGAGCCAAGAATCTTAGATTCGAGGCTCTCACGATATAGATTCAAGCAGTTTTCTGGGTTTTAGTTCTTGTTTTTGAAGATTTGAAGGGTTTCTGGGTGATTACGATTTCTGCTACTGCTGTTCTTCGCGTTTTTCTGGGTTTTCAGTGTGTTTACGACCTCATCTGTTGAAGATCTTCGTCATCAGAGAGTTTACGAGATCAAGAATCAATTTTTACGGTGTTTACGATTTTGCAGGATCGTAACTGGGTAATTACGACATTTTTTCATCGGAAACAAGAGTTTACGATTTTGGTGGATCGGAAACAGGAGTTTACGACTTTCGGGATCGTAATCGGGCATCGTAATCAAGTTTACGATTTCTTCTGTCGGTTGTGTGTTTACGATCAAGAGATTACGACCAGCTGTTTTGTCTCAATCGTAAACGGGTGTTTACGATCGGAAACATTGTTTACGATCGGAAACAGGGTTTTGCGGCAAAAAGTCACTTTTTCACACTTTCACGACGGGCGTAACTTTTGACTCGTTTGGAGTTAGAAGCTCAAATTTGAACACGACGTTCGTGACACTGAGCCCCAGAATTACCCCGACTAACGTCCAGGGGAGCTCGTTTGGACCCCCCAAATTCCACTCCAAAGGCCTCCATTTTTCAGTTTTAAGTTTTTGACACTATTCTTTGAATAGTACTTTTGTCGATTCTGTCGTTTTTGCCGATTTTTCTAAATTTTCAGAAGCTGCATATCTAATTAAGAAAATGAGTTCAGTGGTTGAAGAAAATAATTTGGTTGAGAACAAGGATGATTTCGCAGCTGAAGTTGACAATACTGAGATATGCCCCAATCCTACTTGTGCTCGTATAATTCCTAGACTCAGACAAATTTGTAAAAATTACCAGTCAGAATTGTTTAAGATAAAGTGCGAGAGGAGTTCTTTTAAGGGTAGATGGCAAAAGAATGAGGAGAAGGTAAAAGCTCAGAAACTAGATATTGTGAAATATCAAAAGCTAGCAACGGAGAAGTCTATTTTATATGATCAGGCTAAGATTGAGATTGGTGAGCTAAAGAAGCAACTGGATGAACTTCAACAAAAATATAACGAGCTGCAGGTCAAGTATGATTGCAATCAGGAAAGAAATAAGCGAATGCTCGATGCTGGAAAGGAATTGTCACATGCCGTTGTGACCGGCCAAGTTGGGAAAGATAAAACTGGGTGTGGGTCAGAAAAGTCTAATAAATCTCTATCTGCAAACAACATTATTCCTCCACCAGTTCCCAGAGACATTATAGGAATACTTCTTAGTGAGGAGCAAGTTCAACGAACCAAGTCTGATTATAAAGAAGCTGCTCCTCCTATTGATAGTGTCTTGGTTGGAACCACACCATTGACTCAAGAAGAAATGGATAACGAGGCAAACATGACATATGGTGAAGGGAGAATAGAGGACGTATCAAGAGATGATGCTGAGTGCCAGGAGTATAACAGATGTCATAGCTCCAAGTCTACTGATGCTGGGATAGTGTTGAAACCATACCATAAAATTGAAACCCCATGCTTCAAAGTAATTGACGAAGTCAAAAGGGAAAAGGTGATCTTGACGACACGGCCTGAGGGGAAGATCTTTATGACATCTGGATCAATGTTTGACCAAGAACCAAATGAAGGATATGAATTACCGTCCTTCTCCTCCAAGTTCAAGGGTATAACCGATGGAGTGATAAGTGAACCTAAAGATGAGAGGCCAAAGATCACCATCAAGCATCCAAGCATGAAACCAACAGCTGGAGTGAAGAATGAAAAACTCAAGGGAGTAGCTGTGTCTCCCATTTCTTCAGTTGGATGCAGTTGCCGATGTAATTGCAAGAATGATGCTTCAACATCAGAAAATCCAGAGAGCACAAAGACAATGAGGACAGGTTCTACTCAGGCTTCAAGGAACCAGCAGAAAGTCAAATCTGGAGCTGCAGACAAGACAAGGAAGCAGACACAAGGCAAACCAGCTCCATATCAGCCACCAAAGTCAGATGGGTACACGTCTGACTTCTATCTAAAGAAGCAGACTTGCTTTAATTGTGGCATCGCTGGTCATATTGCTAGGAACTGTCTTTATCGCCCCTATGAACCCTATTTTCCAAAAAGTCAAAGGGTTTCATCTCAGGAGTCTGTAAAGTCTAAGCCAATGATGGTGCAAACACCTAAGGCAAAGAAGACTGTTGCTCCTAAGGTTAAACCCTCTGATCAACATTGGGGCGCTGCCAAAGCTGAAAGAAAATCTTTAAATCAAAAGAACAGCTTTCCAAGTTACCAAAATTTCCAAAAACAGGCGAAAAACAGTTTTCAAAACAACCGAAGTCTGAAAAACCCAAGCTTACCCCTCCCAAGGTAACTAAAATTGTTTTGAAAAATGATTCTAAAATGCAGAAGGTTGAAATACCTAAAGTCACAACTCAAAAGGTGACTAAAACAAAAACTGTTTTGAAAAGTGAATCTAAAACAAAGAAGGTTGAAATACCTAAGGTCACAACTCCAAAGGTGACTAAAACAAATGTTAAATCACCTGGAATTTGGAAACCAAAAATCAAGGCAGTTCCATCACAAATTCCTGATTTCTCAAAGGGGATGTTCTTACAAGAAGTATCCTTTATTGATTCCTCAGGTGTACCCAGAAAACAATGGCCTGGGTACCAATGGCTAACTAATCTCTCACTCTGTGCAGGAACGATCATGGAGGATTATCACTAACGTTTTTTTTAATTACTAATTTGTTTGTTGATAAGTGATTGTTCCAGGCACAGTTTAGGAGACGTATCTTCATGTCATGTCAAGTAATCTATAAATGGAAGGTATGTCTCATTGAGAGGTAAAAGGTTAAATTCAGCATGAAAGGTACTGTTCTTAACTTGGTTGTTGATTTGATGAAGCGGCAAAGGGTGTTTTGAGTCAAACCAAATTTCATAAAATTTTCACTTGGTGATTGATTGTTGAAGTGTTTGACTTCAAATGCAATGAAGTGTGCATGTCTTGAAACCCAATTTTCTAAAATTTTCAAATCAATACTTTGAAAGTTAGCTTGGCCAGACATCTTCTAAATTTTGTGTTTTGTTCTTTTAAGTGTGTTTGTGTGTTTATTTTTTTATTTAAAAAAAAAAACTGAAAAATGATGTATTCACAAGATTGTGACATTAAAAATCAAAAAGCAAGGGGAAGAAATGTAAAGATGAAGAAAAAGTTGACCCTAAAAAATAGTGTGCTTTTTAATTTTTAATTGTTTGTGTCTTGTTTTTGAGAAGTTTAGGGGAAGTAAAATGAATGTCCAGGTTGGAGATGGCTGACACGCGTAAGGCGGAAGTGAAAGGCAAGCTCCATGGTGATATGCTCGGTAGGCTCGACCTAATCGTATGACCACCAATGTAAGTGCAATGAACTTAAAAGATATATATGTTTAGTTTCCCATCCCAGGTTGCATGGTTTAAAAGACTGAGTCCCGACAAAAATGGGTTGAGAGTGGTAATTACCTAGTATTCATTCTCTCACACGCCATGTATCTGTTGTTATGACTACACCACAGAAAAAGAAAAAGAAAAGGAAATGAAAAAGAAATTAAAAAAATGAAAAAGAAAAGAGAATAAATAATCACTCAGTTGGTCTTCTTTGCGTGCTTAATGGCCGAACTGATCACCAACTGATGGTTAATGAATTAAGTGGTAGTCATAACGGTGTTGCATGGTTCCTCAAGCTGGGGGTTTGTGAATCCTCAATAAACTCTGAGGTTGGGTAGGTTTTGCTGTGTACGCTTGGGTGTGGGGATAATTAAACATGATGGTAATATTGTACTATATTAAACATGACGCATTCGGTCGGGATTAAACAGGTTTGAGTTTAAAGCGGACAAACATACCGGCAATCACCTGGACTAGTTGAGTAACTGAAGCTGAAAAGGGTTCCTCAGTCAGATTCATACGGTTTGATCCCTTGTAAACTTTCTCATGTTTGGTTTGGTAAGTATTTGTTTTTTTATCTTTCGTGTGTGAGTCGTTAAGTTCTTTTTGGTGTGTTTTCGTCTTGGCCAGGTTGATTTGAGAAGTCAAAATATGTTTTGACAATATGCCCCCGACAGATCTTGCCAAATTTTTAGGGGAAGGAGTATGGGATAATAAGTATTATCCGAAGGGAACTCGAGGATGATACTTATCATCTAATGGAAAAGACTTCCTCCGTCAGATCTTGACAAATTTTTAGGGGAAGGAGGGAGGATAATAAGTATTATCCGAAAAGACTTCCATAATACATAGTATCCGAAGGGAACTCGAGGATGATATGTATTATCTCAGGGGAAGTCCTTAGCTGAGGGGAAGTTATCAGCTAAGGGGAAATCTTTAAAGGTCTTAGGTTCAGGGGAAGTTTTATAGAAAGCCCGTAATCTATATTAGGGTTTTTGGTTAAAATTATGTTAATTTGAATCAACTGAACAGATGATAATTACCTCCTAACCCAAAGACCAGTCATCAAATGTCTGGTGGAGTATATTTTTTCAAATGAGTGTCAGACAGGTTGATGATAGAAAGATGCTGCTGCTGCTGCTCAAGTTAAAGAACCAGCCGGACAAGACTTTCATCTGAATAAGCAACTGTTCAGGGAAAGTTGTTGGTGTCTTTACAAGTATCCAAAAGCTTCAAAAGTTTTTCAAAGACAATGCTCACAAGTTTAGGGGAAGCTGAAGATTTCAAGTCAATCTTTGAAAAAGAAAATGATACAGAGGGCAGTCAGAGTTCATGAAGTTTGAAGTTCAACAATCAAGTTCTTCACAGTTAGAGGTTTTTCAAAATTTAACCTCTAATTTTTGGAGATTCAAGACAGTTACCTAAGATTCAGCAAGAACCAGTTCTTTCAAGAAGCAAGTCAATGAGAGTCCTCCATTTCATTAACTTGTTCATTTCAAGAAGTTCAAGCTGATGCTGATCAAGAGGAAGTCCCAAGTGCCCGTTATGAAACCCAATGAAGATTTATGCGGAAAGAATTTTCATCAGCATCTATGCCAGCCAGTCAAGAAGAATAATTTCAAATATTGAAGACATTTAATATCACAAACCTAGGGGAAGATTGTAGAGGCTAGACTATAAGGCTTGTAATATTAAACATGTTGGGCTGGGCTTAGAGGGTTTCATTATAATCATAGGCTAGTTTGCTATTGTATTTAGGCTACTTTATGATTGGGTTTGGGTTTACTATTGGGTTTATGATCCACAAGGGGCCCAATAGTAAACCCATTGGGTACCTATATAAACCCTCATGTTTATGATTTATAGAGAGCTTGGATATTACAGATTACGATTTCTGCCTTCTTTGGTGTTTACGATCCGTGTTCATCAAGCTTTTTTGGGTAAAGGGTTACCCCGGTGATTGTATTATATTCACAACCAAAAAAAACAAGTAGCAGAGAGAAACCCCTACTAGTTCTTTATAGGGACAGGCCCCTACAAAGTTAACCAAGAAACAACAAAATACGGAAAAACCACGAGAAAACACCTAGCTACAAACTAGAAGACATGAATCAAGAAAAGGGTGAACCAAAGTCAGCCACCATCATCAAACGTCATATCTCCAGATATCCCCCACCTCGCCAGAGTAGCAGCAACACGATTACGTGAGATAATTTTCAGACCAAGGAGCTTATATCTAACATCCTCAATAACGTCGGAGTAAACCTTATCCGGAGGCCTAGCGCGATTGTTGTGAAGTCTCAAATTTCTTTCCCTCCATATATGGTACACCGACGCTGCAATAACAAGCTTGGAGATGATGGCCGAGAGACTTTTAGGGTTAGTAAGAGACGAGCCCCATTTCATGATGGAATTCCAACACGTTGGAACAGGACCATGCACCTTGTTGCTAACCATACCCCAAACAGACTTAGAGTATTTACACTAAAAAAAAGGTGGTAATGGGTCTCAACGTCTTCATAACAAAGATGGCAGCACATCAAGTTCATACACCCCTTTCGCCAATACCACCTCAACAAACGATCTTGAGTTCTAAGTTTACCATTAACAGCAGTCCACAAAAGAAAAGCATGCTTAGGAATGCATGACGGAAACCACACCAGGGGAGTCCACGTAACCAATTCGCTCGCCACCCGGAGTGAATTCCAAGCGGCATAAGTGGAGAAAGGCAGGCTTTTTCCTCTGAAGTACCAGCAATATGAATCCGGTTGAGAAGTTAAAACAGGGGTAGAAATACTGTTAAGCACCGGATATAAATCCAACCAAGCCTGAGGCCACGTCCAGTTACCGTCCAAAACAAGATCAGCAACCTTAGAATAAATGTTAAAGCCGGCACTGTGGATCCTCCTCGGGGATATAAAGTTAGAGAGGGGGCCACCATTGCACCAAACATCATACCATGCAGAAGCTGTCAACCCATTTCCAACTTTTACCCACGTAGAATTGTGAATGAGAGGACGAACATGCAAAAGGCTTCGCCAAGACCAGCTGCTAGAGGCATACACCTTACAGTTCCAGAAGGTCCGATCTCTCAGCCTGTGAGTATAGACCCAATCGACCCAGAGAGATTCCCTTCTCGTCAGAATGCTCCAAACGTGCCTCGAGAGAAGGGCATGGTTCATATCAGCAACACGGCGAATGCCCAGACCACCTTCGGCCTTAGGCTTGCAAACCGAGACCCAAGAAACTTTGGCAGCCCCTCTAATAAGTTTCCCTTGAGACCACAAGAAACCACGGAACTTAGATTCAAGCTCCTTGCACACTCTAGAAGGCAACCGGAAAACAGAAGCCCAATAAACATGCATAGAGGATAACACAGATATTATCAATTGAAGCCGACCCGCAAACGAGAGATTTTTGTTCTTCCAATTTAAAAATTCTGTTATCTGCCGCTTCCAGAAGAGGGTGACAATCCCTATAAGTGAGGCCAGAATGCAAAAGAGGAACCCCGAGGTAGCGAGTCGGAAGACGACCCTCTTGAAAGGGTAATCGGTTAAGAATCAAGTTCTTAACATCATCCTTGACATTGCAGAAAAATATAGTACTTTTGGGTAGACTAGGAACAAGACCCGACATCTTCGTGAATTTATCTAAAGATTTCATCAAGCACGTAGTAGAACTTAAGTCACCTCTAGCAAACAGAAATAAATCATCAGCAAAACAAATATTAATGATACGTTGTTCAGCACACCTCTTATGAAAAGAGAATTGAGGATCACGAGCAGTCTCTCTCTTGAGAGATAAGGTGAGCACTTCCATAACAAGAGTAAAAAGATAAGGAGACATAGGGTCTCCTTGTCTCAAACCACGGGAGGCCCTGAAGTACCCATGAGTGTTACCATTAATACAGATCGAGTAACTAACAGTTGTCACACACTTCATGATCCAGTCCACCATAGTGTTATGAAAGCCAAAACAATGGAGAATACAAGTCAAAAACTCCCAGTCGACAGTGTCATATGCTTTTTGAATATCAATTTTCATTGCACATCTTGGATCACCCACTTTTCTGTGATAGTTATACATTAGTTCTTGTGCAAGAAGAATGTTATCAGAGATCAGCCTCCCAGGAACAAAGGCTGATTGGTTTATACTAATAATGGCATCCAGAGATCCTTTAAATCGATCAGCAATAATCTTGCTAATGACTTTGTAAAGCACATTGCAACATGCAATGGGCCGATAATCAGTGATGGTAGCAGGAGTAGTTTTTTTAGGCACCAAAGCAATCAGAGTATGGTTTATTTCTTGAAGGAGTTTCCCATATTTGAAGAAATCCTTAACAGCCAACGTAACCTCTTTTCCAACAATCGGCCAAGATTTCCTGAAAAAGTCCGCGGTGTAGCCATCAGGACCAGGTGCCTTTTCATCACCAATGTCGAAAATAGCATCCCGGATCTCCTTATCATCGACAGCCCTGATCATAAACTTTGCCACCTCCGGATCAAGTTTGTTAGGAAAAAGGTCAGGTTCTGGGGACAAAGAGATATCCCCTTTAGTCCCAAAGAAGTTCGTGTAGTGATCAACAAAAATCTGAGGGATATTAACCCCCTCATGAGTGACACCATTGAGGTCTTTAATCATATCCAAACGACCCCAATGATTCCTGATTTTGAGAGATTTGTGAAAATATGCCGTGTTTTTATCTCCCGTAGCAAGCCAATGTACTTTAGATTTCTGTTTCAAAAAGCACTCTTCATCTAAACAAACTGTTTGAAACTCGCTAAGGAGTGTAGCTTCCTTCTCCTTAAGAACAGTGTTAAATGGGTCATCATCAATAGCACGTTGGACCAGATCCAACTCACTCCTAATAAGAGTCACCTTTTTATGCAGATTACCTTGCTTAAATAATAGGGACCGAATAGGAGTTTTTAGATGGCGAAGTTTTTTGACGACACGAAACTGAGGGACGCCACTGATTTGTATATCCCAACCTGTTTTAACTATCCCCAAGAATTCCGGTTTTGCTGTGAGGAAGTTAGGGAATTTGAAAGGTTTAGGTTTTGGAGGTTTAGGAGGTTTTGCATGATCAATCAAAACTACACTTGGACAGTGATCAGAGATTCTACTCGGCTGAAACATAGCAGTTGACGACGGGAACTTGTCCATAAAAGTTTCATTAGATAACACTCTATCAAGTTTCTTGAGAGTACCAGTCCCTGTTTTTGGTTTCTGCGACCAAGTATAATGCATACCCACACTTTTAAGATCATTGAGTTCACAGTTAGCCACACACTCACGAAAATCACGCATGCTAATATCCATGCGGGACGAACTGCAAAGTTTGTCTTCCAAGTATAGCGTGGAGTTGAAATCTCCCATAACAAGCCAGGGCCTGTCCCGGGCAACAGGTTTGAATTTGATTAAGTCCTCCCATAACAGCCGTCGGGTAATGTAGTAATTTGCAGCATAAACAATAGAAACGAAAATCACAGTGCTATCAGATTTAAGTATAAGTTGAAGATGCATTACTTGCTCAGACTTGAACAAGACCATGACATCCATAACAGCTTGATCCCATCCAACAATAATCCTAGTTCCTTTAGGGGATACTCCACCATTTGTAACCCAGTCCCAAGATTTGAAAACACTCCCACAGATTTTAAAGAGATTCTTAACATTAACGTGAGACTCCAAAACAGCGCAAAAACTAAGCGAATGTTCCTTGACAATAAACCGAACCTCCTTTTGTTTAAGAGGGCGGTTCAACCCCCTTATGTTCCAAGTAGCTAGACTTATCATTGGGACACCAATCTAGAAGGAGTGCTTGCCCCTTTGTTCACTTCCATACCAGAGACCATAAACCCAGTGGTTTCATTGTAGATTTCCTCCACCTCCTCGTCAACATTATTTTGGTTCCTCACTGGAGACTGTTTACGCAGCAACGCAGCATGAGCCTGCAGATCCTCCATCTGAATAACCCTGTTCTCCCCATCAGATAAAATAGCAAAAGGATTGGATGTTTCAACCTTATCATTCGGATCATGAGTACTAGTCTTCTGCTTTTGTTTCGGCACAGTTTGGTTACTCGAGGAAGCACCAGCATCCATCTGTGTTCTGATATTCACCGGTCTATAAACAACCTTCACATTTTGTTCTTCATTCAAGACTTCATCTTTTACTTAGATCTAGTCTATTCTTCTACTATTCTTCTTGAATCGATCTTATACGAGGATTCCGCACTTGTGTTTGATTAGATATCGTGTGTTTGGGAGATTTCAGGACCTACACAATTTAGTTCTTTTTAGTTCTCAAATCAAAATGGTTCTCAAATGATCCTCTCCATATATATAAGGTTAGGTTCAAATGAGAACTTTTTATTTTGAGAACTTTTGAGAACTAAATCTTAACCACAAATTTCAGGGGGGACCACTACAATTCATGGGAGGGGGGATACATGTAAATAAACTTGTGGTTCAAATTAGTTCTTTTTAGTTCTCAAACCAAATTGGTACTCAAATGATCCTCTCCCTATATATATATATATATATATATATATATATATATATATATATATATGAACCTAACCCTATATATATATAGGGTAAGGATCATGTGAAAACAACTTTTATTGCGAAAACACGAAAACAAATATTAAAACCTCTATAACTTTTTCATACGTTAATATATTTTTTTTAAATTTGCACCAAAATCCTTAAAATTATGTTATCTATAGTTCTGGAAAAAATTTAAAAAAATCAAATTTTTTTTTAAAAATTATTATTGCACAGGTGCAATAATTTTTTTTATTATTATTATTGCACATATGCAATAATATTAAAATCTTTATAACTTTTTCATATGTTAAAACTTTTTATAAAAAAATTGCACCATAAATCTTATAATTCTGTTATCTTTAATTCTGGAGAAAATAAAAAAAAAATCAACGTTTTTTTATTTTTTATTATTGCACATGTGCAATAAAAAATTATTATTGCACATGTGCAATAATATTAAAACCTCTATAACTTTTTCATACGTTAATATTTTTGATAAAAGATTGTACCATAGATCTTATAATTCTGTTATCTTTAATTCTGTAAATAATTAAAAAATAAATTAATGTTTTTTGTTAATACTACACATGTGTAATATAATTAATACGTATTATTGCACATGGTTCCTCCTTAAGTTTAATTTATATGTTTAATCATAAGACATAATAAAAAAAATCATAAGACATAATAAAAATCACGGATGTCCCATGGATTAAAATTTATTATGGTACACTCAATAGTATCCTTCGACCTAATTATATAACACATGTGCAATAAGTTATTCTGCTCTGTTCGGTATCTGTCGGGCTAGGATACCATGGGTGGGTAAACCGTTAGTATGATTAAAATTTATATGTTTAATCATAAGACATAATAAAAAATTTATATGTTTAAAATTTATATGATTAAAATACTAACGGTTTTAATCACGTTGTATGTTTAATCATACAACCATAACTTCTATGATTAAAATACTCAA